>CM021107.1:610572138-611141933 GCA_007115665.2 Sequoiadendron giganteum | reverse complement strand
CACATTCAGAACACATCAAACTGCTTGCATGTAAATTTTGAGCCAGGTCAGACAACTTTCTATTTTTAGCAGTTCAAGCTTCAGGAGCCATTTTCAGGGGTCAAACGTATGATTCTTCATTGCATGTCCAGATATTCCTTCAAGGTTTTCAAGATCTTCGCAGCGATATAACATGCAAACCGAGACGACCACTTTCAGAGTTCAGCCTTCGGAGGCTATTTTTAGGGTTTGCATGCCGAGTTTTTCAACGCATGTCCGGAGTTTCCTTCTGGGTTTTTCAAGAGCTTCGCAACAGTGTGACATGCAAGCAGAGAAGATCAAATTTCGAGGACTTACTATTTTTAGCCAGTGCATGCATGCAGACCAGTTTTCTGGGTTTTTCTGGGTTTCTTGAGACCCCACGAGCAATATAACATGCAAAACCATCCGGCAATGGATGAGTCACTTTTCAGGCAGTTTCTACTTTTAGCAGGTACACTCCGGCAGCCGCCTAACACTCCAGTTCAACAAGTAGAACGACATGCAAAGGGAACGAAGTCAAACAGACACCGTTCGGGATACATGCAAGTCAAATTAGGGTTTCCATTTTTATAGGGGGTGAAATCCAGAAATAGTCAAAACGAAATACCCCACCAATGTGTGATGTCCCCACTCTAGTCAGTCACCTGATGTAGTGTGTTAGCCCTTTCTTGGACCCTTGTGGGCTAACTAGTTTGGTTAGAGGGTCAGTGGTACCTTTTGGAGAGTTCGATCTATTTCTTTTTCTAAGATCGTGGATAGGCTCATTGTGTGCCTTGGCAGTACTGAAGTCTGAGTTGCTTCTGACGGCACTGGACTCGGTGAAGTATGGAGGGAGATAGGCTTACTTAAGTGATTTATTAGAAATTGACTTTAATATTTCTAATTTTTCATTTAAATAAGTTTAAAGTGAATATTTTAATATATTTCATTTAATTCACTAACGGAGGCGCCAAAAATCAAAGAGAACTATGGAAAGTGACTTTGGTTTATATCTCATAAATTTAAAAGATGCAAAACCCTAAAATGTGCGCCCCTTTTAGGTTTTGACCTCCTTGGTTATAAAGGAGACTTGGGCAATGAGAAACAGATATATTTTGATCATTTCAACTTTGCCTTAAGGGTTTTCTACCTTGCTTCCTTCCTGTGATCAGGTTGCTGCAAATCCACCATTGGAGAACGAAATCTCTTCAGTGAGTGCACTTCTGAGGCTGTGAGAGATCAGCTGAATTGGTGCTGTTTTAGAGGACTTCATTTCAGGGGTTCTAAATGTTTTCAACAGATTTTTGGAGTGTTCTTCATCAGAAATCAGAGGGCTTGATTGGGGTGTTCTTCCTTCAACATAGCAAACATCAAATCTGCTAGGGCACACCTTTTTCTAGGGTTTCAAAGTTTCTTGCTTGAAAAGGCGTGGGTTTTCAAGCTAAGGCGTGTTTCCTCCTTGGAGAAGCGCCTAACTTCTCAAGGGTTTAACTTCATCAAATTCAGCACTTTGTATTCCCTCTTCTATAGCTTCAGTTTCACAGTTGGATTCAGAACTTGTTTCATCTTATTCTGAATCTTGTCAGATTTTCATGTATAGACTGGCAAACTGGCTACGTTTTTTAATCAAATAAACTGGAGGCTTTCGGGTACGTTTGTATGTATTAAATCCATTGTTGATGCAAATAAACACCTTCTGCAATTTCAGTTTGAATAGAATAGCTCAAGTTCTCATTCTATGAGCAATTATATGATGTGCCCCTTCTCTTCTATCTATTAAAAATTCTCTAAAAATCTCAAAAACACAAATACTCTTAAAAACAAGACAGGTATTGGACAGGGAGCTAGCTAGGCTCATCACACAATGTCAGCATACTTCAAGGCACCTGCTGGCAAAATTTGAGCGGAATCGGAGAACTTACTATTTTTAGTAAGTCAGGGCACGGCTATAAATAGCAGGTCTGCACCCGAGGTTGGCATCAAAGCGACACTCAAGTTCTCAGGATCAGGCGTTGCAAGTTTCAGGTCAAACAGAGCTACTGAAGTCAAAAAATCAAGAACTTACTATAAATAGCAGGTGGCTATAAATAGCAGGTCAGGGCAGAGGACTGGCAAAACAGGTTCACAAGGCATAGAATATCATATGGTGAAATTTTCAGGCAAAACGGAGCTATAGGGGTCGAAAATCAAGGGACTTTCTAAAAATAGCCTGACTTGCCCAAAATAGATGGTGAAGACGAAGGCAGGCAGAGGTATGAAAAAATTTTCTAAGTCTAGAAACTGAAAGTTGCCTAGTGAAAATGCGCCCCAGTCAAAGTGATGAAGACTTAAAATATTCTCAGTATGAGAAATGAAAGCTCATGTGTGAAAATGCGCCCACCTCAAGATTGATAGCCTGAAATATTCTAAGTGTGAAATTGGAAGTCACACATGCCAAATGCGCCTTCACTTGAAAGTGAGCTAGTCAAAATGCGCCCACCATGGAAGAGCCTTGAGGAAATATTCTAAGGCGTTGAGAAATGAAAGCTTCCTACCCAAAATGCGCCCATTATAAAGAATCAAAGTCTCACCTCTCAAATGCGCCCTCAAGCAAAATTCTAAGTGTGTGAAAATTTTCCCAAGGCAAAAGCAAAAGCACATGGGCCAAAATGCGCCCACCTTCAAGAGGGAGACTATGAAAACTCCTAAGGCGTGGAAACTTCAAGGGGGTCGCCTTCAAAATGCGGCTAAGTGTGAAAGTGAAAGTCCAACATCTAAAATGCGCCCAAGTTGAAAGCTCATGTATGGAAATGCGCCCAAGGTTGTTGGAGTGACTTGGAAATTTCTTAGGCAAAAATAAAAGCAGCCACCCCCATTTGCGCCCTCTAGTGAAAGCTCTCATAGCTAAATGCGCCCACCTCCAAAAAGGGGAAAAAGTTTAAAATTTTCTAAGTCTGGAAAACGAAAGTAGCCATGTCTATTTGCGCCCTCAAGGTAAAAGGAAGGTAATGATTGAAATGCGCCTAAGGCATTGAAATGGAAGTAGGGACATTGAAATGCGCCCTCACATGAAAGCACATCACCTTAAATGCGCCCACCTTAGGAAGGATACTTCGAAATTGCCTAAGGCATTAAAAATAAAGCATGAGGTCTGAAAGGCGCCCTCAAGTAAGAGCTAGCCCCATGAAATGCACCCTCAAGGTGATGAAGTTTCAAATTCTCTAAGGCATGAAAAATGTGAGATTGACCCTCTAAATGCGCCCTTGATGGGATAATCAAGATAAAAAATTTCTAAGTGAGAAATCAAAGCTTCCATGAGTAAAATACGCCCAAGAGGCAATAAGATGCTAAGGCACGAGGAGTAGAAGTAGACACATGAATATGCGCCCAAGTTGAAGTGGAGATTTTTTTAAAATTTTTCTAAATGAAAGTGGCTCATGCTAAATGCGCCCTTGATTGAAAATGTTTCTAAGGCGTGGCAAGGGTAAAAGCTAGCAAAATAAAACATCACTGAGTGAAATACGCCCAAGATGTGAAATGACTTGAGAAAATTTCTAAGTCACAAAAAAATAAATGCCAAGGGGTCAAGTGCGCCAGAGGTGTAAAGTGAGGAATTTTTCTAAATGAAATAAATATTTCATCAAAAATATACGCCTATGGTAGAGAAAATGTTAGGAATATTTTCTAAGTGAAAGAACATTTCTCTGGGGAAAAACGCCCTTGGCATGAAAAGATAGCTTGATGAATTTTAAATTTTTCCAAAGACATTTAAATGAAGTGGACACAGTGACGAAGTTTTATTTCCAAGGCGGAAGCAACTAAATATTTTCCATGGGTCAAGTGAAAAATCAAATGAGCCCGTTCAAAAGGCACCCATGGGTCGGGAAATTTTAAAATTAATTTCCTAGGGGGAATTTTAATATTTTCAGAGGAAATTCGTTTTGCCTAGATTATTTTCTTAAGGAAAATTAAATCTCAGAGGATGAGTTATTTTGAACGGGCAAGTGATTTTAAATCACTTGGAGTTGAATATTTTAAAGAGAAAATTTAAAATGTCCAAGGCAAATTTTATGAAATTGAGGATTTAAATGACAGACATTTTAAAAGTTGGAAATGAATTTACAACTCCCACAAATTTTTCGAATCAAATTTATTTAAACACTGCGAAGATTTTAAAATGGAATTTTCAATCAGGTCAAGTGATTTTTCTTGCGAGTTGTTTAAATCACCAAGAGTTAACTGGCAGACTAGAAAGGGAAAATTCGAAATTTGAAGAAGAAAGAATCTTCATTAATGGCAACTGCTATAATGACCGGCTGACGACTAGCCCACTACTGCGCCTGAATTAGAAGATGCCGAGTGGAGAATTGATGAGGGTGCTAAAAATAGCCCCAGCACTACTCAGCAGGATTCTTCACGAAGAGTTATTTAAACAACTTCATTTCTTTCATTTCTTCACACGTTTTGAAGAGCTTGGAATTGCTGAAGTGAAGAATTTTGTGAGAGATCGAAATCTTTTTCGAAGTTGCTGAGAGTGAGGTTGGATTTTATTCTTCTAAGAGCGAAGTTGCTAAGGATTTTAATTCTTGAACTGCTGAGAGGGTGTTGCTGCAAATTTCGAAATCATATACTGTAGTTGTTGGAGAGATATTTCCGGATTGCTGAAAGTTGAAGTTGCTATCATTTTCGAAGTTGCAGAGGTTCTTGAAGTTGTTGGAGATTTTATTTTCAAACTGCTGAGAGTTGAGGTTGTTGAAATCATTTTCGAAGTTGCACGAGAGTTCTTGGAGTTGCTGCAGATTTTATTTATTCGAGCTGCTGAAAGCTACTTGCTGTTGGAGTTCAGAAGAAATTGCAGCAATCTCTCTTCATTTCTTCATTCTTCAAGTTGTTGAGGTTGAAAATTGTTGAGGTTGACAGAAGTTGAGGCGAAAGATTTAATTTATTCTGTGCTGAGGAAATAGCCACATTGCTGAAAATTGTTGGTTTGCTGTAATTTTCTTCGCCACTCAGAGTGCAGTTGCTGGAAGCTTCTTTATAAGCTCAAAGCTTTTATACAGTTTGAGGTTTGGAGTTAGATAATTATGCTGAAGACTTTTATTTTCAAAAGCTAACTCCACATCCGCAGGCGTCTCGGAGTCTATTTTATTTTATTAAAAATCTGCAAACTAACTTATTATTATTTTATCTTATTCTTGCAGATGGCTAGAGCAAAGGATGTTGCAGGAACAAGCAAAGCCGCAGGCAGAGCTACAAACACTGAAACGGCCAAGGCTAGCTCATCCCGGCAGGCAATGATCAAAAGGCTCGCCAAGCCATTTCTTCCAAAATCGGCAATTGTTTCAAAGATGGTAGGATTCAGTGACACCAACCTCGGGTCGTTTAATCTAAATGCACTCAAGTCTAGGATGTACGGGTTGAGAGGCCATCAACCGTCAGTCACGGCACATAACATCATGAAGAGTGGTATCTACGTAGCCGCTGGTTTTCCACCAGCAATTTAGTGCCCGGAGCTAATCATGGAGTGTGCAAACTACTACAAGCCGGAGCGTAGAACCATTGTCTCGTCGGATGGCAAATTGCTTGCCAACTTCACGCAAGATGCCATCAGAGAGGCATTTGGGATTCCTACTGCTGAAAAGATGCTATACAGATCAAAGGAGAGGGTGGATAAAATGTACTCCACCTCCTTCGAGAGGGTTGCTGCGGTCATCAACAGAGTCTGGATGCAAAAGCCAAAGCCAC
Organism: Sequoiadendron giganteum; assembly: GCA_007115665.2. Classification (NCBI taxonomy): domain Eukaryota; kingdom Viridiplantae; phylum Streptophyta; class Pinopsida; order Cupressales; family Cupressaceae; genus Sequoiadendron; species Sequoiadendron giganteum. Next base: position 611,136,209 of record CM021107.1, on the reverse strand, counting down.
CTCGCACTAGACTCCCAAAGCAAATAATTCTCGAAGATGTGAAACAAGAATACTGCGACTTGATGATAATGTTGAGCCGAATAAATAAGAGTGCACAAGCCTACTTCTTCGAGCCTTGGATGTTCTACTTCATCGAGGTCATCTTGGAGGGAAAGGAGTGTGTTGACTGGGCAAGAATGATCAGTGATAACATAGATGAACAGTTCAGGAGCCTGAGAGGGACGAAAACCTTTTACATGAGCTCGTATGTGATATATATGCTGGCAAGAATGACCAAGTATCGAGGGATTACATACAAGGAGCCAATAGGCTGTGCACCTGATCAGTTCAAAATCCATGAGGCCTGCACACAGTTGCATCTAACTAACCCTGCCAGTTACAAACGGGCTAATGATGCATTCACAATGCACATCACGAGGACCCTTCAGCGGAGAACGCAGCAAAGAATATCCAAAGAGGCACAAGCATTGATAGAGGAATACGGATATTGGCTCATCCAATTTCCGAAATTCACTTACATTAGGCTGCAGGGGTTCACTTCGTATCCATACCGGCTACCGAGGTACCCCACCGATCACATTATAATGCTGGAAATATCTAGGCAATTGATCGCCTATGATAAGATTCTGAAAAAGAAGAAGAAGGGTGGACTTGACTTTCCTATTGCCATGGGAAATTCCACTGAGGTGTGTCCCTCCTTGCAGGCAGCTCGAGAGGCAGAGGATGAGCTGCAATTCTATCATCTATCGTATCACACAGGCACACAGGATTTCGATCCGTACAGAAACATCCGAATCATACAGAACGTTGAGTACCTACACAAGCCCCACATTGAGGACTTTTGGGCAAATGCTGTTGATGAGGTTGAAATAAGGAAAAGGATGTTTTCTAGGCTTCCCCTCAAATTGATCAGGGAATGTGAGATCATCCCAGTTCCCGACCAGGTGGAAGAGGATGTCAACGTTATACAGCCCGACTATGGTTCAGTCAGGGATACTCCGGTCCCACCACCTGATTGGTCCGAGCCGGAAATCATGGACTTGGACACACTCTCTATTCCGGTGTTGACTTTCACAAGAGCTTGGGTCAATAGACATGTATGCAGACTTAAGAGCAGATCGATCGCCCTTACTTATAGTTTGATGGTTGACCCAAGGCCGCTATCGGTGAGAAGGGGAAAACAGGTTGCTCAAACACCGGAAGCACATGTAGAAGTGCCAACCCAGCCGATACCATTGAGGATGGAACAAGCATCACCTATGTAATGTCCCCTTCTCAGCTGTGACCGTTTCAGTTGACCGTTGGCCTACTCCGGAGACCCGTAGGCTACGCGGATGGTGAAATTAGGGTTTCCTAGTTTTGAGGAGGTTGTTGCTTGAGGTTCGGGATTCTGTTTGCGGATTCTTTCTAGGTTTTCAGAGAGCTTCGCAGTGATGTGTTCAGTTTGGCATTCCGGGCAACTTCGCGAATTTACTATTTTTAGTAAATTCTATTTTTGGCAGTGGACAGTTTCGGTTCAGTTCAGTTGGTCCTCTTCTTCAGTTGGTTCAGCTGGCACTTCAATTCTTGGCTTTGGGCGCATATTTCTTGGAGAGATAAGTATTTTCATTATAATATTATATTTTAATATTATACCCCTTGCCTAGCAGTACAACTTTAAGTTGTTTTTAAAAAAAAGGGGAACTTTGAGGGTCTAGGCGTCATGGAGAGATAAGTTATATCTTTTAAATGTCAAATATTGAGATGAAGAAAGGGACGCCTATTTGAGAGAATTGATTTTATTTTGAAAAAAAAAACAAAATGAAATATTTCATTGGTGAAAAAGGACGCCATTCCTTGGAGGGAAAAGGTGAATTTGAAATTAGGGTTTGGGCGCCTTTTGGAAGCTTCTAGATGTTTCTCTCTTGTCTATTTAATCAGGCCTCAGCTCTTCATTTGGCATCTTTTGTCTACTACACCGTTATGCTGCTGAATTGTCTTCAGGCACTCGCTTCGAGCAAAGCATTCCTCCTAGCATGGGCTCATCTTCTTGCTTGAAAGATAGCAACTAGTTGAGAGGTTAGCATGTAATAGGTTTGAACTGCATTTCCAATTGAGTCATTGCATTTTGGGAGTTCTAGTTTACATTTTCTGTCATATTTTGATGTTGCTGAATGTCATTGAGGAATCTAAGATTTGCTCATAGCTCATGAAATAAAAATGCTATCATTCTGGGTATTGAATCTATCAATCCGTTTATGAGGGGCGACCATTCTTGCCAATTTCCAGATTTTATTTGGGTCTCTTTGATTTTATAGAGGAAATTCGCCCTTGCAGCTGGGCCGTACCATCTTGAAGTACATTGAAGTTTGTGCAAAAATAAATAAGGCTTGTTTTGGGTGGTTTAGGGATTGCATCTTGGGCGCCTATATCAGTATAGTAATCTGCATTTGATTTCTCGTCAATAGGATGTGTTTAGAGTGAGTTATGTGCATTTTCGTGAGTGATTATGTTGCTGTTCTACATTAAGTCTGTCAAATCAGTCATACTAGATTTAAGGAAGTTCATTAGTTGTGCGAGGGGTTGATATTCAAAGAGTTTGTGATTGTAGAAGAGGGATCTTATCTTGTTATAGCTTTGGAAGTTCTTACTCTTATGATATTTGGCAAGCTCTCTAATTTGCTGTAAGCTGAACAGTAGTACTGTCAACAATTCATTCCCTTCATTTTGAATTTACATGTAATCCCCACTGAATAAGTGGAAGAGGCTGGCTTGCCACCTATTTGTTTTCAGTTGAGTAGTTTAGGGACCCTCTGACCATATGCTCGCCATCCATCGGCGCCATTCTTGGTTAGGGTTACATTCTGTCATCATGCATTGATCCTCTGACCATATGCTCGCCATCACTCGGCGCCATTCTTGGTTAGAGTTCCTTCAGTTTGCATTGCATTGATCCTCTGACCATATGCTCACCATCACTCGGCGCCATTCTTGGTTAGAGTTCCTTCAGTTTGCATTGCATAGATCCTCTGACCAATGCTCACACCTTGCCCACATCGGGATCCTGGTGTACATTCTGGTTAGAGTTACTTTCCGCAACGTTTTGGTTTGTGCTAACCTTAACGGGTGCGTGTTGCATTGTAATCAATTGTGAAAAATAAAAATAAAAATTTGGTCCGGATCATTACAACCTATGCACTCACAAACTCAATCTTCAAGTTTGAGAGTGATTTCATTATTTGCTGATCAGAGGGCGGGATTGGGTGAAAAGCAGGAGCTTGAGGAGGTGGATCAACCCAACATCCGAGAATCAGATAGTATAAGCGTCAGTGCATCCGGGAGAAGGCCAATGGGAACGCTCTCATGGATGAGGATCTTCTTGATGATGGTAGTGGGCATTAATTGCTCATTATGATTCCTGCAGGGGAGTGGAGAATATTTTGTGCATTCATTGCCCACTCCTCTCTGTGGCGGTTTTTAGGGCAGAAACCCTAATCAGGGCATAGGTGGCTCGATCTGAGCCCTTCATTGTAATTCAATCTGAGGCGTCCGTTGAAATGGGCTAACTATAAAAGGGGCATCCCCCCTCATTTGTAATTATTAGACATTAGATCAAGAATTGAATCAAAGCGAGAGTAGAAGGCATATAGCATTTAGCTTAGAAGTTAGCTTAGATTGAGGAGGAAAGGAAATTTTCCCATTGAGGAATTGTAAGAAGTTGTTGTGAACACTCTCATAATATAAAGATTTATCATTGTTTGGTGGTTCTGTCTTCTATTGTGAGTAGCTAGCAAGGCTTGTTCGTCTTTCCAATTCAAGTGGATAGAGTAGAGTAGACTTCGTTTTATGCAAGTAGTTGTTAATTGTGGAGTGTGCGTTGCGATTTGAGCACATCTTCTTTCATCCATACCAGTAGCGGGCTTATTAATGGTAAGTTCGCCTTGCATGGTCAACTGGAGTACCGGCACTTAACTTCGATTGTGGCTCATATGTCCGTATGCATCGTGGTGATGGTATGTACATGTCGTGTCGTAATTTGAACACCTTTCTCATCCTTTGAAGATTGCACCAACTTTGTCAGAGTTGTCCGAAAGGAGACGAAGCAAAGTCTAGTTTGAAGGTTGTTTAAGTCGATCCTCGTCCTCCACCCTTTAGAAGTAGATTTGCAGAATTCCTATCCCTATCCTTTTCTTTTAATTCAATATTTCCCGGTTAATTTAGGAGTCAGAGCAATATTGTCAAATCATTCATGTCCTAACTGCTTCACAAAACCGAACAATTACGTAAGTCCCCTTGAATACCCAGCATATTCACATTAGCCAACTGAGTCTATTCGCGTTAAAGGAACCTTGGAGTTGAACACATGAACTTTCACGCAATCTTAGCATGCGGGATACTTTGATCAAGACAGAATAGAATGATCGTTGGGCATTTTTATTCTATGTTGATGTCGTCATAAAAAGCACGTCAACAAAATTGGCGCTAGAAGGAGGGCACTGCTCTTTATAGTGAAGCAAAAGGAATTATAAAAGTATAATGTACCAAGATGGTGCTACCTCATAGAGAGATATTTCCGGTGTTGCAGCCAAATTTGGGATTCAACAACGATCAAGAAGATATTCTTTCAGGATTCAACAACCTCGCGTGGAGAACAAAGAGAAGTGCAGCTGAGTACATGCGGACGAGCTTTGTGTTGCAAGAAGAAGAAGAAAAGGCTATCAAGATCAAAGTTGCTATTGAAAGAGATTTGTTGAATCAAAGGCAGCCACTTGCTCCCGTGCGTCGCCAGTGAAAGAAGCAGCTTCATCCTGGATCGCATCAGTTCTTTCTCGACGGATAAGTTGAAGAGAATATTGAGGTCTGCACCCAGTTCAGCCAAGGAACTTGTAGAGCTAGAGCCACCTACCAGAACAAGGAAGAAGAAAGGTACTCGATCAGACGGGGAAGTTCCCTCAAGCGAGGAAATTTTATCAAACGAAGAAGCTCAATCAAGTGAAGAAGCAGTGAGCGGTGAAGAAGTCTCAAGCTTATTCAGAACTCCACCTAGCATTTCAACGTTTGCCCAACAAGGACCTGCACGAGACATCACGCCAGTAGCAATTCAACAGCAGCAACCAATTCAAGTTACGCCCGTTGTTGTTCAGCAGCAACCAGGTCAAACAGCTGTATATCGAAGGCGACCAGCAATGGCTCAACCAGCTGCAAACGGTGCTACCTGGTTGGTTACCAACCCATCTCCGCTGGAGTTTTCCGACTATCACGACATGCCAAAGAACCCGGAGAGTTTTTGCTCCAAGTTCCACGTCCACGACGTAAACCGCACTGCTGAGGATCACATCAAAATGTTTGAAGACCACCTACGCAATAGGCAGATTGCATACACAGATGTAGCTTGCAGGTTGTTCCCCTATTCTTTGGGGGAAGAGGCCCATTATTGGTTCATACATTTACCAGTCGGTTCAATTAGAACATGGGAACAGATGAAGATGGCCTTCATCGGAAAGTTTGGTATTCCCATTACTCCCGCAGAATTGTTCAGACAATTCGTAGAAGTAAGGAGGCAAGAAAAAGAGCCCATTCATGTGTTTAACAATAGATTCCAAAAGGCTCTCACAAGATTACGAACTCCTTACACTATCACGGATGCTAGAGAAAATTACTACGCCGCTTCGGACCCCTTAACTGCAATGTTTGTGAGAGAAGCTCACCCCGCTCCCGCCGATATGAACTTAGCTTATGCTAAGGCAATTGAAGTGAGCCAAAACATGGGACAAAATACAACTGGTCCCTCACTATACACTGGCTTAAGTTCTACGAGCGGTCAGATACAAACCCGGAATCAGCAAATTCCAGCATTAAATCCAGTTCCACAACCATCTTACCAAGCAACCACGCCATCAAATCAGTTGGTTCTCCACCCTGGAGTACCCTCATCTCAAGCGTCAGTCGCACAGCCTGTCTATCCGCAAAACACAGTACCACCGACACAGACTCAAGAGGAAAGAGATGAAATAAAAGGTCTGGTCAAACAAGTAAAGAAGCTGTCAACTGAGGTGACATACCTCAGAAATCAAAATAATCAGATTCAAGCCATGCAAAGGAACAATCAAGCACACCAAGGTGCTAACCGAGGATATCAGAATAATCCTCCGAATCATCACCATGATGCCCATCAAGGATACAATCAGGAGAACAATCATGGATACAGAAACAATAATCAAGGGTTCTATTGACGTGTTTTTTATGACGACATCAACACAGAATAAAGTTGTCCAACGGTCGCTCTATTCTCTCTTGATCAAAGTATTCCGCATGCTAAGATTGTGTGAAAGTTCATGCGTTCAACTCCAAGGTTCCTTTTATCGCGAATAGACTCAGTTGGTTCATGTGTATATGCTGGTTATTTCAAAGGGACTTACGTAGTTGTTCAATCACAGTGAAAAAATGAATGATTTTGACGATATTGCTCTGATGTTCGAATCGATCGGGAAATACTGAATTAAAGGGAAAGGGATAGGAATCCTACAATCTATTTCTAAGGATGGAAGGCAAAACTAGCTTTAACAATCTCCAAACCAAACTTTGTATCGTCTCTTCTTCGGACAACTCTGACAAAGCTGATGCAATCTTCAAAGGATAGGTAGATATTCAGATCGAGATTCAACATGCACACCCCTTCACCACGAAGCAAGTAGACACACAAATCGCAACCGAAGTTAAGTGATGAAATTCCAATCGACCACGCAGGGCAGACTTACCGTCAGCAAGCCTGCTAGTGGTATGGATATAGGGAGATATGGTCAAACCAATGTTGCATTCCACAATTAACGCTACTTGCATGGAAACAAAATCTATTCTACTTTACTCTATTTGAATTGGAAAGACGAACAAGCCTTGCTAGCTGCTCACAATAGAAGATAGAACCACCAAACAATAATAAATCTTTATATTATGAGAGTGTTCACAACAACTCCTTACAAAGTCCTCAATGGGAAAACTTCCTTTCCTCCTCAATCTAACCTAACATCTAAGCTAAATGCTATATGCCTTCTATTCTCTAGCTCAACTCTATCTCTGATTCAAATCTAGTTCTAATGAATTACAAATGAGGGGGGATACCCCTTTTATAATAAACTCAGTCCAGTGGACGGTTCAGATCTGATTACAATAAAGGGCTCAGATTGAGCCACCCATGCCTTAATTAGGGTTTATGCCCTAAAAACCGCCACTGAGAGGAATGGGGCAATGAATGTGCAGAATATTCTCCACTCCTCTGCAGGCCCACTACGTGCAATCAATGCACATCGTCCTCCTGCAGCAGATCGTCGTCCAGAGGAGCGTTTCCTTTCTCCTTCTCGCTGGCTGCAAATCTGGTGAACCTGGCTAATACTTCCTCAACTTCCTGATCGGAGATAGGAGGAATGTGATCCAACTGAAACTCTAATACTGCAACTGTTTGCCCATGCCGGGCACATGATTTCTTCCAGGCAACAAGGGCATCCTGGGTGTTCTGTATGATACTAGAGAACGTGGCAGTTTTCTCGAAATCATCCTGAGTGAAGGTTTTCACCTCAGAGAAGAATGGCGTCAATCTATCCTTTAGTCCATCTGCAGTTATCTCTTCAGAAGTCAACCTCCTGGCAAAGATTGCCTCCAATGTGTTGAGAACTCCATCCAAGATGTTCGTCATGGCCTTCCTGACCCTGACCGAATCTGCTTGTGATGCATCATAGAATCCCCGGCCTATGACTACTGAAGAATACCATCTGGCAAAGTCGTATCTATCTCCCTGCTGGATAACACCTCCCTCAACCAAAGTGTGTTGAGGTATGCTCATCAAAGCCCCTAGACGGAGAACAACTCTCGTCTGATAGATGCGAGCCTCACCCCAACCATGGTTAACTGCCTCCACTCTAGCCATAATATCGAAAGCTTGCCCATAGGCATGTGCAAGATCTTCCATAAACTTTCTTGTCTCTGTACGCACACTGGCAACCCACGTGTCTGCCTGCTGTGCCATTCTCCTTAAATCTTCTAATCCACTGATTGACTCCCTGGAAAACTCAGCTGGGAGCTCGATTGCAGGATTTTCTTGCCCGCAAGGACGGGACAAGTGTTGCACGTAGCCAATCAGTGTCCGATGCTCTACTTTCAACCTTTTGTACTTGCCCTCAACATGGGACAATCTGTCCTTGAGTGCCCGATAGGAATTATCGCACTCCTCTACCACCTGTGCCCCAGTAGGGCGGCCTAGTTCCATGGTTGTCACAATATAGTTCTCAGGAACGGCCTTGTCTCTATCACATTCCTCCCGTGGAATTGCCATATGCAAGGTTCGGGATCCATCCTCATCTGTGGATATTCTGGAAAACTTCCTAGCCTTCTTCTTCGTGGGAGGTGCATTGATCCTTTGCAGCAATTCCTCCATCTCGACTGCAGGATCAGTCTCATCCACAGGATCACGCCTCATCCTATCCCTCAGCCAATCTGGCACCTCCTGTCGTGTGTCTGTCATGATGAAAGGCTGCTCTACCTCGGCCTCTACTTCATGGCCCTCGTTCCGACGAGGCTCATCATCATCTATGGGCTCAGTGTCTCCTGAGCTCTGGGCATCTCGATCGGAAGCAGCATCATCCTCGAGAGCTACCTCAATCTCATGCTGAAACTGAGTATCTGTGGCAGTGCCTTCATCGGTCTCCTGCCGGTTCTCCTGTTGATTATCCTCTCGGGGCACGTTGATGCTCTGGCCCACGGACTCCCTACGAAGTGGTTGGCTCTCTATTTGTACTGCTGTTCCGCCTGTTCTGCCTGCAACCTCTCCCTCTGATCAGCAAATAGGGACACTTCCTGTATGCTCGGAGAATGTGTTCGAACCGGCATGTGCAAGGATTCTTCAACTATCACAGGCTCCGGTCGAACTGGCTCTTTTCCCCTAGGCTCTGGAGTTGGATTACTCCGTCTCCTCGGATCAGTTGTCTGCAATCTGCTGTCTCCCATCAAATTGTAGGTAAGGGGAATTGACCTTCCCTTTAGTCGGCTGACATGTCTCTCTATCCAACTCCCTGTAAATGTCAGGACTGGGATACAAAGTGTATCCAAGTCGGTGATCTCTGGCTCTGACCAATCTGGGAGTGGCAAGGGCGTGTTTCTTACTGTGTCGTAATCAGCCTGTACAACGTTTATGTCCTGCTCAATCTGATCTGGCACAGGAATAATCTCGCACTCTCTGATCATTGCCAATGGCATCCGGGAAAACATCCTCTTTCTGACTTCGACCTCATCTACTGCACTTGCCCAAAAATCTTCTATTTGTGCCTTGTGCCTAAACTCCTCTGATATTTCTATGAGGGTCGTAGTAGTGCCTGCTGGAATGGTAAGAAAGCTGAAAGAATTGGAGCTCCGCCTCTGCCTCCTTTGCTGCCTGCAGTGATGGGCACACTTCGTCTGAATTTCCCATAACCATCGGGAACCCAAGTCCGCCCTTTTTCTTCTTCTTTTGAATTTTATCGTAGGCAATTAGTTGCCTAGAAACTTCCAGCATCACTACCCTGTTCGTGGGATATCGGGGCAACCTGTATGGGTAGGAAGAGAATCCCTGTAGCCTTATGTAAGTGAATTTTGGGAATTGGATGAACCAACATCCAAATTTCTCAATCATTTCTTGCGCCTCCCTCGATATTCTGTGATGGGTCCTTTGCTGCAAGGTCCTTGTGATGTGCATAGTAAAGGCATTGTTGACTCTTTTGTAATTAGTAGTGCTTGTCAAATGCAATTGCGGACAAGCCTCGAATATCTTGAATTGCTGAGAACCGCAACCGATTGGTTCTTTGTAAGAGATCCCCCTGTATCTTGTCATGCGAGCCAGCATATAGACGAGGTAAGAGCCCATATAAAATGTTTTAGTCTTCCTCACATTGCGGAGCTGCTCATGTAGACCATCACTGATTAACAGTGCCCAATCCATGAAATCCTTGCCCTCCAGTACCAAGTTGATAAAGTAAAACATCCACGGTTCGAAGACAAACGCTTGGGGACACCCTCCAACTCTACTCAACATCATAATCAGGTCGCCAAACTCTTGCTTCAAGTCTTTGGAAATTATCTGTTTGGGCAACTTCGTACGAGTTGGTTTGGGCTTGATCATCCACCTAGTGTTTATTACATCAGCGCACCGGTCCGTTGTAGATGAATACATTCTGTCAGCCCTATCCTTCGTTTTGTAAATCATTTTCTCGTGGGCGGGGATCCCGAATGCCTCTCCGATTGCTTGTGGTGTCAGGTTAGCCAGCACCTTGCCATCTGGCGCAACGATCGTCCTCTTCTCCGAGTCGTAGTGGTGAGAGCATTCCATAATGAGCTCCGGGCACCGAATAGCTGGTTGAAAATTTGCAGCTGCATATAACCCACTTCTAACGATACTATGTGAAGTCACTGATGGGCGATGGCTTCCAGTCCCCATTATCCTTCTTTTGAACGCCTCCAGGTCAAACGAGCCCAGGTTCGTGTCTGCTAGCCTGCCCAACTTTGATGTGAATTTTGATTCTGGCAGGAAAGACTTGCTTAATTTTTTGATTACTGCCTGTCTGGACTCAACGTGGACGTTCTTGCCTGCAACTCTTCTGCTTGACTCGGACATTCTGCAAAAAGGGTAAGATAGTCAGCAAACAAGATTTCATAACAATAAAATATCACTTTTGAGGGTGCCAGCAGATTTTTTTTTTTAAAAAAGGCTGCAACACTTTGCCACTTTCAGCTGCAAACCTCAACTGCGCCTGTTTACTTCAAGGTTTTCTTAGAAGTTTCTCTACTTGCAGCAACACAATGTCAGATGCTGGGAAATGTTTGCCTGCAGCTATTCGCCCTCAACAGATTTGAAACTTCTCCGTTTAAGTTCGCACTTCTCTTTCCGACTTTGCACTTTCAGCAACTCAATTTCTTTTCTCAAATTCGTACTTCAGCCTCAAAGAATGTTTTGCACTTAGCAATCTGTGAGAAGAATGGAAAGGATTCAAAATCTTATAGCCAGGTCGAAATCCAGTAGAGGCTATACTTAGTGTATTTTAGAATTCCATTTTCCCTCTCTTTTTCAGTCGCAACACATGTCATCCGAAGCATCAGAATCTTGAGCTTCTAGAATTTCGAAATTCCATCACTCTTGCACAGGCCTGCTTCATCATATTTGCTTCTTTAAAATATTAAACCAATCACCCTTTCGAACAATTTTACTTTATACGGCTAAGTCGTTTGATTTCATGCTATAAAATCATTCAAGTCATCCAGTTCAATTCTTGAGCTAAAACATCCTTCGAGAAGAGATATTCGTCTCTTTTGCCTTAGAGAAATTTTAAACTTGTCTTAGGAAATTCATCAAAACAGGCACCGAGTAAAATTCTCTATCGAAACGATACAAGCGAGGTGTGGAGTAAGTTCAAATCATCTCTGAATTGCGAACGTTCAATACCCAGAAGAAAATTCCCTTCAGAACTTATAGTTTTCATGTGTATCCGGATGAAGGGGTACGTTTAATTTTTATTATTTAAAATAATAAAAAGGCTAATGTTTGATTTTTTATTTTTTTCTGGATGTCTTCCACACCTGCAACCTTCAATTTTCTCTGCCTTGGCACCCTTTGTGATTCTCCTGAAAAAATTCCCCTCCTGTCTGGCTTTGGGCGCATTTCATCATGTTCTTGGAAATTTTAATACCTCCTTTTCCTAGGCGTATTTTACACCCTTAGAAAATAATTAAAATTTTGAATCACTCACGAGGGGTGTATTTGAGCATGTAGACTTCCATTTTACCTTCCTTATCTTTCCACGCCCTAGCAAAATTTTGCCTTAGGAAAAATTCCTAGGAAAATTTCATATTTAAATTACCCATGAAGGGCACATTTCATCTCATGCATCAACCTTTGCTTTCACCCCTTAGGCATTTTCACGCCTAGAAGCTAACACTTTACCCTTTCTTTCTCACAAGCAAGGGCGCATTTCATGCGTGGTGGAGGAATTTCATGGCGCATTTCCCCTAGTCAACTTCCACTCTTAGGCACATTTGAGGTAGCCAACTTTCACCTTTGGGCGCATTTAGGGGGGGGAGAAAGAATTCCGCCCATACTTAGAGTATTTCCTTCTAGGCATGTTTCACAAGGCGACCCTTCATATCCTTCTAGCGCATCCCTCAAGTGTAGCTTCCACCCTCACCTTTTTACCTTTCATCCTTACCTTTTACTTGGGGCGCAAATGCCATGAAGAGCTCTCACGCCTAGGGTGACTCTTCACCTCCTTTAGGCGCATATAGGCCAAGCAACTTCCATTTCAACCTTGAGCGCTTTCCTCTTCACCCCACGCCTAGCTAGTGGCTCTTCAGCTTCCTTGGGCGCATTTAGCCCTGTAGACTTCCATCTTAGGCGCATTTGCTATGTGGTCAAGGAATTCCGCCCTCTTTGAGTGGCTCTTCAGCTTCCTTGGGCGCATTTGCCAGTGCTAGGAGGAAACTTCTTTGCCTTAGTGAATTTTTTGATGTGTTTCCAGTGACCTTTCAGCTTCTTTAGGCGCATTTTGCCTTGTAGACTTCCATCTTAGGCGCATTTGAGGATGCCTCAGGAAATTTTGACGTCTTGGGGAAATTTCGATGCATTTCTGGTGACCTTTCACCTCCCCTGGGCGCATATAGCCCTTGCTCAAGGAAATCTCACACTTAGGAAATTTTGAAGCTTTCATTTCTCTGGGGCGCATATGAAGGTGTTTTGCCTGTCAGTTATGTTTGTAAAATTTCCAACGCCCTTTATGCCTTAGCCTGGCTTTCTATTTTTAGTAGATTCGGAGAAATTAGGGTTTCGTTGATTTTCACCCTGTTCTGAACTGGAACTGGCGTGGTTGTGCCTCCATCGGGTGCTGTCATCCTATTCATATCTTATCTGGCGCAATACGTGCTATTTTTAGCCATTTGCTATTTTTAGCAAACCCCAGAATTGACCAATTTTGTATCTCTATTTGCTTTGAAATTTGTTCCATTTGTACTCGATGCTGAAAGAGACTCATTCACACATTTTTCCTGACGAGGACGTGCTATTTTTAGCCATGAGGTGACTTGCTAAAAATAGTAAGTATTCAGATCGTGTTCAAATTTTACCGGCCGGTAGCCTGAAGGATGTTGATTCTGGTGGCATTGCTTCGCTCTGTCATGTCTGCATTTTGCTTCATCTATTTTTAGATGTGGCAGGGGAAACCCTAATCTGATCTGCATGTGCTCCAATTTGTTCCTGGCTGTTCTTGATCGTGCCTGATTGCACCTGATTGCTGGACTAGAGTGGTGGGTAGCTGCTGGGATGATACTGCTATTTATAGTAAGTGTCTGGAAAATAGTTACCCGGATGTCAGGCGAGTTTGCACGTCACAGTGCCCATGGGATCTCAAAAAAACCCAGAAAAACCCAGAAAACTTGTCAAAGTTTTGGCACTGGCTAAAAATAGTAAGTCCTTGAAAACTGACCCGATCCATCTGCATGTCATATCATTGCGAAGGTCTCGCAAAACCCACATGGAATATCTGGACATGCACTAAAAATTCTTGCATGCAAACCCTAAAAATAGCCTCGGGAGGCTGAACTCTGAAAGTCACCATCTCAGTTTGCATGTAACATCATCGCGAAGGTCTTCAAAAACCCAGATCAATTCCCCTGTCACTCACCGGAGAATTGCTCGTTTAAATCCTAAAAACAGCCACTGAAGGCTTAACTGCTAAAAATAGCCAGTTGTCGGAATCCATTCAAATTTCGCGTGTAGGCATTCTGAAGCTGCCTGATTGTGGTGGAACTGACAGAATTCCAAAATCTCGATAAAATAGTCCCAAATTGAATACTTACTAAAAATAGTAAGTTGTCGGAATACAGTGAAAATTTAGTGGGACCCTGCTGGAAGTCTTCTGACTGCCGCACTAAGCTCGAATTTCAATTTTATAACTTAATTCGACCTTTAATAAGCCTGACTGATGAAAACCCTAATTTCACAGACTTGAACAATACTTCAACCCAGGTCAAACGACGGGACATCCCTGGAAGGACCAGAGATAGAGAGAGAGAGACGCACCAACAAAAGCCAAAGACCAGAATGGAGCAAAAATTAGGGGGGGGTCCCCATCTGGGATGGGGTGATGTGTGAAAAAGGTCACAACAGGTTCTAGAAGAGATCCTGGAATACAGGGCCTAATAACGGAGGAGTCCCTTCACCATTGGACAACCCACCACCTCCTGAGAACCGTCCTGCAGACAGAATATATCTAGCAGAAGCCGCCTTCTCAAGATGGTGTAGATTACACAATACTAATCAGCACTCTGAGCTTCAGTGCCATGAGTTTCAAGTTGCCGCTGACATTTTCAGAGGAGAGGTGAAGAAAACAGAACCGACAGAGGATCCTCCAGTTACGGGGTATGAAATAGTTCTAGCACCCCGATATGATCAAACCTTGATCTTGGAAGACTTCAAGTTTCCACCTGAATTCCAAAGTTATACACCTCCATCGGTTAATCAGAGATTTCCACCAGCTTCGGCAAATGGTCCCGTGGGGACGCCAAAGGCTCAAACGCCTTCACAGGCTCATGCCATGTACGCATCACCAGATGAGCCCCTAAGCAAAGACGGCTATAGTTTTCCGCCTCTTAACAATAGTGTCTTGGTGGAAGGAGTTAGAGAGGTACAAGCTCTCCAGACCACTGGAAATGGTCCCCCTAAAGTGTATCAAAGAGGTTATCCCCAAAGGGAACCGTTGACCTCGTCAACGCCACCAAATAACTTTACGACACCGCCGCATCCCAATGTGAGCAACGTGCCGGTTGCACCAAAAGACTCTCCGGAGTATAGGCAACAGGGACCCACACAAGCAAGACCAAATGGACCACAAATGCCTCAGCAGCCAGTTTACCAGTTAGTCCGAGGACAAAAGGAGAATTCTCCTAGAGAGGATATAAAGAAGCTGAGCTCCTTTGTATTGGAGGAATTTAAGAAGATAAAGGTCAGTTTAACACTCTATGAGTTGATGAAGGTCCAAGAAGTACAAGACACTCTTCTGGGGACATTGACTGAAACCACCACCGCAAGGAGTACTTCACAAGAGGCACCCAATGTGCCAAGAAATCCCCAGGTTGTCATGCAGCCTCGTCCAGCACAGAACACAAATGTAGTGCAAAATGTGCCCCAAGCACCTTATAATTCATGGGAGGCACCACAATGACCTCAAAACTTTGAAGGCATGGTATTGAATTCCGCCAGCATCCCTGGAAGGACCGAGGCTGAGAAAGGTCCTCAACCTGATGATGCCACAAAGCTTAAACAGAATACGAGGGAGGCGACTCAAGGCAGGCAAGTCCAGCCGGACAAGAAAGATGAAGTAGCGGATGAGAGAAGGAAACCAGTGGTGTTTTATCAAGGGAAAGATGAACCGGCCCCATTCTTGGTTTCAGTCAGAATATTCGGAAAAATGCTACACAATTGTTTGATTGATTTCGGAGCTTCAAGCAACGTCATGCCTTTGAAGGTATGCGAAAGATTGGGCCTAATCCCGCTCCACACCAACAAGAAGGTGACTCAATTGGATAAAACTGAAGTTCCCGTCGTTGGGGAACTAAACGACATTCACATGCAACTAGCCGCGGATCCTAGAATCCAAAGCCGTATTGATATTTCCGTTGTAGACATACCAAATGGGTATGGCATGCTGCTTAGCAGAGACCGGTGCCGAAAGTTGAACGGGTATATCGCCACCTACTTTTCTCACATGTGGCTGCCTTGGAGACGAATCCCTAACCAAATAAGAGTGGAGAGTATGCCACGACTCAGGTTGATGATCACCGAGTATGGTGATAATAATGAAGTATTGTTTGCAGAGGCTAATCTGGGCTCATACAAGCTAGTCAAGCAAGAGGTCCTCATGTTGCAGAGTGTAAATCAAGAGAAACCCTTGGAAGGTACGTCCTCCTCTACTGAAGTATTGATTGAAGATGACTCAAGCGATGGTGAGGGGATGTTTGAAAATTTTAGAAACTTTGTGCTGAGAAGTGTCAAGCAAAAGGTGGAATCAGGGAAGAATGTTTCCATCAACAGTATGTTAATGCCCAATTGGTGTAGGATCCATGAAGCGTTCCATCCAGAATTCACATGCGCCATGTGCAAAATGG
The DNA here is from genome assembly GCA_007115665.2 of Sequoiadendron giganteum. Classification (NCBI taxonomy): domain Eukaryota; kingdom Viridiplantae; phylum Streptophyta; class Pinopsida; order Cupressales; family Cupressaceae; genus Sequoiadendron; species Sequoiadendron giganteum. The sequence continues at coordinate 611,120,060 of CM021107.1, read as the reverse complement.
CCATAGAACAAGTTTCGAAGAGAATGCCACAAGTCCCTTTAGTAGAAGAACTAGAAAAAGCAAATGAGAGAAAAGACTCCCTGATGAAGGAATGGGTAGAAAGTGAGGAGATTAAGCCCGCAGTGGAAAAGAATGATCTCGTGACCTATAGCAATCACATAGGAGATCAAGTATGGACTTTGAGATTTGATGGGTCAAAGTCTAACAAAGGGAATGGAGCAGGGTTTGAACTCATCAGCCCCAAGGGAGAGGCATATCTAGGTGCTTGCAGGCTCCAGTTCCCTTGCACCAACAATGTTACCGAATATGAATCTTTGATTCATGGGTTAATCCTGGCAATAGATAAAGGTGCCAAGATTGTGCATGCCATTGGGCATTCAAACATAGTGGTCCGCCAGGTAAGAAAACAGTATGCCTGTCATGACAAAAGATTGGGCTGTTACCGGAACAGAGTATGGGACTTGATCGAAAGCTTCGATGCTTTCAACATCAAGCAGGTGTACAGAGCTAAAAATCCAGTAGCAAATTCCCTCGCACAGGCGGCCAGTTCACTAGAGCCACTAGAGTTGGAAGGTCTAAAGAAGTTCATGGTAGAGTTAATCTCTACGCCTTCAATTCCGGATAATATAAAGAATTTCCAGGTATTTGATGATGATAACCAGATTTTGGAATTCTTGACAAACTCGAGGGTATTTGAAGCACAAATTATAGACGAAGAAGAAACCGAGGAAGCGGAATTTGACACCAAAGGGATCTTAAACTTAAAGACAAACGTCATTCCTAGGGGCATGGTTGAGTTAGAAAGACTCTTTGACCCTGATAAACTGAGTAGAAATCAGGGCACTCAAGGAAATGAATGCGAGATAGTCAACTTGGGAACAGATGAGCAAGTAAGGAACGTATTTGTGGGTAAGGTTTGTACCCCAGAAGAAAGAGAAGGAATAGTGCAAGCGTTGAGAGAGTTCTCTGATGTGGTAGCCTGGGGTGACGAGGACTTAAAGGCATACGACACTACCTTGATCACGCACATAATCCCGTTAAAGCCGGGAAACAAACCATTCAAACAAAGGCAAAGGCCGGTGAACTCGTTGCTAGAACCATTGATATATCAGGAGGTAAGAAAACTCCTCTCAGCTAGAATCATCTTCCCAATAAGGCACTCAACGTGGGTCGCCAATCTGGTACCCGTCAGAAAGAAAAATGGAGAGATAAGGTTGTGTGTTGACTTCCGCAACCTAAACAGAGCGTCTGAGAAGGACAACTATCCCTTGCCCTCACTAGATGAGGTGTTGCAAATTGTGAATGGTTCCCAAATGATGTCCTTCTTGGACGGGTATTCGGGATACAACCAGGTGATGGTTGAAGAAGCAGACAGACTGAAAACAGCTTTCACCACCAAGTGGGGGACTTTTGCTTACAGGAGAATGCCTTTTGGCTTAATCAACGCCAGGGCCACATTTCAATGGGCTATGGACATCGCTTTCTGAGACTTAGTCGGAAAGTGCATTATTATATACATGGACGACCTTACCGTGTTCTCCAAGAAGAGGGAAGATCATGTTGAAGACTTGAGGAAGATTTTCCAAAGATGCAGAAGGTTTGGTATTTCTCTCAATTCCAAGAAGTGCATGTTCGGAGTCACTGAAAGCAAATTGTTAGGACATGTCCTTTCAGAACAGGGCATATCGATTGACCCAGACCGCATCGAAGCAATTTCAAAGATTGGCATGCCAGGGAGTCAGAAAGAGTTGAGGTCCTTCTTTGGAAAGATTAATTTTGTGAGAAAATTCATAACTGGGTTCGCCGAGATTGTCAGACCACTGAATGAGATGTTGAAGAAGGATGCAAAGATAGAATGGACGCCTCAAACCAGGAAAGCGTTTGAGGAAATCAAACAAGCAATAGTGGATGCTCCGGTACTAGTCAGTCCGGACTACTCAAAGTCGTTCTACTTATACTCTTTTGCTTCGGAGCACACCTGTGCAGCGGTATTGACCCAGAGAACTGAGGAGAAAGATGAGCACCCAATTGCTTTTATGAGTGCACCATTGAAAGAGGCGGAATTAAGATATCCAAACGTGGAGAAGCAGGCTTATGCTCTAGTAAAAGCAGCCAAGAAGTTCAGGCACTACATCCTAAGGAGCAAAGTCCATATAATAGTTCCAGATGCCACGGTCAAGACACTGCTGATGCAAAATGAACTAGGAGAGAGAAGAGGCAAGTGGGTTGCCAGCTTGCAAGAATATGACATAGAGATACAGCCGATGAAGTTAGTCCAAGGGCAAGCTTTGGCACAAACAATTGCAATGGCAGGACCTGGATTGGTGCAACAAACATATGTGCTAGAAGAAGTATCTCCAGGAGAGTGGTACGATGACACTGTTTACTACTTGTTGAATCACAAGTGTCCTTTGCATTTGAATCCCGTACAAAGAAGGGCTTTAAGAATGAAGAGCCAGAGATTCATGCTGCAGGGATCAGTACTTTATAGAAGAAATCACGAAGGTATCTATTTGAGATGTGTAGGAAAAAGAGAAGCTAAGCAGCTTATGGAGCATTTCCACGAGAAATTCAGAACAGGTCACGGAGGGGGTTTGGCCACAGCTCATCAAATTTCAAGGGCTGGGTATTATTGGCCCACACTTTTTAAAGATGCTTATGAGCATGTGAAGACTTGCCACATTTGTCAGACAGCTGCATACAGAGAAAAGAATCCAGCTATGCCCTTGCAGCCAATGATTGAAGTCAGGCCGTTTGCCAAGTGGGGGTTGGACTTTATTGGAATGATTAACCCACCGTCCTCGGCACAGCACGGGTACATACTGACAGCTACAGACTATTGCACCAGATGGACAGAGGCTCAAGCCTTGAAACTTTGCACAACGGATGTGGTCATTAAGTTCCTCGAGGAAAATATTATTACAAGGTTTGGATGTCCACACGCTTTGGTGTGCGACAATGGCCCCGCCTTTTCATCATTGAAGTTTTCAAACTGGGCATTTGAGTATGGGATTGCATTGAAGTTCTCATCCAATTACTATCCGCAGGGGAATGGACTCGTAGAGTCCACAAATAAGAATCTGTTGAATGCTATCAGGAAACTGCTAGATAAGAACCCCAAAGATTGGCACACGCAGTTGAGGTTTGCCTTGTGGGCAGACAGGACTAGAACGAAGAATTCTTTGGGAACGTCTCCTTATCATTTGGTGTATGGGCAAGACCCCGTTTTCCCAGTTCAATTAAGGATCCCTACTCTTCAGTTTATTCAGGAATATCTAGAAGGAGAAGACCGAGTTCAAGTCAGGTTATCCCAGTTGATGCACTTGGAGGAGAAAAGAGATGAAGCATTGGAAAATCTAGCCAAGCATCAAGGAGTTGTGAAGAGATGGTTCGACAAGCAGGCCAGAATCAAGGCCTTTAGGATTTCAAATTTGGTTTTATGTTGGGACAAGGCCCACGAGAGAAAAGGTGATCATGATAAGTTCGACAAATTGTGGTTGGTCCCGTATCAAATTTTTGAGATCTTGGGAGATAATGCATTCAGATTGAAAACGCTAACAGGAGAGGACATCCCATTGCCAGTCAATGGGCAGTTCCTCAAGCATTATTTCCAAGCGTAGGTTCCCTCCTGGATCCTACTTTGTACATAGTAGATTAGGTTGTTTTGTTTCCCGCTTTTCCTTTTGGTTTTGGTTTTGGTTTGTTGCCCTTTGGGTTTTTGGTTTTGGTGTTTCTTCCCTTGAGTTGTCCACTCAAGTGGTTTTGGTTTGGGTTCGGAATGAACTTGAGTTTTGGGGTTTCCCGTTGCGTATGGGGCTGATGATGTTTCTTCACAGTTTGGTCTACTTCCATGGGGATTTTTATGAATTTATGCAAATGATAAATGCCGAGATTGTTTTCCTCTTATTATCATCCGGTTTCATATAAGCTCGACTCGGAAGGTTAATCAGTTATTGTGTCTTAACACATGAGTCTGAGATTACCGTGTCCTATTTGTTCAAACAAGCTACTTTGAGTCATTTTTGATTTCTTGGGAGAGGTTACGGCAAGTGAAAATTTTACATCTTGCTTCAGCGCCACTGCAATTCTCAAACCCATTGGTAGCTTCATTGCTTGCCAACCAATTATGGAATTGACGGGAAATCAAGAGAAAAGAAGAAAATATGCTAAAAGAGGAATATCAAAAGAAAGAACAAGAAAAGAAAAGTTGTACTTAAAACATTGGTTTGGGAACAAACGGATAACTCCACCGGGGCTATGGACGCCTGACTGGCAGTGGAGCAATATTTGTGAGAATTGTAGCGACAACCTTGTCGGGGCTATGGACGCCTGACTGGCAGCGAGGCAATGTCCAAGATGCTTTTGAAGTTAAGATACTTGTATAACTTGCCGTAGTCGATCTTGAGAGTCACGATGGTTTAAAGATGAGATAAATGCATAGGTCAGGAGATCTTAGATGAAGGTGTTTTGATCCAATATCGGATTCTTCTCCCTTTTGAGTAAGTATCCTTTCTGTATGATGGTTAGAGGGATTGGCCAAGGTTTGATTTTCAAAGTGTTTTTCAACACTTTCCCGTGGAGTCACCAGATGTTGTGACCTTTTTCACACATCACCCCATTCAGATGGGGACCCCCTAATTTTTGCTCCATTCTGGTCGTTTGGCTTTGGTTAGTGCGTCTCTCTCTCTATCTCTGGTCCTTCCAGGGATGTCCTGTCGGAATTCAATACCATGCCTTCAAAGTTTTGAGGCCATTGAGGTGCCTCCCATGAATTATAAGGTGCTTGGGGCACATTTTGCACTACATTTGTGTGCTGTGCTGGACGAGGCTGCATGACAACCTGGGGATTTCTTGGCACATTGGGTGCCTCTTGTGAAGTACTCCTTGCGGTGGTGGTTTCAGTCAATGTCCCCAGAAGAGTGTCTCGTACTTCTTCGACCTTCATCAACTCATAGAGTGGTAAACTGACCTTTATCTTCTTAAATTCCTCCAATACAAAGGAGCTCAGCTTCTTTATATCCTCTCTAGGAGAATTCTCCTTTTGTCCTCGAACTAACTGGAGTACTGGCACTTAACTTCGATTGTGGCTCATATGTCCGTATGCATCGTGGTGATGGTATGTACATGTCATGTCGTAATTTGAACACCTTTCTCATCCTTTGAAGATTGCACCAACTTTGTCAGAGTTGTCTGAAAGGAGACAAAGCAAAGTCTGGTTTGAAGGTTGTTTAAGTCGATCCTCGTCCTCCACCCTTTAGAAGTAGATTTGCAGAATTCCTATCCCTATCCTTTTTTTTTAATTCAGTATTTCCCGATTAATTTAGGAGTCAGAGCAATATTGTCAAATCATTCATATCCTAACTGCTTCACAAAACCAAACAATTACGTAAGTCCCCTTGAATACCCAGCATATTCACATTAGCCAACTGAGTCTATTCGCGTTAAAGGAACCTTGGAGTTGAACGCATGAACTTTCACGCAATCTTAGCATGCGGGATACTTTGATCAAGAGAGAATAGAATGACCGTTGGGCATTTTTATTCTGTGTTGATGTCGTCATAAAAAGCACGTCAACAGTACCCTTAGTAAGGTCGATTAGGAGGTATAGGTCCTTGACACCAGGCTTAGAGACATGATGACAAATGATCCTTGTTGATTACCCTCGAGAAGGGATGGGTTCCTTCAGTTGAAGGAACACGGGAGACCAGTAGGTCTTTGGTTGGGCGGTAAAGCCCCTGATGATGTCCTCCTTTTCCATGAAGATAGTGGCAAGTTCATATGTTTTTGGCTTCTTAACTGTAAACTCCTGGAACCCTCTCTCTCTTATAATATTTGAATGGTTAATTAGCTTGAATAGATCAGTAGATGTTTTCAGTTAATTTAGTTAGATGTTCTTTTCAGCTAAAAATGAAACTTAGAAGTTAGTTGAAGAATTAGATTTTATGTACTTACTTTAATTTGAGATTCTTTCAAAGTATAATGCTAGAAGGTAACCCTAGTTCTTATCAGTCAATGAAAGTTGTGAGTTAGTTAATGATGCCCTAGCAGTTTTTCTCTTTTTAGTTCGTTATCTTTATTTTGGAAAAACCTTAGATTGTTAGTTATTAAGTTGCCTTTCAACAAAAGTTGGAAAAATAACTGTTTTTCCGTTAACTGTAAGATGTTAGGCGTTACATCAGGTGGTCTAGAGGATTCATATGCCACTTTTAGATATGATTTTCGTCTTTCGGTGTGGTCTCCAAGATTCTTGGAGAGAGCATCTATTTTTAATAAGTCACCTGGTCGGGTCCGTTTATCATCTTCCATCGTCGAGATCACTCCTGCGTAGTCAATTTTCGGTTCCAATGCATTTCAGCCATTTCCGCTAATTGGGTGTAATATTGAGCTATATTTAATTAATTTTACGAAGGTTGTCATTTTAATTAAAACATTTAATCGAGCACCTCGGTAATATAACTCGTTGGAAAGAGAACGAAAAGATTTAAATGATGGGATGCTTAAAAGTGACTTTCAATGCCGAAAATGTTTTTAACGTAAAATAAATCACTTTTTGAAGTTAAAAGGCTTAATAAATTAATAAATTGTTTTTAAAAGGGAGTTTTTGGAAAGTTCCCTAAAAAGCATACAAAAAAGGGGATTGAAAGCTCATTTGGCAAAAGTTGAAAAATCACTCAATTCCATAGTTTTAAATGAAAATGCTAGGAACAAATATTCTCACCTCCTTTTCCCCTTTTATACATTTTTTGAAAATAAATAAATATTATTTCTCATAACTTTTTATTTTCCCTCCAAAAGTGAGTTTATACTTTAACTTTATATTTTGGGCCCAATAATGACTCACTTTTTAATTAAATTGTCCAACTTAATAAAAAAAATTAATTAAATATTAGTCATTCTAAAAATTAATTTATTTAGACAACTTAATTTAATTAATTAAGTAATGATTCCCCTTCTCACATTCTAAATAGCCTATAAGAATTAAAGAAGGCTAAGAATCTCTACCACTCACTTACACTTACAAAGGGGACATTACAATCTTGATTCTAGAAGCCATCATTTATACCAGAGAAAAGAAATTGAAAAACAAAAGCATAATAGAATATCTTGTGTGCTAGAAGAATCTCCCAACTAAAGATGTTACATGAGAATGAGCAGAGATATACTTGAATATCCAAGTTTGCAATTTCTTGAGGGAAAGCAATTTTAGGAAGAGTGGATTGTCATGTCCCTTTCTCATAAACAAAATAATTGGAAAACCCATAGCCTGTTTCTTTATTTCCTATAGGCTAAGGGATAAAGTTAGAGAAATAATTTAATAATGTTTTAAATTATTCCTAATAATATTATTTGAAAATATTGTAAAAGGACAACTTAATTATTATTATCAGTTAGATAAAGTGGACCAATGGGACATAATAAGGCCTTTTGTAATTTTTATTAAAATGATTTCAAATGAGCACTTTTGGAGGGAAAAGGGAATTCAAAAATTTGGCTCCAAAAAGAGTCTATAAATGAGAGACAATGGTTCAAAGAAGATCATCCAATTGTTATGAAATCAAACCTTCTTTCATAGTTTGAATACCTGTGTTCAAATATTGCACTTGAGGATGAAAACCTTCCAAGTACAGAGATTCGATCAACGAAAACCCTCTTGTTCCTTGAGACACTTTCACCCAAGAATCACAATTGTGCAGAGAAGATTACAGCTTATTTCCAATTTCCAACTTGCTATAGTAATGCTGTTACAATGCCACTATAGTGTTGCTACAGTACTATTCCGTTCCTATAGTTGCAGTGCCTTGTCATTGTGATAAGCATTTATAAAAACAGATTGTATTAGCATATGAGTTCTTGCATTTTTATCAAATACAGCATTGTTTGATCCTGAATGTCATTTCTACTAATACTCTCAATGTTCAATGGTAATTGTCAATAGCAGATTTGGTATGTTGTTGTTTGCATCAATAAAATCAAACATCTCATAATGCATAGAATTCTAAATGAAATGATAAGTAACCAAACTGCTATTGTAATTAAATTAGGTAAATATTCTATTAACTTTCATAATCCAAAAGTTCCTAACCCTTGCATAAATAGGAACCTTAAAAAACTGCAAGGTTCTTAAAATACTAAAACAGGGACATTACAAGAGATCTCTTGACAAATGTCCAATCATCAACACACTCAACCACAACAACCATATAACATCCTCATGTACACCAACCATAATTAAGAACAAAAATTAAAAGCAATCACTTATACATTACACAATCTATTCTATACCAATAATTATTTAAAACCAAACACTACACATCTAATCATTGTATCAACTATCATATCCTATGTCTACAAGAAAATATTAAATATTGTGTACCCCATACTAGCATTAGCAACTTTATGATTCTGTATAAGCACAAGTTTAGAAGGAATTTAATGTGGACAAGTGACAAACACAAACTACATGCTCATGTATAGCCAAAAATGAAATGACAGAGCAAATATGCAAACATGTAAAAGCTAGGATGTGACAAAGATTCTCTACTACCTTTGTTCATCAGTTTCCTGTCTTTGGTTTCCTTATTTTCTTGTCTTAAAATCAGAAGGAATATCAAACTTCTCAAAGAAGCTTTGATTGGAAAATTAGAGAATAAAGTAAATGTCATTCTTCATAAGCAATGCTAACAAATAAGATTCCTCTCTCAATGAAAATTACTTACCCTTAATTGAATTCCTCTAATTGATGCTAACTTTTCCACTTCACGATAACCAACCCAACTACCATCTAGTCGTTTCATGTTGAAAGTCACAACAGGACCTTGTGCACAAGGCAAGCCTTGATAACCCTACATGATGTAATAAGTAAGAATCGTATCAATTTCAAAAATATTAAACAAATAAACTTACAAAACTACACAATTTTAATAAAGATGTAACTTGTAATGCCCTTGTGCATATTATGAGAAGAACCAGAACCTACTAAACGAAAGCAAAAAGAACAATAAGATTTAGCTTCAAAAGACTAAAAAGAATGGATTGAACTTTATAAACTACTGGTCTACAAGAAATTCATTCAAAGTGGTTTTGACTCATATTATGAGTAGAAAAGATGGCAAACTTCATCTTTTTGCTAGCTTAAAGACAATAGGTTTATATAAATTCTAAAAGAAGTGCATACCCAAAACATAACATGCGTAAGGCAAGGACCTTTGAACATAACACATACAGAAATATGTGGGCAAGCAATACTAGAAGATTTTAAAAGGAATATTCATTAATCTTTTTCCAAAAAATGCAAGAAAATGACCTAGATAAAAAAACGATTCTAGAAGGAAGACATTCTATAGTCATAATTTGTGATTGATAAGATATTCATGTACACACTTCCAATAATGTTTCTATTTTTCATCAACATTAACATGAAAAGACTTAACTAAACTTGCCAAATGACTACAATTGAAATGAGAATGTAATGCAAGGTAATTTTCTTGACTTTTCCAAAGATAAGATGACTGAAAACTCATGTAAACATGCATCTACAGCAAGTTGACATTTTTGCAAACACTTAATGTGCAAACTCCAAACTCCTTTTGAATGATATTGCAAATATGATATGCAAATTATTACAATGCTGAGATACGCCAATATTGTTTGCTTTCAAAATACAATCAATGCTAATGACAAATGCAACTAAATGGCAGCGACATAATCTCTTACATTTGCAGACTTGACTTGTCGAATTTACAATAGCAATGATGCTGTTTGACAGCGATTTCACTACTTACAAACCAGCAACCAAATGCAATGAAAATGCAATAACGATGTCAAGTGTATACAACTGAAACAAAGAACCTAGAATGACGCCTTGTTGCAGCAATGCCAATGATGCGAGACCCACTCAATTTTCTCCAAAAAGTCGTCCACTTGATGCCAAAATGGCTGTGCCACTACTCCCAGCAAAAATAAATCAAAATCAGACCAGCAATCTTCAAAGTCGAATTATATCTGGAATCTTATTGCTGCGTCCCAGACTGCCAATTTCAATCACCAAAATCGGCTTCTTTGAAGCCAAGAAGTCGTGCCACTTTATGCAAGAGGAGCCACGAATTATCAATCATGAAAGTCTTCTCTCCAAAGATAGAATCGAATTGCAAGCTAACTGAACATTCACCTCCAATCTATCAAAATTCGAATTCCTCAAGACTGAATATGAACTTCACAAAATCTGCAAATTACTCCTTCAAAATTGCATTTCTTTCCCCCAAAATTTGGTCATAGACCATTAAATTTTGCTCAAATGGAAGACTGAAATATCTGCCTCTCAAATCTCCAGCTAGGGTTGATGTTGCACAACCGAACCTAGTATCCTAGAGCTTTCAAACCCTCAAACAATGCAAGCATACAAGCTCTCACCACACAAGTATGAAAATAGAATAACTCAACACATGATGAAATGACTTGCTTTCAGCTCCTTATAAAAAATTCTCAATCACCTCCAAGAAGCTTCTAGAAAATAATATTATTTTATTCCTCAAGTGAGTTTATGATCTAATATTTATTTGTCACTTTATTAAATTAATTAAATATAAAGCTATCTTATGATATTAATATATTGAGATAACTTTACAAATAGTTAATTTAATATTTATTCCCTTATTTCTCCTGTTTAGCCTTTGGGAATAAATAAAAGCTAAACGATCTTCGGGTGGCTACTGAGAAGGGGACATTACAGTAGCTTTGTCTTACTTCTTCTACCATAGGTACTTCGGCCTCAGCTAGTGGTTCCTCCCTTTGAATAAAGGTAGGAAGAATTGGTCTAGAGGCTGATCCTCTAGTATTTGCAATGTGTTGCCCAATAGTTCTCCCTCTTGAGTTGGTGTTAGAATCACTGTTTTCACCATCATAGTTCTGTTGTGTCAGAGTTACTTGCCGATCCATTTTAGCAAGCAACCGAGACATCATGTCCAACATATTGTCGAACTTTCTCTCAGTTCTAGTATCTCTATCATCCTCCTCACGAGCTAGACCCTTCTCTCTATCTACCATTGTCTCAACTACAATCTAACGGTTCCTTAGAACCTCTGAGAAAGTATCCTCATCCAGCATTGGTGGATTTTGATACTGCTATCTCTTTTGCCCTCTATTGTAGTACCTCAGTTCTCTGTCACTCATCTGACAACTGTAACTTTGACTTCAAAGGCTGGCAGGAAAACCAGCTCTAATACCACTAAAATATCCACTTATAATTTTTTCAATTTTTGAGCACAAGATTTCACCCATTAACGTTAGAGAAATGATAAACCAACTGAAACAACCCTTCACTTTTTGATCACCCAGATCCCAATGAGGGCAAGGTGAGAGCATACGATAGAAAGGGGGTCATTAGATGAAATCCAAATTGAAAGTACAGTACTGAAAATCAACCTTTGACTTTCTGATCACCAAGTTCCCAGTGTGGGCGAGGTGAGAGCATACAGTGGAAAGGGGATTGTTAGTTGAAATATACTGAAAGCTGGAAATACAATATGAAGACGGCTTAGTCGATCAGCTAGAAATGCAATGCAACTCGACCACTTATTCAACAGGAGTGGAAATACAAAGTACTAAAATGGAAATGTCTAGGTAGCTAGCCGACCCCTTCCGCTTTTCAGCAGGTAGTATAGAGAAGTAAAGTGTTGAAAGGAAATAGACGGCGAGGCCTATCTCTTCCACTTTTCAGTGGGAATAAAAGTAAAGAACGAAACTGAAAGTAAATAAGGTGGCGAGGCTTGCCTTCTTCCACCAAACGGTAGGAAAACAAAGAGTTTTTTGCAGAAATAAAATGACTAAATCAGTACTACTGATTTCAGTCTTACAAAATATGAAGCAATCTGCAAGTACAATGATATCAAGATATCCAATACTCTCCAAAATGTTAGGAAATGATCCTCAAACCAAAACAAGCTATCTAACTATGAAAGAAAGCCAAAACTAGAACTTTTTACCAATCTGATGTAAAAGTGCAGCGCTCAAAAAACTCTGATCAGCAAGCTCCAAAACCACTAGAATGCTCAAAACTTGGCAAGGACACCTCCGAATGACATGAAACAAAGTGCAAACAGTTCCTAGGAGGTACGCAACCAAGCTCAAGCCACCAAACAGCAGCAAACTGTCCCAAAAGATTTAGCATGCTTCCCAATGCATCAATAGAGGTGGTATGGCCTTCTTGGAGTAGGGCGAACAGCTTATAAAATCAACCACTTTGAAATAAAATCTGAAACTTTGCAAAAAGGGGCGCCTAGGATGGATGAGAAGATATAGCCAATCACAAAAATCAAATAAAAATCGTCCCAAGCGCTATGAGTGAAAAGGAGCTTCAGCCAAGCACAAAACCAATAACTTCAAAACCAAAATAAACTCACAAAAATAAGAAAACATCAAAGACCTTTATCTTCATTATGCTTACTCTGCTCTTCAGTGTAAAGAACAGTCTCAAACTCAGCTCGGTGCTATCTTGCAACCACAAAACTGAAAGGAGCTAGGAGGTATGCATTCCTCGAAGCAAGCGTCTAAAGAAATTTCAGCAGCACTTCGTTATGTTTGCAATGGATAGTCACAAATGAAGGCCAACACTCTTGTTTATAACTTCTCCAACAATTCAAACCTTTTCCCTCCAATTAGGGCGCCCAAAATGAAACTCACATTCACCATTTTCAATTTGCATTTCAATTGCATTTTCACTCCTTGACCAAGTTGTCCAAAGCAAATGAGGAATAGTGATTTATCAAAAAGTAAATATAACATAAAATGGGTGTCCAAGTCACTTAAGTGAGAAGTACATTATAATTGCAATGATCTCCATGCTAGGCGTCCACATTACCTTAGCCAATATTTTTCACTTAAAAATTATATTCACCAAAGAATTGAACTTGCCAAAACAAGCTCCAAGAGCGTTGGAGAGCAATATGATCAAACTGCTCTGCCAGAAATAGCCACTACACTAAGCCACTGAGTTGCTCCTAAAAATAGCCCTACCAAAATTAGAACTTACTATAAATAGCATATTGCTAAAAATAGTAAGTGACTTCAAACGCATTTTGAGCAGAAACTGAGCAACCGTCGCAACTTACTAAAAATAGCAAGCTCAGAAAAGTCACCTGATGCAGATGCATGTTATACCACTTCGAAGCTCTCTAAAAACCCAAAAAGACCTAGAAGCCACACTGAAAAACTCATACATGCAAACCCCTGAATACACCAAAGAAACCTCCAAGCAACTAGAAACCCTAATTCCAACTAGCCTACAAGCCTCCGGAATAGGCTAACGGTCAACTGATGAATCTACTGTTCAGTGTTGATGTTATAGCAGTGGGAGATATCTTTCTCTCAAATTTAAAAATGATGGATAAATAATACCAAGGCAAGTCGGACTTGCTATATATAATAATTTTATGAAGAGTCACCTTGTTTCTTAAAAGAGGCCAACCCAAATGAAGAGTCACCTAGTTTTGTATAAATACAAGGTGATGATCATTCATTTGATCATCAAGTTCATTCATTATAATTCGCATTCCTAGAAGAACTTCATACTTGAGCAGAAGATCATCATCTTGTAGCAGCAGATCATCATTTTGTAGCAGCAAACCGATTTCAAGGAGAAACATATTCATTTGTATCTTTGCATCTAGGAGAGGTGCTATTATTCATTGTATCAAATTTGGCATTGTGTTGGGCCTGAGTTGTAAGCAGATTTCTGCTCTTATTCCTTCAATATATAGGAGATATATTTGTTGGTTTTTTCTCCTCGAGTAGGAGGGTTTTCCCAGGGTATCTTGTTGTGTTCATTGTCTTATGTGTTGCATTTTCTGATTGCTTCCATTTCTGATCCTAAATCTAACATGGTATCAGAGCGGGTCTAAGAAAAGATCTTATCAGATTTGTTAAGCAGTCAAGTCAACTTTTCATCTAGGGCAGAGCTTGAAGTATTGCAGATCTAAGGTTCAAATTATTTCTGACCTAAGGGCAGATCTTTGAAGGTGAATTTGTCCGGAAAAAGAAGATGGTGAGCGGTGTCAAGGTAGAAGATAGGCTTCATGGAGCTTCAAACTTCAACTCTTGGAAACCCGGGGTACTCATTGCATTAGAGAAGAATGATCTTCTTGATTTCGTGGAATGTGATATGCCTGAGCCTTTCGATGATACTGAAAAAATCAAGTGGAAGAAAAATGGCACGAAGGCTAGAAAGATCATGATAGACTCTGTGATGAATCACCTAGTATTGATCATCTCCAAGTTGAAGACAGATAAAGAAATGTTTGATACTCTAGAAGGATTGTATGAGATCAACAACACCAGCAGAGCACTTGGTTTGAGACAACAACTTCACCATGTAAAAATGGCTAAAGAAAATTCAGTCATCTCATTCTTTATGAAGATCGCTGATTTGAGAGATCAGTTGAGCACTATTGGGGATATAATTGCAGATAGAGATCTTGTTATGTTGGCACTAAATAGTCTTCGTCAATCTTGGGAACCCTTTATTCAGAGCATCAATGGGAGATCCAAGTTGCCCAAGTTTGATCGTCTTCAACCTGATTGTATTCGAGAAGAGTCCAGGTTGGCAGCAAGAGGAATTGGGCGAAACTATCATGATGTAGAAAATCAAGTTCTTGCTACACATACTTTTAGAGATAGAGGTAAAGGAAGAAAGAGGAATAGAGACAAAGAATCAGATTCTGCCTCAAAACCGAAGAAGAAGAAGGATTTCTCTCACATTCAATGTTTCAGGTGTGACAAGTACGGTCACTTTGCTCAAGATTGCAAATTAAGGTCTACACAACATGTTTCTACTACAGAAATTGACATAGGGACATCTCAGAAGGAGCCTAGCTCTAAAGTGGATTTAAAAGGTTTCTTATTCTAAAGTCGATCAATTTCTTCGAAGAGGAGGAAATGACATTCAAAGGAAGTCAAATTCAGAGAATTCAAGTGTAATGTTCCCCTTTTGGCAGTGATCCTGTTATTAGCTCATCAGTCTATTCCGGAATCCTGTAGGCTCGTTGAGGTGTTTCAAAGGGTTCCAATCTTGGAGGTTTTGTGGTTCTTTCTCATTATTTACTATTTATAGTAAATACTATTTTTGGCAGTAAGCAGTTGTCAGCCTTCAAGATCATCACATCATGGGACGCAGTTCTCAGTATTAAGCCTTGGCCATTAAAATATTAATATTAGTGAAATTCTTCATTAATTGAGCAAGTGGTTCTAATTTACAGTTGACCCCCTTGGCCTAAGGAATGAACTTAAGTTGTTTTGAAAAAGGGATCTTTGAGGGTGGCGCCACATGAAGAAGTCAAAAGGTTTTATTTTATTAAATCCTCATTTCTCAAGTGGGGCGTATTTTTGAAGAGTTGTTTCTTTTTTGAAAATGTGAAGAGTCTTGGCTATTGGCGTACCTTCTTGAGGGACTTGAACAGTTTCCTTTTGTCCTTTAAAAGTAAGGCTTGGCTCCAGCATTGATCATCGATTATTTTGCTAAAGTTATGCTGTCAAAATGATTTATTATTTTCTACTTTGAGGAATGCTGACCTCTTAGTTTTTCATTCAATTTCATGTTTGCAAAACAATACTATTGTGACCTTTTCACACATCGCCCCATCCAAGATGGGGACCCCCTAATTTTTGCTCCATTCTGGTCTTTTGGCTTTGGTTCGCTCTCTTTCTGGTATTTTGTCCTTTCGGGGATGTCCCACCGTTTGACCTAGGTAGAAATATTGTTCAAGTCTGCGAAATTAGGGTTTCCCGCCATGCAGGCTTTTAAAGGTCAAACTGAGTTATCAAATTGGAATATGAGCTTAGTACAGCAATCACAAGGCTTCCAGCAAAGTCCCACTGAATTTTTATTGAATTCTGACCACTTACTATTTATAGTAAGTACTCAATCTGGGATCACTTCATCAGGATTCTGGAATTCTGTCAGCTTCAACACATTCAGAACACATCAAGCTACTTGCACACAAAATTTGATCAGAATCAGACAACTTGCTATTTTTAGCAGTTCAGGCTTCAAGAGCCATTTTCAGGATCTTCACAGAGTTTTTCAACGCATGTCCGGATATTCATTCTGGGTTTTTCAAGACCTTCGCAACGATGTAACATGCAAACCGAGACGATCACTTTCAAAGTTTAGCCTTCGGAGGCTATTTTTAGGGTTTGCATACAGAGTTTTTCAACGCATGTCCGGATATTCCTTCTGGGTTTTTCGAGAGCTTCGCAACAGTGTGACATGCAAGCAGAGAAGATCAAGTTTCAAAGAATTACTATTTTTGGCCAATGCCCGCATGCAGACCAGTTTTCTGGGTTTTTCTGGGTTTTTTGAGATCCCACGGCCGATGTAACATGCAAAATCATCCGGCAATGGATTGGTCACTTTTCAGGAAGTTTCTATTTTTAGCAAGTACACTCAGACAACCACCCGACACTTCAGTTCAGCATACAGAACGACATGCAGAAGAAACAAAGTCAAACAGAGACCGTTCAGGGTACATGCCAGTCAAGATTAGGGTTTCCACTTTTATAGGGGGCGAGACTCAGAAATTGCCAGAATAAAATATCCCACCGATATCAGCATCACCCAAGCAACTTACCGGCGAAATTTGAACGAAATCGGAGAACTTACTATTTTTAGTAAGTCATCTCAAGGCTATAAATAGCAGGTCTGCACCCGAGGTAGGTACGAACAAGGCACTCAAGTTATCAGGATCGAGCATAGCAAGTTTCAAGTCAAACGGGGCCGCAAAAGTCAAGGAAATCAAGAGCTTACTATAAATAGCAGGTTGGCATGTGGGACAGGAGAAAGCAGGTTCACAAGGCAAAGAGGATCATATGGTGAAATTTTCAGGCAAAACAGAACTGTAGAGGTCGAAAATCAAGGGACTTGCTAAAAATAGCACAACTTGCTAAAAATAGAATGCAAAAGCAAGGGCAAGCAGAGGCATGGAAAATTTTCTAAGTATGGGAAAATAAAAGCAAGAGCTCCAAAAGGCGCCCACCTCAAGGATGAAACTTGAAAATTTTCGAAGTACAAAAAATTCAAAGTTGAGCATACAATATGCGCCCACCTTGATCAGACTCCAAAAATATTCTAAGTGTTGGAATTGAAAGTACCACCCCCTAAATGCGCCCACCTTGTGAGCTAAGGCAAAATCTCTAAGTATGAAAACGAAAGCTTGAGGGCTAAAATGCGCCCACCATGGAGAGGTTAACATGAAATTTTCTAAGGCAAAATTTAAAGCTTCACCATCAAAATGTGCCTTCACTTGGAAGCTCACCATGTTAAATGCGCCCAAGGGTAAGAATATCATTGGAAAATCTTCTAAGGCACAAAATGAAACTAGGCATGTGGAAATGCGCCCACGGTTGTTGCAGATTGGATATTTTCTTTGGCAAAGTTAAAAGTTCACCTTAGCAAATGCGCCCACCTTGATGAGTCTCTCAAAACGTCTAAGGCATGAAGATGGAAGTAGACCCTATGAAATGCGCGCAAAGGTGAGTGGAAGGCCGAAATGTTTCTAAGGCAAGTAAGTGAAAGTGTAACCTCTAATTTGCGCCCATCTCCAACTAGTCAAAATGTGCCCATGAAATGAAAGTGGACATGGCAATTTGCGCCCTCAAGGTAAAACAAGGTGACTTCAAATATTTTCTAAGGCATTGGACATGAAAGTTGAGGCTATGAAATGCACCTATGGTAAAAATAAAAGCAAGCCCTCTAATATGCGCCCTCAAGGTAAATGGTGGTGGGAAATTCTTCTAAGTGTCAAAGGTGAAAGTTGAAGAGGTCAAATGCGCCCAAGGATATTGGAGGCCTAAAAACGCCTAAGTTCAAAATGAAAGTACCACCTCTAATTTGCGCCCAAGCTGGACATGAACTGGAGATGTTTAAAATAAAAGCAAGCCATGAGAAATGCGCCCATCTCCAGCAACTGAATGCGCCCAAGTTGAAGTGATAAGAACATGGAAATTTAAAATCAAATGAGAAAGACCTCTAATTCGCGCCCAAGATAAGAGTGATTTAAATTTTATTCCTAAGGCATAAAGGCAAATATTTCACTAAGGGAAATACGCCAAAAGAGAAAATGTTAGAAATATTTTCTAAGTGAAACAAATTTCACTAAGGAAAAATGCGCCCTTGGATGAATTTTAATTTTTCAAAGACATTTAAATGAAGTGGGCAAAGTGATGAAATTTTATTCTCAGGGCGGAAACAATTGATGAATATTTTCCATGGGTCAAGTGGAAAATTAAATGAACCCGTTTAAAATACACCCATGGGTTGAGTGAAATTTAAAATTATTTTCCTAGTGGAGATTTTAATATTTTCAGAGGAAAATTATGTTGCCTAGATTATTTTTCTAACGGAAATTAAATCTCAGAGGATGGATTATTTTGAGCGAGCGAGTGATTTTAAATCAACGGAGTTGATTTTTTTTTAAAAAGAGAAGATTTAAAATGTCTAAGGCAAAATTCATAAAGTTGAAGATTTAAATGACAGACATTTTAACAGGTTGGAAATAAATTTACAACTCCCATGAATTTTTGAGTTGAATTTAATTAAACACTGCGAGAATTTTAAAATGAAATTTTCAATCAAGTCAAATGATTTTCTCGCGAGTTGTTTAAATTACTGAGAGTTAAACTGGCAGACTAGAGGGAAAATTCGAATTTTGCAAGGAAAGAATCTCCATTAATGGCAACTACCATAATGACTGGCCGATGACTAGCCCACTACTGCACCTGAATTAGAAGATGCCGAGTGAAGAGAGTGGTGAATTGATGAAGGTGCTAAAAATAGCTCCAGCTCTACTTGGCAGGATTCTTCATGAAGAGTTATTTAAACAACCTCATTTCTCTCATTTCTTCACACATTTCGAAGTGCTTGGAGTTGCTGAAGTGAATAAATTTGTGAGAGATTGAAATCTTTTTCGAGGTTGCTGAAAGTGAGCTTGAAGTTTTATTTTCTAAGTACGAAGTTGCTAGGGAATTTAATTCTCAATTTGTGCTAGAGAGTTTGTTTCTTCTTGCTGTTGAGAGTTGAGTTGCTGCAAATTTTGAGGTGCCATACTGGAGAGTTGAGATTCTATTTCCAAATTGTTGAAGTTGCTGCAGATTTGCGAAGTTGCAAAAGATTTCTTATTTTCCTGAAAATCTTCATTTTCAAGCTGCTGAAAGTCGAAGTGCTGAAGAAATTTAAACATTGAGAAGTTGAGTAAGTCGAAATTTCATATTGTTGGCAACTCTTTATTTTCAAACTGCTGAAGTTAAAGGCTAAAGTTGACGGAGTGAAGTCAAAAGTTCGAATTACTTGTGCTGGAGAAATTAGCTACATTGCTGAAAGTTATTAGCTTGCTGCGTTTTTTCTTCACCAGTCAGAAGTGCAGTTGTTGAGAGTTGTCTCTAAGCTCAGAGATTTTTATATAGTTTGAGGTTTGGAGTTAGAAATTTATGCTGAGGAATTTTATTTTCGAAGCTAACTCCGTATTCGCAACCATCTCAGGATTTGTTTTATTTTATTAAAATCTGCAGTCTAACTTATTATTCTGTTTTATTTTTGCAGATGGCTAGAGCAAAGGATGTTGCAGGAACAAGCAGAGCTGCAAATACTAAAGCGGGCAAGGCAAGCTCATCCCGACAGGCAATGATCAAAGGGCTCGCCAAGCCATTTCTTCCAAAATCGGCAATCACTTCAAAGTTGGCAGGATTAAATGACACCAACCTTGGTTCATTTAATCTGGGTGCACTCAAATCAAAGATGTACGGGCTGGGAGGTCATCAACCGTCAGTCACGGCACACAACATAATGAAAAGTGGAATCTACGTGGCTGTTGGTTTTCCACCAGCAATACAGTGTCCAGAGTTAATCATGGAATGTGCAAATTGTTACAAGCCGGAACGCAAAACGATTGTCTCTCCAGATGGAAAAATGTTTGCCAACTTCACGCCAGATGCTATCGGAGAGGCATTTGGGATTCCTACTTCCGAAAAGATGTTGTACAGATCAAAGGAGAGGGCAGATAAAATGTACTCCACCTCCTTCGAGAGGGTTGCTGCGGTCATCAACAGAGTCTGGATGCAGAAGCCAAAACCACCCCGCACTAAACTCCCAAAACAGATAATTGCTGGAGAGGTGAAACAAGAGTACTGTGACTTGATATTGATGCTTAGTCGAATAAATGGGAGTGTGCAGGCCTACATCTTCGAGCCTTGGATGTTCTACTTCATCGAGATCATCTTGGAAGGGAAGGAGTGTGTTGACTGGGCAAAGATGATTAGCAACAACATTGATGAACAATTCAGGAGCCTGAGGAGGACGAAGACTTTTTATATGAGCTCGTACGTGATATATATGCTGGCAAGGATGACCAAGTATCGAGGGATCACGTACAAAGAGCCAATTGCCTGTGCCCCTGACCAGTTCAAAATCCATGAGGCTTGCACACAGTTACATTTGACTAACCCTGCCAGCTACAAGCGGGCAAATGATGCATTCACAATGAATATTGCAAGGACCCTTCAGCGGAGAACGCAGCAGAGAATCTCAAAGGAAGCGCACGCATTGATCGAGGAATATGGATATTGGCTCATCCAATTTCCGAAATTCACATACATTAGGCTGCAGGGGTTCACCGCATATCATACCGGTTGCCGAGGGACCCCACTGACCACATAGTAATGCTGGAAGTATCTAGGCAACTCATTGCCTACGATAAAATCCAGAAGAAGAAGAGGAAGAAGGGACTAGATTTTCCTATCACCATAGCGAATTCCACTGAGGTGTGCCCCTCCTTGCAAGCAGCTCGAGAGGTAGAGGATGAGCTGTGATGTTCCCTTCTAGCTAGATACTTTAGTCTAGCTGTGTTTTAGCCTATTATTGGACCCTCGTAGGCTATTACAGATGGATAGGGGGTCAGTTTGGACACAGGAGGTTTGGGTTGTTCAATGTTTTTGGCTTTCTCAGAGTTCAGTGGTTGGTTTGAGCTTAGAAAGTTTGATTTAGTCTTCTTTGAGTGATTCTTGCTATTTTTAGCAAGTCTTTTCAGGCACTTGGGAAATAATTTCTTGGACTCCAGTTTCAGACAGTTTGGCCAGATTCTCAATATTGAGAGAGTTATGATTATTTAAGTGAATGCCAGCATATTTAATGATTAATGATTAAATATAAAGTTGAATTGACTTTATATTTAAATCACTTAAGTGATGGGTTTATAACACATCGAATGGGGCCAATTGAGTATTTTATTTTGGAGGAGAATTATTAAAAGTTTTCCCTAAGTTTAATTCAATTAAATGTTAATGATTTTATTTAATGTTATTTCATTAAATAAATCGCAGCCTTGAAGAGGAATTTTGATTAGGGTTTTTGGAGGCTTATATTTGCTTGAGAAAAGAAGAATGAGGTATCCATTGTTATTGCTATCATTTTGAAAAACAGGTTTTGTGCTCTGAGAAGGGTTTCAGCCATTGCCATTGAAGAACGTAGTTTCTTCTGTGAGTCTCCATTTGAACTGGTGAAATATCCAGCGAATTTGGTATCTAGAGAGTTTCATACAGAGACTCTGATTTGTGCTTCAGTAGTTGTGAGGAAGATTCAGAGATTAATAGGGGTTTCATTGCAGATCGGAATATTTAAAGATTAATCCTTTGCTTATTAAGTTTGTACCTGTTGCTACAGTACGGCCGTGAATAGTGTCACGTGAACAGTAACGCATGAATAGTGACACATGAATAGTGACACGTGAATAGTACCATCGTGAATAGTGCCATCATGAACAATAAAATGCTACAGTGCTGTCATGAATAGTGAAATGCTTCAGTTCCGGTTGAAGGCAAGGCAAAAATCAAATAAAAATCAGGTTCCATGTTGCTGCCATTGTTTTTTATTTTGAAAATAACGTAATGTTCCATTCTTTTGAGAAATAAAGATTAATTGCAGCAGTAGATCAGTTGTTTCAGAATTTTCAGATTATTGTAATAAGTTTCAGTTTTATATTATTTGCTTTTTATGTCAATAAACCCTCAAAACACAAAAAAAGGATATATTTATTCAAAACACCAAAACAAATTTAGACAGTGCATTCAGTAGCAGTATAGTATAGAAGCAGAGAACTAGTTGGGTTCTTACATGAGCTACAATTTTTTCATCTCTCATATCACACAAGCAAGCAAGATTTCGATCCTTACAGAAACATCGGAGTGGTGTAGAATGTTGAGTACAGGCACAAGCCTCACATAGAAGATTTTTGGGCAAATGTTGTTGATGAGGCTGAAATAAGGAGAACGATGTTCACTAGACTCCCTCTCAAGTTAATCAGGGAGTGTGAAGTCATTCCAGTTCCCGACCAAGTGGAAGAAGATGTAAATGTCATATAGCCTGACTATGAGTCAGTCAGGAATACTCCGGTCCCACCACCTGATTGGTCTGAGCCAGAAATCATGGACTTGGACACGCTCTCTATTCCAATGATGACTTTCACGAGGGCTTGGGTCGATAGACATGTGAGTAGACTCAAAAGCAGAGCAGTCACCCTTACTTATAACTTGATGGTTGATCAACGGCCGCTATCGGCAAGAAGGGGAAAACAAGTTGCTCAAGCGCCAGAGGCACAAGATGAGGTGCCAACCCAACCAATACCTCCGAGGATGGAGCAAGCATCACCCGCACAGTCGCAAACTCAATCCTCGAGTTTGAGGGAGATTTCGATGTTTGCTGATCAGAGGGCGAGATTGAATGAAGAGCGAGATTTTGAGGAGGTTGATCAGCCCAACGTCCAAGAGTCAAATAGTATGAGTGTCAATGCATCCAGGGGCGGCCAACAGGAAGAGGAGGAGGAAACAGTGGCCGATACCCGTTTCCAGCAGATGTTGGCCATAGCATTGGAAGAGGAAGAAAACACAGAGCAAGGGACCCAGGGGTCCGAAGACACTCAGCTCGTGGAGGTTGATGAGCCTAAGCAGAACAATGTAAGAAGAGAGGAAGTATACAAGGCGGAGGCAACCGAGGAGCAGCCCCTCGTTACTTGCAACCCACAGCAGACAGTGCCGAATTGGCTTACGGATAGAATGAGAAGAGACCCTGAGGATGACATAGATCCAGCTGTTGAGATGGAGGAGTTCCTCAGAAGGATTAGTGCACCACCGGAGAAGAAGAGAGCCAGGAAGTTTTCAAAGATCTCAACTGATGAGTCGGGCTCTCGCACACTTCAGGTTGCTGTCCCAAGGGAGGAATGTGATCGAGCCGAGGAGAGGCCTGAGAATTATGTGATCACCACTGTAGAGTTGGGTCGTCCTACGGGAGCCCAAATTGTTGAGGAGTTTGATAACTCCTATCAAGCGCTGAGAGACCAGTTGCTCCGCACGGAGGGGAAATATAAGAAGTTGAAGAAGGAGCATAAGACCTTGATCGGATATGTGCAGAGTCTAGCACCTCCAGGTGAGCAAGCAAACCCAACAGTAGAAC
The DNA here is from genome assembly GCA_007115665.2 of Sequoiadendron giganteum. Classification (NCBI taxonomy): domain Eukaryota; kingdom Viridiplantae; phylum Streptophyta; class Pinopsida; order Cupressales; family Cupressaceae; genus Sequoiadendron; species Sequoiadendron giganteum. Next base: position 611,096,575 of record CM021107.1, on the reverse strand, counting down.
TCCCACCAGAGCTTCCGAGGGAGTCAGTTATTGGCTTAGAGGACTTAAAGAAAATGGAAACGGAGGCGAACAAATGGGTTAGCCATGTTCGAGCTGAGACGAAGAAATTCATGGAGAACCTCGCTGACGCTTATCAGCAAGCCTCAAATATTTTGGCGCGGATGGATATGGTGGATCAAGCCTGGGGCGATACCCGCATCTATCAGACGAAGACTGTTCTTCATCTAGGGGCTTTGATGCATATACCTCTACAGACTTTGGTGGGTGGAGGTGTAATTCAGGAGGGCAACAGGTATGACTTCACCAGTTGGTACTCCTCGGTGGTCACAGGCCGTGGGTTTCACGATGCAGCAAGGGCAGATTTGGCCAGAACCAGGAAGGCAATGGGCAACATCTTGGAGGGAGTTCTTAATACACTGGAGGCCATATTTGCTAGGAGGCTGGCTCCAGAGGAAATAACTGTTGATAGCTTGAGAGACAAATTGGCTCCATTCTTCTCAGCTGCGAGGTCGCTTGTCCAGGATGACTTTGAGAATGTCTCCACTTTCTCCAGTATAATTCAGAATACCCAGGACGCCTTGGTGCCATGGAGGAAGTCTTACACTCGGCACGGACAAACGGTAGCAGTCTTGGAATTTCAGCTCAGCCATATTCCACCAATTTCAGTTCAGGAGGTTGAGGCGGTATTGGCCCGGTTGATCGAGTTTGCAGTTAGAGAACAAGACAGTAGGAACGCTCTGCTGGATGAAGATCTTCTGGAAGATGATGATGGGCATTAATTGTTCATTATGGTTCCTGCAGGGGAGTGGAGAATATTCTGTGCATTTATTGTCCCACTCCTCTCTGTAGCAGTTTCTAGGGCAGAAACCCTAATTAGGGCATAGGTGGCTCAATCTGAGCGATTTATTGTAATTGAATCTGAGTCGTCCACTGAAATGGGCTAACTATAAAAGGGGCATCCCCCCTCATTTGTAATCTATTAGAATTAGAATTGAATCAGAGATAGAGTTGAGCTAGAAAGTAGAAAATATATAGTGTTTAGCTTAGAAGTTAGCTTAGATTGAGGAGGGAAGAAAACTTTCCTTCGAAAGTTTTGTAAGCGCTTGTTGTGAACACTTTTCATAATACAAAGAGTTTCATTGCTTGGTGATTTCTTCTTGGTTATGAGTAGCTAGCAAGGCCATTTCATCTTTCCAATTCAAAGTAGATAGAGTAAAATAGACTTTTATTTCATGCAAGTAGTTGTTAGCTGTGGAATATGGCATTTAATTTGAGCAAGTCCTCTCTCGTGCATACCACTAGCAGACTTGCTGACGGTAAGTTTGCCTTGCGTGGTCAACTGGAGTAATAGCACTTAACTTTGATTGTGGCTCATATGTCCATATGCATCGTTGTGATGGTATGAACATGTTGTGTCATGGTTTGAACACTTTTCTCATCCTTTGAAGATTGCACCAACTTTGTGGAAGTTGTCCGAAGGGAGGCAAAGCGGAGTTTGGTTTGAAGATTGTCCGAGTTGATCTTCACATTCCATCCTTTGGAAGTAGATTGTAGAATTCCTATCCCTATTCCCTTTAAATTCAGCATTTTCCGGTCAGTTCAGATATCAGAGCATCATAGTCAAAACCTTTCATCTGCTTCACGAAGTTGAACAATTACATAAGTCCCCTTGGAATACCCAGCATATTCACATCAACCAACTGAGTCTATTCGCGATAAAAGGAACCTTGGAGTTGAACACATGAACTTTCACGCAATCTTAGCATGTGGAATACTTTGATCAAGAGAGAATAGAGTGACCGTTGGACATTTTATTCTGTGCTGGCGTTGTCATACAACACACGTCAACAAACTCCTAGTTGAATTATTGCTGCTTCTCATACAGACTAGCAGATTGTGTTTCAAGGTGAATTATTGATGTAATTTCCAATTTTACAGTTGTTGTTTGCATACAGCTGAAAGTTGTTTTTGCTCATGGTTAATTGTACGAATTTTGTATTGTTCTGGGCATTTGATAATAATACTTCTAAGGTCTAGGCGACCATCTCCAAGCATTTTCGGATTTAATTTTGGAGTGTGCAATTTTATAATGAAAAATCACCCCTCTCAAGGGTCGTACCTTTCAACCTTGCATTGGGAATTGTGCCATTAATCCTTGCAGATATTTGGAGTTGTTTTCTGTGTCTCAACAGGGGCGCCTATCTTCCATTTGATCCATGCCTGTGATTTCACGCCATTCGGAGGTATCTTGATCGAGTTATGAGCTTTTTATATAATTTTGTAGTTGCTGATTTCCATTTCCAGAATTACAGTTTCAGAAATACAGCAATTCATTCGCTATTTTCATATTCTATCTTCTCTCCTCCCGTTCTCTAACTCGGAAAACATTGTATAAGAGTGGTGCTTAGTAATTGGCGTTGAACATTGTAATTTGCAGCTTTACACTTTGTATGAACTGTTAAACAGTAGTATTGTTTTAGCTTTAGCTTTGCTGCATTAATTAATTAGCTTCACACTAAAGCACCCCTGGATGGTATACTGCCAGTGTGGATAATTTTGTTTTGTAATCTTCTTCCCCCCACTGTTTGGTGGTAGCGTGGAAAGCATCTTTGGCTGGTTATCCGTCTTGTTCTTTTAATTCAGCAGTAGTACTCCACCATATGTTAGCACCTCGCCTGAAAAGGGATCTTGAGTGCACATTCTTGGTGTCGAATTTAATATTCCTCTCTCTGTATAATCTCGTACTTGTTGATTCAGTAGATCTTAGGGATCCTCTGACCATATGCTCGCCCCTCCTCCTTAAGCGGTTTTAAGGCAAATTTTTGGTTAGAGTTCTTTCATGTACGTTTTGGTTATGCTAACCTTAACGGGTGATTGATTCTATTGTAAATGTTTGGTTTGAAAACCGAAAAAATTGAGAGAGAATATTTCATCAAGGCACAAGTTGAGAGCTTGTCCAAGAAAAAGATTAAGGTTTTGAGATAGGTCAATGGAGGGGAGTTCACTTCCAGAGGATTTCTTTGAAATCTCTAAGGCAGGGATCAAAAGGGAGTTTTGTGACTCACTAAGAAGAAGTGAAGGTTGCAGTGTTGCAAGGCCAAGTACAAAATCCTTGGAAGACCTCTTCAGCAGCTGAGAACATAATTGCACAAGACAGTTAATCTAGATTTGACATTGGTAGCTCCACAAACCTATTTAGAATAGGGTGATCTGGGATGAGGTCGAGGAGGACATTCCTGGACTCGAGCAAGTCAATAGTGTCGGAAGTGTGCATTGGAAACCGCTCCTTTAAGGCAAGCATTGCAAACAATCTTGGACAAGGAGGTCAGGAGGTTGATGCAAGTACTTGGAGCTCCAAAGGGAGTCACATCATCATGAAGATTTGTTGTAATGTATATTTCTCTGAGACGGAGAAATATGAGGTGAAAGCCCTTGTAGTGTATATTTCTTTGAGACGGAGAAATATGAGGTGAAAGCCCTTGTAGTGTATATTTCTCTGAGACGGAGAAATTTGAGGTGAAGGCCCTTGTAGTGTATATTTCTCTGAGACGGAGAAATATGAGGTGCGAGCCCTTGTTCATCTTTGTGACTGAGATGACACGTCATGTTGAGAGACTCCATGACGACATCACGTTGAGAGACTTTGTGATGAACCCTTGTACTTGTGTTTCTTCCACACATGGGACTAACCATGGTGGACGTCATGTTAAGAGACTCCATGACGACATCACTTTGAGAGACTCCGTGATGAACCTTTTTGAGTTTTCCACAAATGGGTGTAGCCATTGTGAGTGTCATGTTGAGAGACTCCATGACGTGGATATCTAGAAAGATACCTCCCTAGCTAAAAGGGAGTGTTGATGTTATAGCAGTGGGAGATATCTTTCTCCCAAATTTAAAAATGATGGATAAATAATACCAAGGCAAGTCGGACTTGCTATATATAATAATTTTATGAAGAGTCACCTTGTTTCTTAAAAGAGGCCAACCCAAATAAAGAGTCACCTAGTTTTATATAAATACAAGGTGATGATCATTCATTTGATCATCAAGTCCATTCATCATAATTCGCATTCCTAGAAGAAGTTCATACTTGAGCAGCAAATCATCATCTTGTAGCAGCAGATCATCATTTTGTAGCAGCAGACCAATTTCAAGGAGAAACATATTCATTTGTATCTTTGCATCTAGGAGAGGTGCTATTATTCATTGTTTCAAATTCGGCATTGTGTTGGGCCTGAGTTGTAAGCAGATTTCTGCTCTTATTCCTTCAATATATAAGAGATATATTTGTTGGGTTTTTCTCCCTCGAGTAGGAAGGTTTTCCCAAGGTATCTTGTTGTGTTCATTGTCTTATGTGTTGCATTTTCTGATTGCTTTCATTTTTTATCCTAAATCCAACACTGAGAAGGGGACATTACATCTTGACTTTGTTTTGTTTCGGATGGTTGAGCTACACTTTAAGCCTACTATGATTGCCCAACTATTCCCGTTCTTTAAGGGAGCCTATTTGATCCCCTTTCAGGTGTTCTTTCTGTTATAGAATCTTTTTTGTATTCGAGGATGGTTTTGGATGGTTGTTCGACTTATGATCCCTCACTTGAAGTTGTATAAGGGAGCAATGGTTGTCCCTATTTATATTTGTTTGTAGCTGGTTCGGCTATTGTTAGCAGCATTCTTTAAGACTCAGTTGTTAATATTGTTTCAGGGGGCAAAGTCTACCCTTTTTGGTGGATTATCTTCTATCTCCTATTCTTCATAGTCAGTTGCTCCTATTGAGATGGAGATATCTTCTACAGAGGTGGAGGTTTGTACGAAAGGGGGATTGGTGGGTTGTTTGTGCTTAAGCCGATTGCCTCTCTTGCAACTCCTATTGAGGCGGAGCCAACTCCTATTGAGGTGGAGTTTGGGTTTGCTGGTGAAATATACTCTCTCAATTTTTTGATTTTTAAATGAACATTTACAATGTAACCAAGCACCCGTTAAGATTAGCATAACCCAAAACATGCATGAAAGAACTCTAACCAAGAATACGCCCTAAAACCACTTAAGGAGGAGGGGCGAGCATATGGTCAGAGGATCCCTAGGATCTACTGAATCAAACATTACAAAGATTACACTGAAAGAGAGAGATTAAACTCGACACTAAGAATGTGCACTCAAGATCCTTTGACAGGCGAGGTGCTAACATATGGTGGAGTGCTAATACTGAATTGAAATGTAACAAAGGCAGATAACCAGCCAAAAGAACTTTCCACGCTACCACCAAACAGTGGGGGGAAAAAATTACAATTTAAAATACTTCTTCTGCTGCGGTAGGCATCCACTGAAGAGTGGGGATTCACCACTTGAAAGTGGGTATGAAAGAGATTACAATTCAATTTATCCTCACTGGCAGTATACCATCTAGGGCTGCTTAATGTGAAGTTAAATAGATAATGCAACAATGTTAAAACTGAAACAGTACTACTATTAACAGTTTGTACAAATAAGAAAGCTGCAAATTACAATGTTTTTCACCATTTTACAAGCACCAAGTTATACAATGTTTCCATGTCAGAACATAATGAGAAATGAAGAAGAAAGATGGAAACAGCTATAACGACCCCAAAACCGGGTAAACAAAAATTTTCTACTTTCACTAATAAGATACAAGGAAATACATTTATAATGACAAAGTAAATAACTTTTCTTTTCATTCTATTAATGACACAATACATCATTGTTCTATTTTCCAAGTAAATAACAGAGTACGCTTTCATCATTACTTTTCTTTCAATTAAAAAGCAAGGTAAGAATCTTACATGTTTCAAACATAGCTCGGAAGCTTTTGAGCAAATAGGAATAAGACTGTCCAGGATCTTCCCTTTCAAACCTTGGTTCATCAGAAGTCTACTGTGGAGGAGAAACATCACTCAGGTGCTTTTCCACCAACCACGGACATATATTGCGGTCCCCTGCATGTTTATTGTTAAGTAGACGGCCCTCCCTTCTACGAAGAGATTGGTTGGGTAACCGATTCTATATGACCAACTGAGCATAGTGTGTAATCCTACATAACTAAATCCTTGTGTCCTCACAATCTCAATCTAGCATGTAACCTGGATTACTGTGAACTGACAATGTAATTCGTCTCACAGTCTAAGTGGACGTTAGGTATACTACACTACTTTGGCCAAAGCATTTCGACAGTACTTATACTGACGGTCATCTATCATTTGCACTAAGTCAGGTTCAATTTGACTTAAGGCTGCCTTATCCTACGCGTAGGTTGAGTCCTTTCCGTGGGTAGTCAATCACCCTAGACTTCCTACTTCAACTACTTAAACAAAAAATGGAATACAGTCAACAAGGGGTCCCTCTGGTACTTCTTAACATGGAAATCTTTATCCATGGAGTACATAGCTCTCTCTGGTTAACCTATTTAACTCTAAAGCTTTAAACTACCTTGGTATTGAATCCACCCTCGTCCTAGTATTAATAACTAGTCCCTTTCCTTTATTTAAGGAGTTCAAGCAGTATTCAAGTAATACAAAACATAAGGTACTTTTACTAAGAAGTAATCAAGCATTTCCCTTTCATGTTATTCCTTTTCAAATTTTCTTATGAAATCAAACTATTTCATTTCAACAAGCTTTTAAGCTATTTCCAATTAAACAAGCTCTTAAGCTATTTCTTAATTCAATAAGCCCTTTTCTAATGAAATTAAGCCATTCCCAATTCAACAATTCCATAGAAAAATAGAGGCTTTCTAATATTTTTCCTTTCAAACTACAACATAATGCAAAGCATATTCAGGCAAACAAATAACTCATTTTTAAATCAACGATAGAAATTCTACAAAGATATTTCTCATGCCTGATTTCCTTTTGCGAAATGAGTTCGATTGGTGGCTTCAGTTCTTCCTCTACCGTCCTTCACAGCCTTTACCAGCTACTTCTTAAGCAGGAACAAATACAACTCTCAGGTAAATGCAGTTCGGTAATGAGGGAATGTTGCTCTCAGCAATACAGTCTCAGCAAGATGATATTTGGCTCTCAGCAAAATTGTAGATGGCTTTCACAAAATGGTATATGACTCCCACAATCTAAATAGCAATGATGGATTTGCAACTCACAGTAAATGCAACAACAGTGATGGTGAAATAAAGCTCTCACAAAACTCAACAGCACAGAGGGAATTTAACACACAGAAAAAGCTACAGCAATGAAATTCGTAATTTCCAAATGCAAAGGAGAGTGGTGCATTTAGCAATGAGAGTGAACCTATATATAGGTTTCGAATTCTCATGTTTACTACATTGTAGGCATGAGAATTCGACACCTCTCCTATTGACATTGTCAAAATGCACAATGGCAAACGAATAGCTAAATACTCAGCAAAATTAAGTGATGAATCAAACATATTTTCAAAGAATGTTTCAACTATCACATGACGAATTCGTGAAGCATCCACGTACAAGTTTAGTCACTGTAAATGCCCTCAAAAATGGCGAACTGAAAGAACAAATGGCGTTTGAATTTTACTGTTGAAAACGTCAAGGGTTACGCACAGACAGTTCAGGCCTCCTTCCACCCACGCATCCCAGATTGGTGGTGTTCAAGCATCTGCGACCAAGTCTAAGATACGCGAGCTGGGCGCGGTTCAATCTCCATTGTTTTCCGTTGTTTTCTGGTTCAGACAGTCGAGCGATTTCTTCCCGTGAAGAAATCCGCGATTTTCAAACATTTACTTTTAAGTCTTTTAAAAGTCCATAGTTCAAACATTACATTTCCTTAATATTTTTCATGAATTTTCAATGGTCTAGTGAATTTCGAAATTCCTTTCCCCAATAATACTTTCAACGTATTTTCCAAAGGTTTGAATATTTCGAAATTCCTTTGTATGGTAGTGCAAAATAATTACCAAAGACTATATAAGTCTATTTCAAATCTTTCAAAAGCAAAGTCATTTTAATATATATTTTAAAATGTTATTAATATATTTTGTATTATATTTAATATAACATATTATAGTTTTAATTTACCTTTATTTAAATATATAAATATATCTATATAATATTCGAATATTACATTAGATATATTAATATATTATCAGTAAGACTATAATAATATCTATATTAAATATATTATTAAATATATTAATAAGCATATCCATATTTACACTTAAATATATCTATACATGTTTATTTTCAATTCTCCAATTACGTGTATTATAGGCCAGTCAGAGCACCTTTAATATACGTAATTGCACAAACACGTATATATATACATTTAACTGTAAATTCCAGGCATCAGTAACTTATCAGTTCACATTTCACTTTCAAGGTTCAAAGAACAGTAAGTCAGTCAATCAAGGAACACCACTCATAAAGCATAAAGAAGTAATTAGAAACTCCTAAGCCTAAGGATGACTTATCATGACGACTTAATCTGACTCGGTTCCTAAAACCCTCAGTGAAGTGTGTGTATGCTCATATGATCAACTTTACCGGTTAGCCGACCAAGTTCCTCTCCCGAGTGATGTTTCCCCTCCACGTGGAGGAATAGTTCCTGTTCCTGCATCCATGGCACAAAACCACGGCAGTCAATTGCTCACAATATTTGCAGTATATATAAATCAAATATATAAAACAAGACTAATTACTTTCCTCTATTCATTGCTTATCCAAGAATAACATCAAACAAGAATACAGAATGAGCCAATCATAACATGTAAACAGATTCTCATATTGATAACAAGGTTCAATCACATTTTATTCGTTCAAAACCTTCCTTACAATCAGAATGCTCTAAGCATTACTAGAATAGTAACTATACAAATTTCCGGGATGTAACAACAGCAAATGAATTATCTCTGATTCATAAATCTGCAATTCTGGAAATGATAAATCAGCAACTACAAAAATTCATCAAATGCTCATAACTTGAAATATACTGGGCAATTTTTTCAATTTTTCACAACTCAACCCGTTAACGTTAATGAAAACTCAATCCAACTGAAGGGAACCCTTTCCTCTGATCAACCCAGATCCCAATGCGGGCAAGGTTGAGAGCATACTCGAAAGGGGATCGTTAGCATTACTGAAACTTGTTGAAAGAGTAAGAGAAAGGAAATACAATCACTCAACCACTTATTCAGCGGGAGGACTGGAGATAGACATTACATTGCTGAAAGTAACAATCAACTCAACCACTTATTCAACAGCACGACTGGTAAGATAGAAATTACATTGCTGAAAGTAACAATCAACTCAACCACTTATTCAGCGGAAGGACTGGAAAGAGAAGTACAATGCTGAAAGTAAATATGCAACTCGACCACTTATTCAGTGGGAGTGTGTTGACGGCTCAGCCTATCAGCAATATGCAAATGCAATACAATATAGACTGAGCATGACTAGTCTCTTCCACAAAGTGGGGATACAAAATATAAAGTGCAGAAAGTAAAGAGCTGATCAGTACTACTGATTCAGCATTACAATGCGATGAACAATCTGCAAATACAATGAGATACAGATAACCAATGAACTCCAGAATGTTAAGAAATGAACTCCAAACAAGTACAAGCTATCCAGCATATGAAATATAGTAAAAGGGACTGAAATATCAGGTCTGATATAAAAATTGCAGCAATCAGAAATTCATACCAGCAAACCCTAGAATCGCCAAAATGCTCATAACTTTGTCAAAACACCTCCGATTGATGTGAAATCAAGTGCAAAGGAAGCATAAGAGAAGGGCAACCAAGTACAAACCAAGAAATAGCAGCAAGCAACCTCTGATATTTTATGCACGCTTCCCAATGCAATGGCAGGCAAAGTACAACCTCCAAGAAAGGGCAACCAGCAAGATAAAATTCAAATCCTCTCTGAAAAATCTGAAAACTTGCAAGAAGGGGCGCCCTGGGTAGACTTGAACAATAAGCCAATACCCAGAACCGACGAAAAATTGTGCAAGGAGCTATGATCGAAAATGTGCTTCAGCCAAGCACCACACCAGCATCACCAAAACTGATAAAAATGTAAGAAACTCAACTACAATGTGCTCAATCTGTTCTCAAGGATTGAGAACAGCCAAATCTCAACTAGTTGCTATTTTTCAAGCAAGAATTCAAGCCAAAACTAGGAGGTATGAATTCCTCAAAGCAACTTACTAACCATTCCGGCAGCATAACATTACTGTAGATATAAGATAATCAACTAAGAGCCCAATGCTCTTATTTATAACATTTTGTGCTCCAAATTCAAATTCAATCTCCCTCCAAATGGACGCCAAAACCAAACTCAAATTCACAATGCTCATTTGTGTCATTTGTATTTCATTTCTCCAAGTCGTCCTCCTCCAAGAAGTATTATACTTTATTAAAATGTCAATAAAGTATATTATGGCATCCAAAATAATAATAAAGTGAAACACTTTATTAAAGTGAAACATAAATATAATTGACCACTTATTTCTCCAAGGCATCCAAACATGCCTTTTAAATATTTCACTTAAAATAATATTCTCATCAAATATGAAACTTGCCGAAATAATCACCTCAAATGTTGGAGACCAACTGACTATACTGCCCTGCCCGAAATAGCCATATTACCAAGTTGTTGAAACACTACCAAAATTAGCAACAAAGGTGTTGGAGACCAAACTGCTCAAATTGACATGCCAGATATAGCCACTGAATTGAACTGCAAAAACCCTGCTAAAAATAGAACTTACTAAAAATAGCATACTGCTAAAAATAGTAAGTTGTTCCAAACTCATTTTAACCACAATCCGGGCAGCCGTCGTACTTAATAAAAATAGTAAGTTCGGAAAAGTTCTCTGATTCAGTTGCATGTCACGCTATCGCAAAACTCTCTGAAAACCCAGAAGGAATCCAGAATCCGAACCATAAAACTCCAACATGCAGCTATCGTAACTTACTAAAAATAGTAAGTCCGAAAAAGTTCTCTGATTCAGTTGCATGTCATACCACTACGAAGCTTTCTGAAAACCCAGAAAGAATCTCGCAACCAAACAGCAAAACTCCAACATGCAAACCCCTGAATCCTCAAATGAAACCTCCAAGCAACTGGAAACCCAAATTCTTCCATTGACTAGCCTACGGCCATTCAAGGATAGGCTATCATTCACTGGAGACTGCAGTGCTAAAAATGGGGACATTACATAACTCAACCAAAATACCTCTGAATTGCGTGAAACCAAGTGCAATGATCAACTACAAGATAGGCGCCCCTGCTGAGATGAAGAAACAGCTCCAAAACACCAACAATAATTAATGGCACGAATCCCAATGCATACAGAAAGGTACGGCCCTCCTTGAGGAGGGATTTTGCTATTTAAAAATCCACACTTCAAATTCAAATCTGGAAATTGGTGAAGATGGTCGCCCAGACCTTAGGAATGAATTGGCCAAATGCCCAGAACAAAACAAAAATCATACACTCAGCTGTGAGTGAATTCTGAATAACTGCTCCAAAGGACATGATGAGCTGAGACTGACAACTGCTAACTGCCAAAAATAGTATTTACTATAAATAGTAAATACTGAGGAAATACCACAAAACCTCCAAAACTGGAACCCTTTGATTCACCTCAACAAGCCTACAAGACTCTGGAATAGGCTGATGAGCTACTAATAGGATCACTACTAAAAGGGGAACATTACAACTGGAGAGGTATGGTTCTTGTAGAAGGGGTCTTTTGTTGCCCTTTGATATGTTTTTTTGTTCCTCTCCTACAGAGGTGGAGAGACTAGTTGGTTGATATGGCTTTGCGGTATCTTTTCGAATGTTGTAACTCCTGGCTTAGTCTTTGTTTTTCTGAGCGATTTGTTTATTGTTGCCTGGCTGTTTCTGGTAATTTCTTTGGCTTGATACGGTTTTAGGTCCCTATTAAGCCCGATTATTGAGTGTTTTAGGGTCCTTTCATAACCTATTTGTTCTAGTTGAGTTGGTCTTGCCTATCTTTTGATGATTGTTGTTGCTTGGCCAATCCATTATTGCCTTAATTTTATCTGGATCTACTCTGACGCCCACCCAGATACAGTAACTCTGTCATGCCAAAGTGACAATTGGACTCTTTGGCATAGAGGGACTTACTCTCTAATATGCTCAACATCTCCTCCAAGTGTCGGATGTGATCCTCCCAAGTCCTGTTGAAAATCAGAATGTCATCAAAGAAGATTAGTACAAACTTTCGAAGTAGTTGTCGAAATATTTGATTCATGCAACTCTGGAAGGTAGCAGGTGCGTTGGTTAAACCAAACAGCATCACCAAGAACTCAAAGTGGCTATAATGACATCTAAAAGCAGTCTTCTCTACATCTGTTCCCCTCATGCGAATCTGATGGTACCCTGATCTGAGATCTATCTTAGAAAAGAAACGTGCACCGTGCAGCTCATCAATCAGTTCATCAATCCTCGGGATTGGGTACCTGTTTTTTATAGTCTTCTTACTTAGGGCCCTGTAGTCTATGCACATCCTGATAGTCCCATCCTTCTTCTTGACAAGAACAACTGCAGAAGCAAATGGGCTTTTGTTGGGCCGAATGTGTCCCATCTCCAAAAGCTCCTTAATGGTCTTCTCAATCTCATCCTTAAGCTTCTTCGGATGGCAGTATGGAGTAATCATGACGGGATTGGTCCCATCCTCAAGCTCGATCACATGCTCTATGCCTCTATCAAGAGGCACTCCAGGTGGTATGTCCCCGAACACCTTGTTGTGCTTGGATAGAAGTTTTTGTATGTCAGGGTAATAGTTACCCTTTTGCCGTGGTGGTGATTCTGGCATAACAAGGCACTCTACTGCCCACTTGAAATATGCCGGCCAATTTTTTTCATTTTATTACACAGCTAAATCCACCCATTAGCATTAGTGTAAATATAAATCAGCTGAATGTAACCCTCTCCTCTGATCAACCCAGATCCCAATGCGGGCAAGGTTGAGAGCATACACGAAAGGGGGTCGTTAGTAAACTGAAGCTTGCTGAAGTAATGATAAGAAAATACAATCACTCAACCGCTTATTCGGTGGGAGGACTGAAATGAAAGAACAATGTTGAAATTAAAATGCAACTCAACCACTTCTTCAGCGGGAGTAGGTTGACGGCTCAGCCGATCAGCAAGATGAGATAATGCAATTACATAGAGTAACAGGTGGCAAGCCGACCTCTTCCACTTGCTCAGCAGGTGATACAGGAATTAGAAACTAGCTAAGACTGAACATGCCAATCTCGTCCACAGTTGTGGGAATTACAAGAATTATATCAGAATAGGAGAAGTGCTAACAGTACTACTGTTCAGCTTACATTATATCAGAGAGAGTCTGCCAAGCACAAATGATTAGAAACCGTTTAATGCTACAATAAATATAAATGACTTTCCTATACTCCACTAGACTTCTTGGACTCAAACCCACCCTTATGACGAACTTCTGTAATCTAATATGACTGATCAACTGACTGAAATAACATAGAACAGCAACCTATTTCTCACTAAAATACTCATAAATTACTCAAACCTTCACCAAAAGTCATGGGGACAAGTGCTAAAGACTCCTAGAGGTATGGCGCCCACATCCCAATGCAAAAACTAATGCAAACAAGCCTGGTTATTTTATGCACGAATTCCAATGCAACTCAAGAAATTACGGCCCTCAAGGAAGTACGATTTTGCATTATAAAATCCAACTCTCCATTAAAAAATCTGAAACTTAACACAAAGGGTCGCCCCTAGCAACGAAACACATTGAGTCAATACCCAGAACAATATGATTTTTATTCCCAAACTTATGAGTAAAAACATGAATCAGTTGTGACAGAACAGCAACTGTAAAAATTGACTAAAATGATAGAAAACCAACTACAATGCAAAATAGCTCAACTGAAATCAACCTCTCAACTAGTTGCTATCTTTCAAGCAAGAAGTCAAGCCTAGCTAGGGGGTATGCATTCCCCGAAGCACTCAGTCACCAATCCAGCAGCATAACTTTGCAATAAACTCAAAATGAAAAACATGAAGATGAGCACTCCCTTATATAACTTTTGAAGAGCATCCTAGAAGCTTCCAGAAGGTGCGCCAAAACTCAGGAGTCAACCAATTTCGAATTTCATGTTGACTTACCTTTCCTCAAGTTGGCGTCCCTTTTTACTCAATGAAAAATCTCATTAAAATTAAAATTACTTTTCTCTTCTCAAGTTGGCGTCCTTTTTCCTCTTTGATGAATCATCAAAATTTCACATAATTCCTTGATGGGGTGCCCACCCTTAAAATCCCTCTTTTTAAAACAACTTAAGTTATAAAGCTAGGCCAAGGAGTTATAATTAAAATAAAACATTATTTTAATTAAAATAACTTATCTCTCCAAGAACTGCACCCAGGCGCTAATTCTGACGCAACCAACTGAACCATCTGAAGAGGGAAGCCAAATGCACTAAAGCAAACAGGACCACTACCAGAAATAGAACTTACTAAAAATAGTAAATCCATGAATTTACCCGGATCATCATGTAAGTCATATCAACGCGAAGCTCTCTGAAAACCCAGAAAGGAGTTGCCAACCAAACACCAAGATTCCAGAAGCACACTCCAACAAGAGCTGAAACATCCTCCTAGAATATAGGGAACCCTAATTTCTGCTTCCGAGTAGTCTACGGGTCACCAGGATAGACTAACGGGGAACTGCCAGATCACTGCTGAGAAGGGGACATTACACCACTCAACCTGGTCATGTCTCAAAAGACTTTCCATTCTCTTCAAGGATACCACTCGCAGTCCACCATCTAATATACCTCTCAAGCAGATTTTTTTCCCATTATGCGCCAACCTCATTTTCATCTTCTTAACATTCATGGTGAACTCCTCCAACTAGCTCATCCAATGCATGCCAAGAACTATATCGGTATCCCCAATGCCAACGACATAGAAATCATCTATCAGCTCATAATCACCCATGATTATCTTCAAACCATAAATTTTCCTTGTGCACTGTAATTTGAATGCATCGGCCACCATCACTTTGAAGCCTTCAAACTCTTCTACCTTCAATCCCTGATGTGCTACCAATCCCTCATCAATAAAATTGTGAGTAGCCCCTGTGTCAATGAGTGTGATGATGCATTGTCCACCCAAAACACCACGTACCCTGAATGAACCAACCTTCTGAAAACTAGACAACTGGGCAATCGCACTGCCGCCACCAACACTGTGCTGTGAGGCTCTCTCATCTCCACTATCCCCATAAACGGAGGGTCGATCAGTGTCTGAATCAGATGCCTCTGATCCCTCAGCTGAATAGTACTCAATCACCTTAGCCTTAGCCTTAGCCTTAAACGGACACTTATGGGATGGATCCCATGGTTCTTTGCGGTGAAAGCAAAGTGTTTTCCTCCTGTATTCATTGAGCTGATCCTCGATCAACCTATTGGGTCTGTCTCTAGGTGGCTCAACATCTCTATGAAAAGGTTTCCTCTCCTTCTCCTTATCCCTCCTGTGTGAGAAACCTTTTGACTGGAATTTGTTTCTCTGGACTGATGACTCCATATCTTTCGCCTTTTTGATGGCTTCCTAGAGTGTAGCAAGGTCAAACCCTTTAACCTATCCATGGAGTGGGTCTGATAAACCATCAATGAAAAGAATCACCAATCTCCGCTCAAAAATATCTGGGACCATAACAGATAGGTCCTGAAACTCAGAAATATATGAGTCAACAGAGCCACTTTGCCTCAACTATGTTAGCTCCTTGAATTGCAACTTCGGGTCCTTTTTGTCAAATCGATCGATTAGTCTCCCTATGAACTCCACATACGATGTGATCTGATCATGACCCAATGTGACCTTCCCATTACTCCACCATTTGTGTGCTACCCCTTCCAAATGTAAGGCCGCATAACTGATAGCATCCTCCTCAGGTATAGGGCTAATCTGTAGGTAGCTGTCCAATTTCTGGACCCAAGCTCTGGCGGTGGTCTTACCTGAACCATCAAAGTAAGGAAGTGTCATCTTGCTTACTTTCTTCTGTAGTTCCTCGTTCTGGGGTCTACCTCCTCTGCGAGGTTTGTGTTTCATCCTCAGGTCAGAATATTCTGCAAATGTCATTTCTACCCTGAACTCATCACTGGAAGCTCTCCAATCCCTCAGAATCTCATCCTGGAACTCGGCCTGTATGGGATCTTGCTCTGGAACTTGGTTCTTGGGAGCAAAGGTGGGTATGCCAGGTCTTTCACCAGCTTTAATCTGTGTAGCTCGCCTATGATTCACCGAGCCCTCATCCTCATCATCTCTAAACCTGTCCCCATTGTTCCTATTTCCTCCATCGTTTCGGTTCCTCTCACCATCATTATTCTTGTACCTCTTACCGTCATTGTTCTGGTTCTTGTCACCTCCTTAATACCTATTCCTACCACGGTGATTATTGTTGTTGTTGTTCCTTTTGTTTCGGCCATTAGGGTTCCTTATCTCCTCAAGATAATGACCCAACTCTACCTATGATTCTCTCAACTCCTGTTGTGATTCCCTTATTGCTCTTTCAATATCCTGTTGGCCTCGAGCTAGAGAGTTAAGAATCTCACGCATACTAGGTTCTCCTTCCTGTCTATCACCCATCTCTCATGTATGTTCCAAATCAGAAGGTCTGTCAAATGGATCAGTTCTTGAAACCTCTGAATCTTCTTCAATATTTGCAACCTCTCCCTCAAGCTCAAACGGATCTATGATCAGTACTGGTTGCTCCGGTTCTATTGACTGTGGTCTTTCTTCTTCCTGTGTTCTCTGAATGTTTTGTGCCCTCGGTCTCTGTCTAAAGTTATACCTGTCTGAAGGTCGCATACCTTGCTTTCAACCTTTGCATGTCATGTTAACCTCACAGGATGGCAAGATACACTGCTTTGATACCACTGTAACATACACCCTAGGTATATGTTCTGCTCTGAATAAATTTTTAATCTATATTTGTGTTTTTTCTATTAAATGTGTTCTTTCAGACAGAGAGAAGATGCAAAAGGGGTTTTCAGTTTTCCTGCAGATGTATTTGATGCCAAAATACATAGAAATTGCAACATGCAACGAAAACCCAGAAAAGATACAACATATATCAACTAAATAATGCCAATCCAAATAGTAGAATGCCAAAATATGAATTATGAGAACATACCCATATCCAGATTTACAACTTCATGTCAAGGTCACAGTTGGACAAGCAATATAGCATATAGAAATGCATTTGAATCTCCTTCTTTGAGTACAATCTTGCAATACTATCACCAAGGTAATACCTGGGAACTCAAGGCGCCCAAGACGATGTCCTTTCAGCCACCAACAAGGAAGAATCCAACTGATTTGGTTTGCTGCTGTCCTACAGGCTGTACGGCCTAGCTAGAGGCATGAACTAGCTTCAAATCCCACTAAAAACACTACTTTTTGCTTCTGTTTTGAAAGGATTATATGTGCAGCAGTGAGGCGACCCTACTAGGAAAGAATAGAACATCCAAACCCCTCCAACAAATGTAATGTCCCTCTTTTCGACGTGATCTTGTTTGATGGTGGTTAGCCTATTACTCAGACTCTTGTAGGCTAACAGGATCTAGTTAGAGGGTCAGTAGCCGTTTTAGTGGGTATTGTCATTGCCCATTTTTTCACTCCAGTATTGGTTTCAGTACAGGGATTTATGGTTCAGTGTTCGCCAGCTTCTGACGACACGAAGATATATGGAGTTTGGAGAGAGTTATGGATATTTAAGTGATTTAAGTTAATTATTTAACTTAATGCTTTAATATAAAGTCAATTTGACTTTATAAATATTATATCACTTAAATATTTCATAAAGTGATTAAAATTAAATCACTTAAAGTACAAAAGTGCGCTCAACTTGGTAAAGCAATTATTTAATTGCCAAACTATGGAAAAGTGAATTAAATACATTTTTTAAATGTATTTTTCATGAGCCAAGTCATGCTTTTCTTGAAACTCGCACCTTTTGGGGATATGAGGCATTTTTGGCAAATAAAACTCATTCATGATTATTTGACTTTTCCATTTGGTTTTCTCCTGTGCTATTCTCTGAGACAAGGGTTTTGAGCATTTCTTCCATTGGAGAGCGAGTTCTTCTTCAGTGTTGAGCATTTTTGAGACTATGAGAGACCAGTCGAATTAGTGCATCTGTGAGGGCTTCATTCAGAGGTTCTATTGAGCTTAATCAGAGTTTCTATTGTTTTGTTTACCAGTTACAATAAGAAAAAGGGCTTCTACACCAGAGACGTCTTCTTCATCCATTCTGCAGCTTTCAGCATCAGTTCTTCAGTTTCTTTCCTTGGCCGTACCATTTGCCTTGGAAAATGTGCCTTCCTGGAGGCTAGGCGTGTGAAGTGACTTGCAAAAACGCCTTCCTTTTGTCTTCAGACAAGGTTGTATTCTTGGCGTCCCTCCTTCACAACTGCTTGTATCCAGTTCCTGTTGGAGAGAAGTCAAATCTGTAGCTCCGGCATCCAATTCTGTCAGTTTCACCATTCTTGGCTGGCAATTGGAATTATTTTCTTATTTAAATAATCTGAAGCATTTCGGGGGTTTGAGTTGGGAGCCAGCAGGGCTCATCACAACAAACCCTGCAGTAGTCCCTTAGTATGTACGGCCTGTACTTGCACAAGTACGGCCAGCCAATGAGCAAAGAATCATTCACAATCAGTCTGAAAACTATATATATCTGCTAATAATCTGATTCTTCTCAGCTGTTCAAAAATTCTTCGTCGGATATGATCATTCCTTCTTCAAATCCTCCTCAAAATGTATCTCGTGAATGCACAAATGGACCCTTTGAATGAAGATCCCTCAATCCTCTCCTAATGCACTCTTTCATACACAAGGATAGGCAATCTCCAAAGGTTTTCATCTCTGCAAATCGATAGCAAAACCCAAGAGCCAAACTCAAACCCTAAGCGGGAGCACAACTCAAAATGAGAGCAAATATCATAAAGCAAGCATGAACCAAATGAGGCTTCTTTTGCTCTTTTATTCCTTCCTCAACCCTAACGCCCAAAAGAGGGGGAATTACTTTTATTTTAAAATGTTAAACATCCCCTTATCACTCCATGAGGTGGGCGCTCCTCCCTAGGCACTTTACCTTTCTAACTTTAAGTTATAACTTAAGTGATATAAAGTTTAAGTCATAACATAACTTAAAGTCACTTCATAAAATTATAAGCTAAATCTTTAATTTAACTTATTAAAACGATATGGCTCCATAAGATCTGACTTCCCGACTCGTGCCCAGGCTCCTGCACTGCCCTGCTAAAAATAGTAACTAGCTCTACCACGACTTACTATAAATAGTAAGTCCTCAAACCGACCCCCTGAACACTGCCATTAGCATACGGGGATCCTGAGATCGGCTAATCTCTAGGCAACCACTGACTAGCTAAGTTGGGGACATTACATGTTGCAGCCATTTATTTGCATTTCCAGCTTGTATTGAGGCCGTACCATCTCCAGCTGGGCACATGGGACTGTAGCAGCCAGGCACCTAGGGTTTGGAGCCTCTTCTACTCTTACTTGGTGGCATCCAGCTCTCAGTCAGTGCACAGCAGATTTCTAAAGTGTTTCCAGCTATCTCAGGGGTTTGGCATCCACATTGGAGACTCCATGTTGCTGTAGCTAATGCTATTACAGACCTGTACATGTACTGCAGAACTGAGTATGTAAACAGCTACTTATTTCAATAAGAATACTCTAATTTTCTGGTGTGAAAATCAGTACTTAGTTGTAATGCATTTGTGCTTATGCTTGTTATTGCATTTCAAAGAAGTTCAACGATAAATTGTTACAAGTTAGCTGCAATCTTTCTATGAAATTGTTCTTTGCATATCACAGAAAAAACACAAAACAAATTGAGGCTAGACACTACATGTGTGCACAAACATTTTTTCAAATAGTTTGCCAATAACCTGGTATTCTGATTTGTCTGTATGAATGCTTGGAAAAACTTGGTTTAAGTACTCAAAGTAACCTCCAGATGGTTATTCTCATAATAATTCCAAAAATAATGCAACTTTTGGGTAATACTAATAATATTCACTCATGCAATGTTCATAATGCTGGCAATAAATTTTACAACTGAAAGTATTATTCCAGAATTACAGAGACTAAATATATTAAATAATGTGTGACCTGATAAATACCAGAATTTATCTCCAAGTAATTTCCAGAAAACTTCCAACCACTAACTTATTCTCTGCAGATAAAAAAAGGCTCCCTTTATAGCTGTGTGGCTTCCTTGTAAGGTGCTCATGAGGATTACGACGTTTCATATGATAAATAGGATGGAAGACTTGGAGTTCGCTTAACTTGAAGACTTTGGGACGACTCATTTTGACTTGTTGACTACCATAAATTTCCACGTCAACCTTCCATCTAGTCTCCCAAGTACAGCGCCACTAATAAGGTGTTAAATATTGTGAAGGCTGCAACATAAATAAGTATACTTGTCCCATTAAAATTTGGAATAAGGTTACAATATGAAATAAAGCCTTTGTCTTGGAATATAGGAATAGCTCCTCTCAATAGGTGATACAACTGATAAAATCAACTGTAAATATATAGACTTGCCAATTGTAGATATGAAATAAAAGTCACCTAAAAACACCTTTGCATATAATCCCAATATCAATCATCGAAACTTGTCTTTAAAAGAGACTTCACAAATTTCATAAAGTCCGCCTATAGTGGCAATGTGAGAAATCTATATAATCTCTCCAACAGACTGGCTAGGGTAGATTTGTCACACCACCGAAACTAATCACCCTTAGGGTTTCCGTCCTAGGGTTCGAACTCCGAAAAACTCTCCAAAATCACAAGATAGAATAATATCCAAGCATAACAAAATGAGCTTCACTTTTCACTTTTGTATGCAATTCCCCATAACTTTTCGAATTCTCGCTTTTTTATATTTTTAAATAAATCCAAGAATAATAAAGTGACATTTTTAATATTTCATAAATAATTAGCAAGCCACTTTATAAACTCCATTAAATTAATTAAATAATATTATCCTTAAAATATGTTGGAAATGGATAACATTAAATAATTAATTAAAATATTCCCTTACTTCTAACATTAGCCTAAGGGAATAAAATAGGCTAATTAAGTCACTCCTGCCTAGGCATCAAAAGGGGACATTAAAAAGATCCTCAATAAGTAAATTTAACTTAAACCGATTTGAACACCAACCTCAAGTTCACAAACCATGCTCTAAAAATCTTTCCCTTTTAGGATTCACAAACCACACTTTGATACCAGATGATGCAATACTAGGTTAGAGGATCCAACTAAGGACTGTTTAATCATGTAGCAATAAGTAAAGACTCAACAATGAAACAACGTTATAACTTTGCAAACACTATGCATAGTGGAATATCAAAGTGTCATTCATTGATGGTATTTAATTCAAAGACAATCACAACAAAGCTTCAATGAGCTGATAAAATGCTAGGCATCAACCATTGACTACAACACAAATCAATAAGATCCTTCAAGAATACATCAACTCAAGGCAAGCTATCTCTGTTGGCCTTCAACAAACATTTCTTCTAATTTTTATACAAATTAGATCCTTACCTTCTCAATAATGTGTTGCTTCCCCCTCTATCCTAAAATCATATCAGACTCTTCCTTTTATAGGCAGATGTACAACATGCACCTCTTGGAAATATGCTATAGCAACCTTGAAGAATGGAACAAGGATCAATAGACCCAATATTAAATGTTTGGATCATAAATTGGGTCTTGGCATTGGGCACATCACCTTATGTAGCATGAGGTACAGCGGTAACATGTTTATTCACTCTAATGTTTATCATGCTAAGAGTCTTCACATGTGACATGGTTCTATGCATGTCTGCTTCTAGGACTTAAAATCAATTGGGGAACCTTAGGAATTGATGCGACATTCAAATGTTTGCTGCAAACCAATAGGATTTTGTTTGTTTATTGCATGGTCTACTTCCGGTCCTCAAGTAGAAATCATGGATCTTGTTATGATATCTTCATGAATCTTAAAAAGTACATGAAGGATGCTCATGTAATTTTATGTTCCCA
The DNA here is from genome assembly GCA_007115665.2 of Sequoiadendron giganteum. Taxonomy (NCBI): domain Eukaryota; kingdom Viridiplantae; phylum Streptophyta; class Pinopsida; order Cupressales; family Cupressaceae; genus Sequoiadendron; species Sequoiadendron giganteum. The sequence goes on along the minus strand of CM021107.1, from coordinate 611,074,491 downwards.
ACCGCAACTCAAGATTTTCAAAATGTGCTGCCACACAGTTCTCTAAATGCTGACTGCCTACAGTGACAGATATGAAGCTATATATGAAAGAAATAACAAATTTCAAAGAATGCAGTGCCAGAAAGCTGCCACACTTTATTTGAAAAGAACTAGAAAACACCTATAATAGCTACAAAACAAACAAACATTAAAAAAAAATTGGTGATACAGGATTGCTTTTAGGCTGGGAATGCTCAGGGATCACCAAATTTTCACATTGCATTGACAATTTTAGATTTTACATTGCATTAGCGATTTCAGATTTTTACATTGCTTTGACAATTTAGCTGAAGCATCCATTGCATTTCACGTTCCTACATTTGATATGGTCCACATTATAGCTAAGTAGTCGGTTCCAGTACTAGTTTGGGTTCGGGTTCAGGGGTTCGGCTAAATTTTTTTTTTTTTTTTTGAAGGAGGAGGGGGGAAGGGGTTCGGTTCATTAGTACAAAAGACATGTAAAAATAAAATCACAAAACCACCATAAACTTGAATGTCATTTAAAACATGCATAATAAATATTCATCGTTCAAACTTCAAGTTCAATATTACAACACTTTTAAAGTTTTAATCATTATATGAGTTCTCTAAATCATCAATATCAATGTCAACATTGACATTAGATGAAGTAGGAAGACTAGATGAATCACAAGTAGCACCAATGGCACCGTCACTAGCACTACTATTGTGCCTATGCTGCTGCTGGATATCGGACTCCTCATATGCAATATGGTGGGAAGTGGAAGCATCCAAGTCAGTATGCTCTAGCCCTATATCCCACAACTTCGTCTCCCCTTCCTTGTAGTCACGTTTGTGTGAAAGGAGATGCAAGTTGGAATGCACATATACTAAATTCTCCACTCTTTTTGAGAGCAATTTATTGCGCTTTACTGAGTGGATGAAAGAATATGTGCTCCAATTCCTCTCAGATGCAGATGAACTAGCAACCTATGAAGACAAAGTAAACAATTAAAGTTATATATTATAAAAATTTAAAAAATTATAAATTATAAATGAAATTATGAAACTTTTAAAACTAAAATATGAAAAATTTATTAAACTTACTTGTGATAAAACTTTGATTGCAAGGGGCTGCAAATGTTGGAAGTACCACCAACTATGAGCATCCTTTAAGTTCCTATCACGAAGAGCATCAACACCTAGACCATTTGAGTGCACAAAATCAATGAACTCATTCATGACTACACCTCACAATTCAGGATTAGGGAAGAGTCGCATGAATGTTGCCTTGTACCCTTCAGCCACTTCACAATCTCTATATGGAGGAAGCCTTCTTGGCATTCAAAGAATCTGACTACTGTAGTATTTTGGAGTCAATGCAAAGGCAAGAAGGTGTAATAGAGTTGTCATTTTGTTACATCTTTCTTCAACGATTGTTTGCACTTGTTTGAAGAAAGTCTCTTCAAGGTCTTGCTCTTTCACATTTATGGTGCACTTGATCTTCTCAAGCATTAAGTCTATACCATCATATATCTCTCCAATGCATGGCTTGTCCATGTCAGTATAGCAAATCATACTCAAAATAGGCTCGGTGAAACTAAGGCGATACTCCACACAATCCCACCATGAGTCATCTAATATCATGTTCTTAATTTTTCTTGCTCTTTCAGTGCTACTTTTCCTCCATATAGACCAATTGTTGCTAATCACTATGCTAGAAAGTGCCTCCCTAACTTTCACAAGTCATCTCAAAACGATTATGTTAGAGACAAAGCGGGTCTTTGCAACCTATTGCAAATTAAAAATAATAATTAAAATTTAAAAATAAACTTTAAAGAACAATTAGAATACACAATCAAATTATGAAAAATGTAAATATTACTTCACTTCCCTTCAACAGTTCCAATTTTGAAAATGATCTAAAGATCCCTTGAGACAAGTGGTGGTTGGTGATGAACATCTGAATGTCCTCACCCTCTGCATACAATTCTTTGATCCATGAAATTTTATTCCCAATCTTTTGCAGGATAAGATTGAGTGAATGGACCGCACGAGGTGTCCAAAATATATGTGAATATCTTTCCTCAACCAACAACCCTGCAGCTCTACAATTCTTGGTGTTGTCCATTACAACTTGAACAATGTTGTGGGGTCCCACTTCCTCAATGGCTGCAATGAGAATATTAGCAATAAATTGTCCATCTTTTACTTGACCCTCACAATCCACAGTTTTCAAAAACATTGACCCTTTAGGGGACACCGCTATGACATTGATCAAAGGCCAACTTTTTTAGTCCTTCCAACCATCCGAAACAATGGACACACCTGTCTCAACCCATGAATCCCTTATGGGCTTCAATGAATCTTCAACCAGCGCAACCTCCTTTTCCATTAAGGTGCCACACACCTTCTCATAGCCCGGGCCCTTGTACCCTTTTGGAGCTTCATTAACTATTCTCAACATCTCTTTCCAATATGGAGAACAAACAACATTAAAAGCTATTCCATTTGCATATATGCATCTTGCTACATTTTGGTTGACAATGGCTCTACTCTCATTTTGAAATGCAAGTTCCAAAGGTCCTTTTGTTCTTTTGTTTGCAATATGTTGTACACTTTGAGCTTGAGAATCCGGAGTGGCCATAAATGGGTGGTCTTTCATTGTCTTTTCCAGGGCAAGGCTTGATGCCTTTTCCAGGTATGTAACACAAATGTGCTTTCACCCTAAAATATGAACTAGAATACTGAACATCACATCCATTGCATTTCCAAATGTCACCACCACCACCTGGAACCGATTGTATCATTTCAATATACTTCCATAGAGAATTTGGATCTGTTTTGAACTTTGATTTAGTTGCGGGGCCGGAGGTAGAACCAATTGACATAGTGATTCCTATGGCAAATTTTTTTGCAAACAACACATTCAAAATTTCAAAACAAAAACAAAATATTGATTTATATAACCTAGCTGTTTTGAATCTTTCATACATTCATATCTAAGAATGGAAAAACATAGATAAATCATAAAATTAAACAAAACAAAGTTTCATGTTTGTAAAACAAAAAAACGAGAAAAACTTACCTCTTTGCAAAAATATCCTTCAACAATCCTTGTGGCAGCCAATGAACACTTGCAAATGTGTAGGAATGGCAATGCAATCATTTATAGAAGCTTCAATGATCAATCTTCAACTCCTTTTGTCAATCCAACAAGAAAAAATGAAAGCTTCACCTCTTGGAATGAAAATGCCTGTTTGCAAAACAAATGAATAAGAATGAAGTAGTTTAAGTGTTTAAAGTGATTTAGAGGTCACTTTTAGGATTTCCTTGGGCATGGGTCAAAGTCAAACCCCATAAAACATTAAAAAAAATGCATAAAAAAACACTTTTTTGACGCCTAGGCACCCGAGTTCGATCTTGGTTCGCTTTGGTTTGGTCTGGGTTCTACCCATATTCGTCTTGGTTCTTCCTGAGTGAAGCAAACCCAAAAATGTAGGATCTTGATCGAACCCACAAGTGAACCGGCCCAAGATCCAAACCAGTACCAAGGGTTGCTAGGGGAAAACCCGGTAACACATCATTAAAGCACTGATTTTACGATATCATTTCTAATTTTTATCATAAATTTCATTGCAGTTGTCTTTCAGATTGCCAGTAATACATCCAAATCAAATATACACAAATGTCTTGTTCACATAGTACATTGATATCATGTTTAGAGCTTCCTACAACACATAAAAATTAAATATATCATCTCAAACATGTAGCATACTTGTCTTATGCTTCTACTTTCACATAGTACCCTTCAAAATTTGGACATATAACTCATTAGATGTGCGACAGATACACTAAGAGAGGATATATTCATATACCAATCTGATTATTTTCCATTAATTGAAATATTTGTAGGGGCTAGATTCTGATTTGTAATTTGTACTTCATAGTAACATAAATAAAAGGCTTAGCACGGCACATCTAGTCTTCCTCATAACAATTTGTTTTGTAGGGCTTTAGAGAATGTACTTTGATGATTCCAAGTTGGCTTTGGTCATAATAACTTGTTATGTAGGGCTTTAGAGCATTTAATTTGCTCATCTCAAGTCGGCTTGATCATGACAACTAGTTTTGTAGGCTATATGGCATTTACTTTGTTGGCCTCACATTGTTTTTAATTACTGAACAGGAACATAACAGTTTGCTATCAAATTAATATATTCTGCACATTGAGAAATATGTTTTCTAGCATCAGTAAGTTTGGTAATCAAAACATCAATTGACAAAGGAAACCAAGGTGAAACTGATTTTTTCTTGAATTTTATGTTGCTTAAAAAAACTACATAAATCATATATGCCATCTAACTTACCAATAATGAAGAACCAATTTTTTGCTTGCTAATTTTCTCTTGAATTGAATTAACCCGCCTTGCCTACTTGGACGCCAGACTACAAGTCAATTTGTTACACCCCGATTGTATAGCTACTATTGCACAAGGCAATCGATTGTAATGTTTGAATCATTGAGATGAATAAAACATGTTTTTGTTATCAAAATGAATGAGTTCTATTTAAATGATTGTCTCATTTGATTGATACTTCTATCGATGTTATCCTTGAAGAATGTTGCATGCATAGTTATTGAGTTGTGAATATTCTAACTTAAGATGTTTTGTATACTGTTAATGTTGTGAACAAGTAACTACTGTGGTTTTGTGTCAATGGATGCAGGAACGAAAACCATACCTCCAGGCGGAGGGGAAACATCACTCAGGAGAGGGGCTTGGTCGGATAACCGGTAAAGTAAATCAATTGAGCATACACACACTTCACTAAAGGTTTAAGAGGAACTGAGCCAAATAGGTTGGTCTTGATAAGTCATCCACAGGCTTTAGGAGTTTGGGTTACTTCTTTGTGCTTTATGAGTGGTGTTACTTGTAAACCTGACTTATTGTTCTGTGACCTTGGTTGTGAAACATGATTGATTATATGTACATAGGCAAAGTGTATATGTGTACACATGTATCTATATGTGTAGACATGGCGATACAGACGTACGATCTGCAAACTGATATGCCATACGTATGTGTCAACATGGTATACATACACATACATGTACATGGCAGTATAATTGGCTATACACATCTATATATATATACACTCTACCTATTATCTGTGAGTATAATATTATTATATTATTCTAGAATTTGCAAATATACATATATACACATATATATATTGAAAGTATGTCGACTGGCTCGCAATACACTTATTTAATCAATTATTATGTAAATGTGTATATATGTATAAATGTAAATATATACATATCTATAATATTATATAAGTATATATGTATTATTATAGCTTTACCAAAATAATATATATATATTTAAATATATATATGCATATATACATTTTTGAAGTATAATAAAACTATAATAAAATATATATAAATATATGTATTTATAATAAATAAGAAATTGAGACTTAACTTTATTAAGTCATTTGGAAAATAAAGACTTAACTTTGTTAAGTCATTTAGTAATATCGATTATTGCATCATGGAGAATAAACTACCGAAATCAAGTGCAATGTTTGAAATATTTCATTCAACATAAAATGCCAAGCATTTTTAAGGGAAATACGCCAACTTCATAAAATAGAAATATTTATTTGAAACATTACAATAGACTTTTGAAATGGGCGAAATTTTGAAAGAAAACTTCCCGTGAATGATATGAGCTTCCATCGTAGGAAGGAATGGAAGACAAATTCAATCCTTGGCTTTGTGGAAAACACCAGCCAATTGGAAAATCATTGTTGCAACCTGAACCTTGACATTTTCGCAACAAGCATGAATCAGCCTCTGTTTTGCGCCAAAAATGGACGTTTTTCTGTATTTGGCAAATCCGAATTAAGAGTTGAATGAGTTTTGAATTTGCTGGCTCGTAGGAAGTCGAATCACCCTTATTCTGATGACTTAGGTCTTAGAAGTTCGCTATGTTGCTTCTTGACCGATTATGGGCACTTTGTTGTCCATTCACATGCCATACTTTGAGGAATTCGGGCTTATAAAAGGGCGCCTAGCCCTTTGCTGAAACACACGAATTTTACATTGAGCATTCTGAGTTAAATTACGAGTTATCATTTGCTTCACATTTTTATATGTGCATTTGTTGGAGTATCTATTTTGGAAATAACAGTAAATGCAAACCAGCATTACCAGTCATTGTTTTTCAGTCATTCTGAGCTTGAAAAAAACACAGGAAATAGTAATTGAGTAGGATATTAGTAAAGAGAGCACCTTTAGGAAAAGGAATAGAGGAAACCAGTTGGAAGATTTCACTATCAACCCACGAGTTGTATTCAGTTGGATTCAGGAACATTCAAGAGCATCAAGAAGGATAAGCCTAAGGAAACAGGCATGAGGAACTTTCTTATTTCTCTATTTTTGTAAGAAAAAGAATTAATAATGATGGTCTTTATGCATTGACTGAAAATAGACATAGCTGATTGATTGAGTGAAAAATGATTATGTTTTCAGATTATGAGTTGCATTAAATAGAGAAAATGTCTTGAATGCAATGTATTTATAAGGGAAAGGGAAACTATTGTTTTACTTTGCTTAAAAAGGGGATTTTAAGTATAGGAGATTAAAGAATGAATATGATTAAGTTAGATTGCTGTCTTTACATGTTTGTTGCTTAATTTGTATGATCTCCGTATATGGAGAATACGAGGAAACTAGTTATTAATTACTACGACGAAGATGAAACCAGTACCAAGTATGGTCTAATGCTTAAAGTTATTAGGTTAACTAAGACAAGCTAAGCACTCCTAGGATAAAGATTTCTGGATTAGGAGTTATGTTACAAGACACTTGTAGACTGTTTCGTTTCTAAGTAGATTGTTTGAAGGTAGGTTGTCTGAAACAGGATATACCTCTCTTATGTAACTATTTGAAGTAGATTGTTTAAAGGTAGGTTATCTGGAACAGGAGATACCTATCTTGTGTAATTACTTAGTAGATTAGTACATTGTAGGTTAGGTTGCGATAAAAGATTATCCAAAAGTAAAGAACGATACCTATGCGTAGTGTAAGATAGCCTTAAGTCAAATCAGCCCTGAGTAGTGTATATGATAGATGACCTTCATTCGAAGTACTGAATGAGAATACTTTGGCCAAAGTAGTGAAATGTACGACATCCACTTAGATGTGAGATAGTTGAGACTACAATGTCAGTTCATTGTGATCCTTTATGCTAGTTCGAGATTGTGAAATAGCAAGTTCTAGATGTATAGAACACAGCACTATGCTCAGTTGGGTTGTCGCAGCCAGATACTCTACCAATCTCTTTGTTCGAAGGGATGGCCATCTATCGAATGATAGATGTGCAGGGGACTGCATTAATAGTCCGTGGTTGGTTGAAAAGCGCCCAACTGATGTTTCTCCTCCATAGCAGGCGACGGATACACCAAGATTTGAAAGGAAGGGAACCTAGACCGTCTTACTACTATTTGTGCAAAAGCTTACGAGCTATGTATGTAATTGTTTTACTTTTGTACTCTGATTTATATTTGCAATGAAAATGGAATTCATGTGGAAATATATATTGTAACTTGCATGTAATTATCAATGAAGAAAGGAAGAATTTTATTGTAATTTCTTTGTTACTTGTTACTTTTATATGTTTGAAGTGAAATGTTGGAAAAAATTTAATTACCCAAGGATGGGATCGTTACACAATTAGCAATGTTTACTAGAACTTTGTAATGTCCCTTTTTCCTAGGCAGTGGTTAGTCTACCAACTGGTCCCCGTAGGCTAACAGGGTGTTCAGGGGACCCTTTTGAGGATAATCTTTGGCTCTTCAACAGACCCTTTGGTGTTTATTTCAGTATTCTTCAACTCAGTGCCTAGTTTATTTTGGTGCACCATCCGGAGGCCATTCAAGAGACTTTGATGCACACTTACTATTTTTAGTAAGTCACTCGGATGTGTTGCTAATACTTACTATTTATAGTAAGTCACTAGTATGGTCAACTGGCAGAGTTTCTATATCTGGCATGGTGGCATAATTATATCCTGGAATTATATTGGGTAATAATGGTCCTATGCATTCAATATTAATAACGTTAAATAATAAAGTTACACTTAACTTTATGAGTTATTAAATATTTTAAAGGAGATTTTATATTTAAAAGGATATAAGTGATTTTAATGTGTACTTCATAATATAAACTTAAGTGCCAATTTAAAGGGAGGCATAAGGACTTTATTAAAAAAGGATTTAAATGATTTTAAAAATATACTTTATAATATAAGTTAAAGTGTCTTTTTAAAGGGGGAGATATAAGTGACTTTTTTATAGTATACTTTATATTATAAAAGTTATGCACCAAAGAAGAGGGAAAAGTAAATGAAATTAAAGTAAATTAGATGAAATGAAAGTCAAATGCAAATTGAGTATTATTAAAGGGCATTTGAAGCTCACTTTATGGATTCATGATTATTATTCTTGTTTGGAGAAATTTGGTGAAGAGTTTCAGCAAGGGTTTGTTGCTTGAAAGCCATAGACTTTTTGAGGATAAAGCCCCTCGGGAAGAATAGCTCAGTACAGGAGTGAAAGATCTCCCAAGCCAGCTTGCAGACAATTCCATTGCAAGGATTGTGCTTGTGCTTCAACGAATTTAGGAAGTTTTCATATTCGAGGGTTTGAAGGATTAATTGCTGCCATATATTGGACACCAAGTTCAGGGTTTGATGATATTCTTTTTGTTGTTAATGGTGAAGACCCAATTTGCACTATGCATGGGTTTTGAGGAGTATATAGACTAAATGTTTGGGGAGCTATACATAGCATCATTTTTTTTTTCAAAGAGGCGTCTATTCTACTGTATGACTGCTACAAACTTTATACTTCATTCTGGCATCCATTTTCAAAGGGTTTCAAGGCATATCTTACCTATGAGTTCATGATTTGTAACTTCCAAATTTTTTGGGTATTGTTGTTTTAGATAATAGGAGATATTTTATGAACTGAGTTGTCATTATTTTGTGAAAATATTGAGAATTTAAGCTGATATAAAAATCTGCAATTTTCAGTTGTGTATTCCCTATGTAATGTTCAGTTTTTTAGTTGAAAATTATTATTGCAATATCTTCCATTTTGCTGCATTATATTGTTGTATCAAACATTGCAAATATATCACAAAACATTCATCAAAACAAATAAAGACAAAGGTAAAACAGGGGGGATATTACAAACTTGGCATACACAAAGCAAGAAGTCTAGTCTATCACATGGTAATCTTCTAGACTACAGTTGGGTTGGGCAATTTCTTGCTCGAGCTTGGGTAACTTATGTATGGAAGGTGACAACTACCATCATTGCCCTAATCGCACTAGAGTGGCAATTGGCCATTCCTTGCATTTGTATGACTCACTTTCCAATTTACATTTCTTTTTAACTTTAAGAATTGCCTTTTGCTTTAGAAACAACAAATGACAAAAATATAGTTAAAAACATGTTCACACATACCTTTGCACTTGAATTACTCTTGACTCAACCTTTCCCATTGTATTACTTGCACCACTTGTATTTTTTCCTACTCGGAGTTTATACTTTGGGCTCTTTTTATTTGAGGTGTATAGTTCCAAGCCATGGATTCCTTGAAATGTATAGAGAGCCCATGGGAGAATGTGATCTATACAAAGCAAGGAATGCTGGAAATGTTTTAAAAATCAAATAGATCAAGTTGCTTGTTGAAGGTTTACTTTATTATTAGAGTAGTTGTAATGTTACATCCCGAATTATGAGGTTACTCTTTTTTTCTAGTGATATAAAAGGTAGAAGTGAATGTAATGTGAAATCTGGAGATGCTTGCACCTTGTTATCAATATGTATGTTAGCTCATTTGACGTTGTTTCATTTGATGTTATTTCAATTGATGTAATTCATGGTAAATACTGCATATATGTGAATATCAAGATAATGAATCTTGTTTTATAATTGATTTATATATATACTGCAAATGTTGTGAACAAGTAACTGCCGAGATTGTATGTCTATGGATGCAGAAACAGGAACTATTCCTCCAAGCGGAGGGGAGACATCACTCAGGAGAGGGGCTTGGTCGAGTAACCGGTAAAGTTGATCAAGTTGAGCATACACACACTTCACTAAGGGTTTTGGGAACTGAGTCAGATAGAGTTGTCTTGATAAGTCATCCTTAGGCTTAGGAGTTTTGGATTACTTCTTTATGCTTTATGAGTGGTGTTACTTGTTGACTGACTTACTGTTCTATGAGCCTTGAATGTGAAATGTGAACTGATAAGTGTGGTGTAGACAAGATGTATATGCGTATACATGTACCACTCATATGTACGTAACAACACGCATGACATATCGATACATATATATGATGGGCAATTATTATGCCATACACATGTGTCGACATGGCATACATACGGATGCGTATACATAGCTGGCACACCTATAAACATATGCACACTAGCTATAATGTTGTTATAACATTATATTGATGCCTGGAATTTACAGTTAAACGTATATATACATGTTTGTACAAATACGTGTATTAAGGGTACGCTGACTGGCCTGTAATACACGTATTTGGATAATTAAATACAAATATGTATAGATATATTTAAATGTAAATATTTGAAAGTGTTATATATGTATTTAATATTATATTTAATATAAACGCTATTATAGTTTTACCTGGAATAAAATATATAGATATATCTATAGTAATATTTAAATATTATATAGATATATACATATATTTAAATACGGTAAATAAAACTATAATAGGATATATATTTAATATAATGAAAAATATAAATATAATATCTTGTTTATATTTTAAATAAATATTACCTTGGAAAATAAATAAATTTGACTTGTATAGTCATTTGGCAAATAATATGTATTTACCATGAGTAAAATAAATAAATGACTTTTATAAGTCTTTTTGCTAAAAAGCGTATGAAGTTTATTTCGGTAAGATAAACGTATCTTTTGTTGGATAAAAAGTAAACTTTATTGTATACTTTGTAATGCCATTTTAATAAAGCTGAGGAAATGTGAATGTGTTTTTACGCCAAAAGGAAAAAAAACGCGAACTTCATTTGCTATGTGCAATGGTTGAAATTATGATTGAGGAAATCCCGCGCAGGTAAAGACCAGGTCGCGCCCAGCTTTAACTCCAAACTGGAAATGCGTGTGGAGGGGCGAAATGAAAGCCAGATGGCTGCGTTGCTCCATTGACGTTTTCAGACCAGCTATTAAATCCGCCATTTTTGGGCGTTTTTGGTGAATACGCCTGTAGGTGGCTATCTCTCGAATTTCACCATGTGTAAGTGGAAACATTCTTCTTGAATAGAGTCGAATCATCTCTTTATGTGCTGAGTACCTTGCTGGATTACTGCCACAACATTTGTTGACATTTTCAATGAGAAAGGTGTCAAATTCTCATGCCTACAATGTAGTAAGCATGAGAATTCGAAACCTATATAAGAGGTTGCTCTCATTGTCATTTACACCAATTCCTATCTGCATTTGCTTAAATCCGAATTCCTTTTGGAGAGCCATATTTTGTCATTGTTGAATAAGCATTTGTTAGAGCCATATTCTATCATTGCTATATTGCATTGGTTGAGAGCCATACTCTGTCATTACTGTATTGCATTTGTTAGAGCCATATTCTGTCATTACTGAATAAGCATTTGTTTGAGAGGAGTGACACTGAAGAAGGAGGAGAAGTAGCTGCAGACTAGAATCATTTACAGCAAAGAAACAGGCATGTGAAATGTCTTTGATTAATTATGTATGTTAATTAATTTGCTTAAATTAGAATTTGCTTTGTGAAAGGAAGTAAAATAGGAAAGTACTAGAGGAAATTCTGTTGCATAGAATAGCTTGTTGTTATGGAATAACTTAGGGAAAGCTTGTTTGAGAAAGGTGAAAAGAATGCATGATTGTGTAAAGGAACATTTATCTGTCTTAAAAGCTAGACATTGCAGTTAGGTATTATTGCTTATTTGTATGATCTCTATTTGTGGAGAATATGATTGAAGTAGACACTAGAAACTAGGAATGAAATGAGGATAGTGGTCTAGAAAGGTCTTTTTCAGCTTAAGCTATAGAGATAACTGGGATAAGCTAAAAGTACTCTTAGGATAAAGATTTTCTGATTAGGAGGAATGGTATAAAGACCCTTGAAGACTGCTTCGTTTTTAAGTAGATTGTTTGAAGGTAGGTTGATTGAAACAGGATATACCTCCCTTATGTAACTATTGAAGTAGAATGTCTGAAGGTAGGTAATCTGAAACAAGATATACCTATCTTGTGTAAAGCTCTTAGAAAAATGTTGTAGGTTAGTCTGGGATAAAAGATTATCCAAAAGTAAAGGACGATACCTATGAGTAGTGTAAGATAGCCTTAAGTCAAATCGGCCCTGAGTAGTGTATATGATAGATGACCTTCATTCGAAGTACTGAATGTGAATACTTTGGCCAAAGTAGTGGAAAGTACGACATCCACTTAGATGTGAGATAGTCGAGACTACACTGTCAATTCATTGCGATCCATCATGCTAGTTCGGGATTGTGAAATAGCAAGTTCTAAATGTATAAGACACAACACTATGCTCAGTTGGGTTGTCGCAGCCGGTTACTTTACCAATCTCTTCGTTTGAAGGGAGGGCCATCTATCGAATGATAGATGTGTGGGGGACCGCATTAACAGTCCGTGGTTGGCGGAAAAGCGCCTGAGTGATGTTTCTCCTCCACAGCAGGCAACAGATACACCAAGATTTGAAAGGAAGGGAACCTGGACCGTCTTACTACTATTTGTGCAAAAGCTTACGAGCTATGAATGTAATTGTTTACTTTTGTACTCTGATTTATATTTGCAATGAAAATGGAATTCATATGGAAATATATATATTGTAACTCGCAAGCATTTATCCATAAAGAAAGGAAGAATTTTATTGTAATGACTTTGTTACTTGTTACTTTTATATGTATGAAGTGAAAAGTTGGAAAATTTTTAATTACCCAAGGATGGGGTTGTTACATGTAAATTCTAGTCTCGTTGACCTATTTTAGTCATTCATGGACATTCTCTTTATTTATTCTTTATCTATTAATACAGTATACTTATCTTTCTTTGTTCCTCATCAGGTTTATCTTGGGCTGTATCCTTCTTGTTTGCTTAGATATTTTGGGCCATTCTCCTTTTCTTTTCATATAACATTTTTTATTTTAAAATCAAGTCTCCAATGGGATCCACTGACATCAATATAATTTCCTTCCATCTCTTAAAAAAAAAATCTTTCTAAATGCTCCCCAATCCCCTCCAAGGAAATGGCTGGGTAAATGAAACAAGCCACTTTTCATATGCATGCAAATATGGGTTCAGTATGTAGGATCCGAGATACAAACTTTCCATTTACTTCTATAAAAAAATAGCATATTTTGTAAATACATAAAATTATGATTCACTTTAAGATAAAATATACATTTATTGAAATTGGAAACAAATATTTGGAAAGATGCCAAATCTTGACTAACCTTAACAGTGTGTTTCCCATAGAGAACACATACTTGTGCTCCATTGCTGTGTCTCAAAGCTGCAAGCATGCTGCTTGTGTAGGCAGTCAGTGACCCTGTATGGCTGGCAAACAGAAACAATCTAATATTACTGGAAAACAATTATAAGGGAATTTATTATAGTGCTTTGTAATGTCCCATTTTAATTAATTTAGGTTACATAGGCCCTATCCTTATGTCATGATGACGGCATAAACTATTTTAATGAAAGCAACATGAATTGGAAAAATAGAAGCAATAAATAACATTAATCATAAAGTAATAAAATAATATTTAATTTTGACCTTCTCTAAATGGGGGCATGGAATTCCTAATTAATTTTTCTGACAATCTCTAGGACGCTTGGCAGCTACGTCATGACAAACTATATGACAAGACAATTAATGGGGAGATATAGGTTGCATTCAAGACAAATTGGGGCTATTTTTGGGAGGGAGACTCATTATATTTTAATTACTATTTTCATGTGAGTTTTCCACCCATAATTTTATTGTATCAAGGTGTGGTAGCACAATTCAAGTTCAAGGCAAGATACTTTGCAAGTTTTAACATGGCAATGATAGCTAGATATTCCTTGGCCTATAAACAAAGTCATTAGCCAATTACAAATGGTATTGGATGTGCATCCTATTACATGTCACTCTTATGTTATTTCTTTACAAGGAGCTCATATGGTATTAGGGATATAATGGTTGCATTTGCTTCGTGAATTCACTCAAAACTACCAAACAATGATGCTACATCTTGTTGACTTGGGGCAAGAAAAAATTATCAAAGACACAATAGGTGGATCACCACAATGAATACCTACATAACATTTGAAGAGGCTTCTAAGACAAGATTAAATGATCTAGGTTGTTGTGTCTTGGACCATTAAGGATATAACCCAAGGCACTACTACTTCCAAGTAGGTTGAGTATCATTCAATGTCATGTCCCTGTTTTCGGGTTCCCTTTTAGTGCAGCTGGCATTGACCTTGTGGATGTGTGTCAACGTGATCAAAGGAGTTATTTGATGATTCCAATGAGCTCAAGAGGTATGGAGGACACATACCGCTTTGCGGGGTGATATCCAACTTCTGGTGTGCACTCCAAGATTATTGGAGAGGGCATCTACTTATAGTAAGTCACCCAGTTGGATCCGTTTAACATTATTCTTCATCGAGATCACTCCAGTGTGGTCAGTTTTCAATTCAAATGCATTCCGGCAGTTTTCGTAAAATGGGTGTATTAATGGCTTTATTTTAATTATTTTACTAAGGTCGCCAAATATTAATTAAAGTATTCAAAAAGCACCTTAGTGTTATTGCTCGTCCAAACCAAGATGAAATGTTTTAAATTTTGGATGTAAAAGAGAGGGACCTTGCATGTCAAAATATTATTATTATTCACAAAGGGTCTTTTGGAGCCAAAAATGAGTTATTTTTATTGAAAGAGTTTTTAAATATAACTTCTCAAAAATTCGGTGGAAAAGTATAAAAGCAGGTTTGGAGAGCTCATTTGGATATGCTTGAATATTATTTTTGATATGACCTTTGTTGGCTTATAATTGATTTCCATTGCTTTTTGAGGACAAAACCCTCAAAGGAACAGTAGTTGTAGAAGTGAAAGATCTCCCAAGGTTGCTTGCTAAAGGTCTTGTCAGAGCTTGTTATCGTAGATTTTCAGAATTTGTATGTTTGCAGATTAGAGGTTTGTTTCGGTGATCTACACACAAGGAATATATTGCAGATTGGTGTTGTTTGTGAATGCCTTTATTGTTGGTTGTTGGTTGTACCATTCTTTCAACCAGGGCGTACCACATTTGCAGTATTTTGAGAAGAATTTGTATACCATTTGCATTTTTATTTAGCTCTTGGGATTCGAGTGTGTTTGTCAAAGGAAAGGGAGGACTTCATTTGCTATTATAAACCAAAGATAAGTGATAACAATCTCCAGCCACCATATTCCATTTATTTCTGGCCGTACCATCCAAGGAGGGAGGCGTGGGAATTTTGGAGCAAAGCGCCCCATTCTAGGAGTTGGGTATTGTTTAATTTGAGGCGCCTTATTGTTTGTTGCTGCTATATATCATTTGGAAAGTAGTTGAACATTGTATTGACTCCATTTTGGAGCTATTTGTGGTACCTAACTAGCTGTATTATTTTATATCAGACCTGCAATTTATGAACAGCGAAATGGGTATGTTTCTATTGTGATTTTAATGATTAACTACATCTGGGTATTTGGTTTATGGTTATTACTGCTTTATTTATGCATTTTCAAACAAGTAAAAACAAAAAAAGTTACAACAGCAGTATTCAGAAAATAAAACAAAAATATACAAAAAGAGGGTGGGAAATTACAGTGGTATCATAGCCAGTGATCTTGCCAGCCTGTTGGGAAGCTAACCCTTGTCAGAATTTCAGTTTAATGTTAGTTATTAGAACTTGCATGTGTGTGCTGGTAATTACTTCTGATTTAGTAGGAGCATCTCAGTTGAATATCTTGGTTCATTGGCTTGTTAAAGTGAAAAAATAGATTGGCGACCTAAATTCCTACCCAAGGAAGAAGGTCCTATCCAAGAGCTACTAATAAGAATACAAAAGGAAAGAGTAACTATGAAAGTGAAGCCACCAAAATTCTTGATGAGTATCATGAATTTCCTAATGAGTTCAAAGACCAAGTTTCCTTTGATGGTTTCGTGGACTTAATTGAAGTGGGGGATCCTAGCAAAACTGGTTTGATTAACTACATAAGAATATTAAGGAAGAAAGAAGATTCACGAGAAGTCTTTGCAAAAGAAGAGGATGAGTCTAAGGCAGAAAATGTGGTAACGAAAGAGCTTGCTGATTTTGACATGACAAGAACAGAAATTTCTAGAGTTGAACCTGAATGCAAGGAAGACAAACTATTAGAACTTTCCTATGATGAACAAGACTTCATTAATCAAGAGGCATGTATGACAAAGCCCCAAGATAACACCTTAGGAGTGTATGCAACTACTATTGATGAGATTGTGCATGAGGAAAATGACATAACAGCAGCCCTAAATGCACCTCTAGAGCTATCCAATGAAGTTGTTGACACTAGTACCAAGGTTGACATAGTTGAGATCAGTAATATACCTTCAGATGATGGGCTCATTGAAGGCAAAAAGGATGAAGTTTGAAAACAACTAACATTGATGATTCTTAATCTCATTACAATGATGGTGACATGGGTGGCTTCTGGTTTGACTGCCAGACTAAGCTTATGGAGAGAGATACTTATGTTGACATCAGTAGTGGTGAGTGGGAGAGTGATTTATTCAAAGAGACATCACAGGAGGAGCACAGTGAACAAAGCAATCAGCCTTACACATGGGATCCTAGTGTGTTGACACCTAAGTATGATGGGGATCCTACATGGGATGAATTCCTTTTTGATCGTGATGATGTTCTAATTTTAGAACACAATGCATGCATGGAGGATGGCATTAATGGTGTTGATTCATTTCTAGAGAACAAATCTGATTTATCAACACATGAAGCTAACTTTGAGCAAAGGTTTAGTGACTTTGATGATGTGGATCCACAGCCTACTACTGAAAATGATAATGGGAAAAATCAGGTGATTGGGGAAACAACCACTCGAGAGGTACACATTGACATACTCTTTCAGATAAAAGACATCAACTTTTTGATCCATGGGATCCAGGTGTTTTGGCACCAAAATATGATGAAGACAAATCAGAAAATTTAGTGTATGAAGATGATCTTAATCATAAGCCCAATGAGTCCCATCATTTGGCAGAGCAATTGAAGGTAAGCGAAGACATGATTATTGCAGCCATAGAGCATTTTGATGATACTCATAAGTTGATGGTGAATTATTGTTGGAGGGCTCCAGGGACACATAAGAATTGTTATCACCTAGAATATGCACCTTGTTGAATCTTGAATCCATCTATTTTGTGAAACATGGGATGACCTCTCGAATTGTGGGACTCGTGAAACTCGAGGTCAAACTCCGATTAAAGGGAGGCTTCCCCTTGGTAAATCACCTAAAAACTAAATCAAACTAAAGAACCTTGCTGGGAAAAGAGAGGAGAAAGATCTGATAATCTAAATCTAAAACAGAAAATGAAGGTGATACACCAAATTTAGCAGATTTCTACTTTGTTTCAGCAACACAACCTATGAATCTCAATCTAAAGCTTCACACAGTAATTTGCAACAGTAATTCAGAGGTAAACTTAGAACAACAATGACCAAGGAGTCATAGAACTCACAATAATACCTGCTTTTCTTTCATACACAGAGAAAATTAAACAAATAGAAGCGAAAATATTGATCTTTGAATCAGTGAAGGCTACTGCAATCACTATTTTCTGAAAAAACAGTAAAATATTACATCACAAGCATACAATCAACCATTATTTAAAAGTGACATAAGGTTGAAGATGCAATCAATGAAGAAAAATACAGAAGTAAAGACTTGATTTTGACTGAAAAAATTAAAGGACTGAATGTCACTTTGTCACAATAAACATTTTCAATGCTTTGCAACAAACATAGGCCTCTTATTTATAGATTTTGAGAGCCTGAATTCAAAAAAGTCATGTTGACTTTAGATATTTTTCCTATGAGTTGTCATGCTTATCCTCTGTGGAGAAGATTTACCTTTTTTGCTTTATGAGTTGTCAATCTTATCCTCTGATTGTCATCCTTATCCTCTGTAGATAAGATATTTGTGATCCTTATCCTTTGTGGATAAGATATTTTTCAATCCTTATCCCTTGATTTTGACTTTGACTTTGACTTTGACTTTGTAATGCTTTGTTGATTTTGCAGAAAATATTTTTCTTTTCCTTTTTTGTTATGATTTTTCATAAAAAATAACGTAACAAGAACCTTGATGAAGAACTTTCCCTTGCAGACTTTCAGGCACTCTGAGGTAATGAAATCAAATTACCTACACCTACTTTCCGATAGGGATCACCTTCTCATGCTTGATGAGATCTATTTCGATGCGCTAAAAGAGAAAGAAGAGGAAGTGGATAAGCTTACCTATGAGCTTAAGATTACTAAGGATTCCTTGAAGAGTACTCAATCAGCCCTTCAAGAATCAAAAAATCAAGTTGACGAACTTTGTTTAGAGTTGAGTTTGACACGTTGTCCATCAACCAAATCAGAAATTTAGTCATCTATGGCAGCCACATCCAAAGAACAGCAATCCAACACAAAGATTATGGAGGTTAAACAAATGGACAAAGATTTGGATGAACTTCATAAGGACAAGGCATTGCATGAAGCTTCGAGCACTCATCATACCAATATGATTCAATGTTTTGACAGGGATCAAGTAGTACATCAAGAATGTCAAGTCTTGAGATTAGAGGAGAAATGCCCACGTGAAGATATAACCTGCAGCCATGGGATAACAAGTAATACACTTGGTATTCAGCTTGACACACTACTTGGACCAGCACGTGATGATGAGCATCCGACAATGAAGGAAGGAGTGCTTGAGGCCTTAGAAGGTGTAATGTCCCCATTTTTATAACTCAGCATTGTAGTCAAATAATTAATTTAATGTTGTCGAAAAGGCTAAATTAAAAAGAGACAACTTAAATTAATTATTAAGTGGCAAAAGTAACTTAAGCTAGAGAAAAGTTAAATAAATTAAATAAGTTACTTTGAATTTTTTTAAAAGGAAATAAATTAAAAGTGAGGGAAAAGAGAGAATTCAAGGAGACACGAAGAGTTACGTAAAGAGCAGAATAAAAGAATTGTGGAGCATTTGTGCAAGCAAGTTGGATTTCGAATTTTGGAACAGGTTCTTGTTGGTGGACGTGGGTCACAACCTTTCTGAGGAAGGGTGACCTCTGAAAGAAGATTGGCTTCAGCAATGAAAGATCTGCCCTAGCGGTAGCTAGAGAAGACATTCAGTTTTCTCACTTGGTTTTAAAACGATTGTTTGTTGATAAAATTTTGTAGAATCTTTTAAGACAATTTTCAGAAATTACAGTTTTATGAATGGCAGATGATTTTCTGAGTTTGAAGAATTACCTGGATTTCAGTATTCAATAAACTGTTTGTTATTCTTAGTCAAATGATAG
The DNA here is from genome assembly GCA_007115665.2 of Sequoiadendron giganteum. Lineage (NCBI taxonomy): Eukaryota > Viridiplantae > Streptophyta > Pinopsida > Cupressales > Cupressaceae > Sequoiadendron > Sequoiadendron giganteum. The sequence goes on along the minus strand of CM021107.1, from coordinate 611,054,779 downwards.
AGGTATTTGCAGAGTAAATGTGAGGGCCAATTCTATGTAGATGTATATCATTTGTTGTTCTTTGGGAAATATTGATGAAGATTGAATGTTTATGAAAAATTCCAATATTTCAGTTGATATCTGGGTTTGTCGAATTGCATGTGACCATTAACGTTCCTGTGGTGCATATATTTTAAAAGTCGTGTATGTTTCAAGGGGTAGTTGAGATTATTGATTACAAATATGATTTGAAGTGTTGAAATACAATCTAACGCAGCAAACAATACTTGTGAGAGGCTTTATCAATTACACGAAGGGACTGGTCTGAAGGCGAAGAGTCTTCTATGTATATCATATATAGACAAGAAACTATGGGAACGGTAAAGTGATCGCCATTTAATCCCTAAGGTGTCTTTGAAAACTGAATTGTCTAGGCATATAGTGCTACACTATAGGAATATCAAGAGTTTGAAAATTATTCATTAGCCACAGGAATGGTTGGGAACTATCCATCGTATTTGTCTGTCAATTCCTTCATGAGTAAAGTGGAAGAAACAATCTTTTGGTGCCACTTAATGTAAATCGATACCTATGACAAGAGAGTCACATGGTTATAAGGAGTAACGGGGTATAAATATTGCTTTATCAAGAACGCATCAACATTCAAGGGAGTCACTATTAAAGTTGGAAAGTATTATAATACAGATTCTTGAAGCCGATAGACACTTAAATCATTTCATGTGCATATTTCTTGAAGACCATCTTGGACTAGTCGAATATGAACCGTCGACTTCATACATGGCAAGTATACTCTTAATTTTGAAGACAAATAGAAGCTTGGAGACAAATATAGTGTCGTGTAATTCAAATCTGGGGAAGTCCGCTTCAGATTAAAGTTTCGGGAAGAATAATTAAGTATTGAAGTCATGGCAAATCACTAAGTAGCCATTTAATTTCAAAGGATATCATAACGCTTCTAGGAAGGTCACGTGGCCGTAGATTTCCTAAAGCGGCCATGTTAATATTTTAAAAGGAAATTGATGCCTATTCTTATCGGGAGCTGAATTGTTATTTGATTTGATATGTTTGTGGAGAAGCCTAGGGTTTCTGCAGATTTCTACATTGGTCATTGGGAACGGAAACTCCCATTGATTTGCATAAATGAGGTGGTGAAATATCTTCTGAAGGGTTGCAGCTATTGGAGGAGATAATTCAGTCTCTTCATTGTGCTTCAATTGGTGACCATAGGCCAAATTAGCTGAGGACAATTTGCATATTTTGTTTGGAGTTCATTGGAGGCATCACCATTGCATCAATTGGTAGCATAGAAGGCATATTGGAGGTATATTAGAAGTCTGATATCAATTTGTAGAGGTCTGATCAGAAATTACAGTCATACAAGGGCGCCATAAGAGACCACGTTTTTGCTTGTCAAGGGTCACATCTGCATCGATTTTCTCTTCCAGCTGGAGGGCTCCACTCTTGAGGACATGGCAATGATATTTGATGCTTGAGAGAGACTAAAGGAGGCTGCTATTATTTTATATTGGTGATTTGGCCCAGAACAGGGGCGGCTGGAGTAGAGCATCGATTTGGCCAAGGGAAAGCATATTTTGGAACTGTCATTGTTGCTCCATCATCTCCATCCTTGGGCGCTTTTATTCCAGGTTCTTTGCATTGTTTTGCATCCAATTTTGAGTCATAATTCAGTTAGGGTTAGTGGCAGCCATTGTACTCAGACTTGCATCTTTCATTGTAGCCAAGAGTCTTGGCTTATTTGGCATTGTATTGAACATTGCATATCTAATTAATGGAGTGCTAATTTACTGGGCAATCATTGTTGAAACACTTATATTGTATTGTATTTGCTGTAGTATTCATTTCAGTTTGTAAGACAACTATTCGTCTTAATGCCTCTAGCTGAAAGTCAACATTTATGTTGCATAGCAAGTGTTTGATGAAATGCCTATGGCTGTAGCTTTCATTTCTAGACTCTAGTTTGCATACCAAGTGTTTGTATTAATGCCACTTGGGTTTAGTTGCACATATACCATCTTAGGTTGCATCCAAAGTGTTTGTCATAATTCCTAGTTGTTGTAGCTGCATATTGCAAGTAGTTTCAGTCATCTTTACGCTTCAAAAATACAAGAATAATTGCATTTACATAATAGTTCTTTGCTTAGACATCTTAATGATCAATTGCAAGCCTTTAAATCACATTGGTCATTATTGGGAGCAAGAATAATCAGACTGACAACTCAGAACAGCAAGTAAAGAGGTTGTGTGTGAAGTGTTTGACAATATTCCTTGAGGCCTTAATCAGCGAATTAGGGTCAGATTTGCAAGGGTATTACAGTGGTTTCAGAAGTGTGAGCATTGTCATTTTGGTCTATCCCTCTCCTTTAGGTGAAAAACCCTAAAGTGTTAGAAGGTCATAGCAACCAAGATCTTTGTTTCGCATTTTGGTAACCCTAACGATATTCCTTGAAGGCAAAATTCAAATCAGAAGTAGCAAGGGATATTACACTTTTCATGAAAGTTTAGTTTGGAGAATTATTGTTAATTCACCTCATACATATCACTGTAACTGCAACATTGCTGTTAGTCACAACATCTGAAAGTATATTTCTGAGATAGCATGTGATGGGAGAGTTAATAGATAAATGTATGGTTTATGAAACAATCGCAAATTTATTGATTAGTTATTCACAACAGTAAACTGGTATACTGTTTGTTGGAATATCCCTTCACAAGAAGTGTAAAAAAATTGAAGCTTAAACTCGGGAACTCCATACAAAGCAAACTGTTTGACGAAATGCCTCTCAGCATACTTTGGTGAAACTGAAAAAATTAGTCAAAATTAGGGTAGCTTACTACAGAAGGCACTACAAAAAGGTACGAGGCAATTCTGATTTTCTGATTTGGAACAGCAGTCCTTTACCTTTACATAATCTTGAGGTGGCAGCCATATCATAATTGACGAAGAAGGGGGCATAATTGATAATGTGTAATATGTATCACTATGTATCAATTGACAATCATGATGATCAGTGTAAACTTGTGTATATTCATAATGTATAATTACATCACTGTGTATCAGTCGACAATCATCATAGCCATACTTCAAGCTCATACCAATATTGTATCATTGTGTATTTTCTTAAACTAGGGTTGGCAGCTAAGTGAAGAAAAAGGGGTTTTTTTGGAGAGAAGTATCTTTGCATTCAGGGAGAAACCCTATTCTATTCTTCTTGGGGGTGGTTGTGTATAACAAAAGCTGGCAGATTTAAGGACAAAACCGTTTACACCTTAAAGTCAAAGCATGTGGCTCTTTGATTTCAATGGGAAAATCCATGTAGGATCTACATTTGTGTATTCAAAGGCATCTCAATTGGAGTTTGTAGTTGGGTTGGCTATGGTTTTGCTTACGAAAGTGTATAAGAAGATCCAATCTTGACTCTTGATCATAAAGTGATCTACTCTCTCTACTTACACCCACATTCTAGATTTCTAAGGTTTTATCAATGAGCAGCCTGGTTCTTTTATAATAATCAACCAATGGTCAAAAATACTACGAGCGTTCTTTCAATTCATTGCTCGATTTATCTTTGTATGATTCTCCTTGTATTGTATCCCATTGAAATAATGAAAAATATTGCTGCTCAGAAATTGTGTTAGGAATTCTGGTTTCTATTTTGGAATTTGTGTGCTAGTGTGTATTTTGACTGGGGCTTTTACAAACTCTTCAAGCCATATTTTTCTCTTTTTGAGAAAACATCAATCCAACATCCTTCAAACATGGATCCTAACACTTGCATGCAACATGGGATCATTTAATCTTCACTCTCACCATGCTTCACATTATATGTTGAGAGTAGCCAAAATAGGGCAGTATGCAGATCAAGCAAAATGGTACAATATCTAGTAGCTCAATATTCAATTTCCACAACTCACCAAAGATGCAATGGGGGCTATCGTGTAATGTCCCCTTCCGAGGCATGAGCCAAGATGAGATAAATTAGCCTAATTATTCCCACGGGCTAGTTATTCGTCCTAGTATATCATAAGGATAATGTCATTTAATTAAATTAATAAAGTAACTAAAGTGACCTAGTGATTATTTATGAGATATTAAAAAGGTCACTTTATTATTATTCCTAGGTTTAATTAAATATTAAAAGTGGGAATTTGAAAAGTCAAGGTGGAATTGCATACAAAAAGGAAAAAGCGGAGTCATTTGGATTATACTTGGATATTATTCTTCATGTGATTTTGGAGAGCTTTTAAAAATTCGAACCCTAGGATGGAAACCCTAAGGGTGATTGGTTTTGGTGGTGCAACAGATCTACCCTAGCCAGCCTGTTGGAGAGATTATACAGATTTCTCAGTGTACCTCAAAGAAATTATCGAAATTTGTGGTGTCTCTTGCAAAGACAAATTCAAAGCTAATTTGGGTTTCTACACTCGGGGAGAATATTTGAAAAATAATTTAAGGCATTTCAGGATCAAGTCCTGCCATATCATTTTTAAATATTTGTGCGGGTTTAATATTTATTTTTTGGGCCGATAGCCATAAACTTTATCGTAGCTTTGGCTTAGACTAGCTGCACCCATCCTTAAGGGAATCGTGGCTCATTTAAACCCGTGCCTTTCTTTTGGAGAGTCGCATCATCTAAAGGAGGCGCTGCCCAAGACTAAGGAGTCAGAAGGGAGGGAACATGAATGTACACTCAGCAGCTAACAAGTCCACCCTCAGTTTCTTTAGCTAGCGGCAGACATTTCAAGGGGACGTGAGAATTGTATGTGAATCATGGCCTTTCTGAGGTACCGCAACCATTCCCAAAGTGCAGTTAATATTTGTATGTTCTCAGAACAAGGTTTAGAGAGCTGCTGCAACTCATGTTTGACCATTTTCCAGGTCAGCAGCACATTAATATGTTTGATTTTGTCCATTTTTGATAAATAATATCAAATGTATTTTCCTGAAAGAAGTATATCAGATTCTTAGTTTGGTATGAAAGATATATTTATTCGTTTCAAGTTTGCAATACCTTAAAATTAAATTGAGAGATTATATCTTGAGTGCATTGCATAAACAATTATCAATCTCCTTGGAAACACCGGAAAACAAATACAGAACAGCAGAAAGTAAACTGTTTGATGAAATGCCTGTGCCAATGAAAATGGGAAACTGAAAAAATTTTACATACAAAATTGCCCTGGGATATTTCACATCAATTTTCAAGACAGAGCAAATGATCAAAGCATAATTGTTCAACCCTCTGGGAACATCATGTGTGCCTAGATAGCCTTTGAAATTTCCATGCTCTCCTCCACAATATGTGTGCCTCGTGTGCAACACATGGTCTCATTGCATGCCACAGTGCATGATCCCATGCCAACCTTGGTTCATTGTCCACCACTGGGCATGACTTTGCATAACCCCACACACTCACCTAGCATTATCAGTAGATCTGTACACATGGACTGTCAACAATGCAATGGAATGTCAACAATTAGGACTATAAAAAACTAATAGGTCGTTGGAATGGTTTAGAACATGAACTGTTCCCCTTCCTCTTCATGTTTGTAACTGTAATGTAATATACATATCCATTCACCACTTCATGTTGAAAGAGGATGAATAATTGAATTGTTGTAGGCAAACCAATTTAATATGTCCACCCCTTTCTAATCATAGGAATCTTCATTCCTTGCTGCACTATTTGTAACATTTGTTGTACCCAGTTCATTTTCTAATTGTGTATAGAAGTAGCAGGCATATTTGCTAAGATTGTTTGCTTGCATATATTAATTATGTGTTGTCTTACTAATCTCTTGTTGTTCCTTCATGTAACCTATAAACCCATCCTTCTCAAGATTTGTGTCCCCCGAACCAACTAGGATCTAGGTCAACTTTGGTGGGATGTATTCATGATCTTGAGGCTAGCCAATCTATGGATCTCCCTAAATCTGTCATTCATGGCCCTATATTTTATACCACCTATTTGACAAATCAAACATACACCAGTCTGAATCAGCATTTACCAACACAACACAACAATTCTCACTAAACCAACCTTATTCTTCGCTAATTGCACACTTTAATCAAGGGAATTTTCTATCCAAGTCATTCCTGGCCATGATCCCACAACCATGCAACCCAACAGCCAAATCCCTACTTATTACTGTATATATTCAAAATCCACTTAGTGTGATCAATAAATTCCCATTAATCCGCCTAATCCAACTCACATTCAAGGTCGACCTTTTTCTCAAGAACCATCTATTTCTCAACCTTATTGATTCGACCCCACTACTTTAGACCATTTAAGTGAAAAATGATCCTGTGATAGGGACTTATCTAGAATTTTTAAAGGAGTCATTAGATCGCACATTCCTACTGTCATCTTACCCCTACCTTTTCCTAAACTTTCTAAGTATAAAGGGGAAAATTATCTTGATGCACACATTATGGCCTATACTAATATAATTTCTTTCTTGTATCTATTACCAGTGCAATTTCTTCACAATTCTCATTCCTTACACACTGGAACCTTCTCTCCTTACCAGGCAATTTCAGATATTCCCAACTGATTAATAACTTTAAACCCATGCTGAAGAGCAGCAATGCTGAGAAACGATGATGTACCATCCTCAAGCCAGTGCTCTAGGCGTTCTCTTTTTCTTACAAAGTCAATATCTGCAATCGAGGCAGCAACAGTACCTGAAAATGACAATGTAACTAGAGGTCTAAGAATCTTTATAAGCTAACAGGAAAACATAGATCTTTTTTGAAGTAAAATATTTATCAAAACTGTACAAGATAGGCACCGGATCATACCTCCACCAAAGTATGACTTTTGTAGCTTTTGAGCTGAATCTGTAATTTAACACAAGGTATCAGTATAACTGCTAAGCAAGCATAAGGTTTCTTTTTGGATAATGTGAACAGCTTTTGTTAAAAAGGTGAAACCACATCAAGAAAATTCCAGAAAGCCAACTACTTTCATATTTCAATTAGTTTTGCAGTTGTAGTAGTTTAGATTGTATTACAGAGTTTAGTTGGTGTAGTTAAACATAATGCTTATTGATTCTCTGTATGTTTTGCAACATTCAAGTTCAACCTGCTTTGATGTTATTTGAGCTGAGAAACAAAATAAACAACAAACAATAAAACCAGCTTTTTTCATTAAGATAACATTATATAAGATATTATTCATATGGATTTAGTGTGATGGAGCATGAGGGCAAAAAGTAACAGTCCACATGCAAAGAGGACCAGTGCAACTGTGAGGTGAAGTTGTGTGAAAGAGAATTGAAGAGGACTGCTGGTGGAAGTTTGTTTTGAAGCAGCATGTTGGGTGAAAGAAGAGAATGAAGCAGATCTGATGAGTTTTCAGATAGAGAGAAAGAGAGTTTTGACTGAGGCAAAAAGAGGAAGTTCTAGGATCAAAGGGTAGATAATTTTGGAGTAACCAAACAAAATCATCACATAGAACCCTTATCTGCAAGCATTTGAATTGGCAAAGATTCACCTACTGAAAATTGGCTTCAATCATAGTGCCAGTTATCACAATGGAGAAATACATTTTCATTGTTTCAAAGGACTTTCACCCAAAATCAATCCATTTGGAAGAAAACTTATTGGAGGATGATTTGAAGCTGTTCTCAACATCTGCAATGATCAATTGTTTCTTTGGAGATAGCCCAGCTACTCTGATCATAATTGAACGGATAGGAAGTATTTGGTCATCCTTGGTCTTCATAAGGGTCTCTTTTCTCCCAGATGACTATTTGATGGTTCTTTTCTCATCACTGGAAAACAGGGATGTAGTATTAGATCGAGAATCTACAAACCTAGTAGACCCCATATAATGACCAATCTAGACGAGAACATCTAGCCCAGGTGGAATTCAAAATAATTTGGAGGGTTGGATCCAAAGTGGGACCTTTCATGCCACATGGATAGAAATACTGGGCAAAAGATTTCATGAAATTATGCACAGATTAAAATCAAGATGGGTCTATCTAAACCAGTTCTAGATACCCTACACTTAAATTGCACAATTTGAGTAAGGCATAAAGAGGTCAATTACATAGGAAGCAATAAGCTAATATGGGCCAACCATAAACAAGTAACTCCTCAAAAAGGACGAGGACTAATTTGAATTATAAAGCTTGTTGTGATTAGAAGACTGTGCATAAAACACAAAAAAATACTTCATACTTCCAATATATTTCTAATATTCTACTTGAAGACAATCCTTATAGAAAGAGTTGCATATCATATGTGCCCTTAGTAAAGTACCAATTTTAACTATTAGTGCTCCAAGCCCTGTTGGGTAGCCAAATATCTGGAAGAAAGCAAGAATTTTAAGTTAAAAAATAGCTAAAATCTGTACAAAAAAATAGATTTATCTATCTACATAAATTCTAAAATATATCCTCCTAAAACATACATGAACATCAAAATAAAATATAGAGTGAAATAAAAACAATCAAAAGGTATACCTTATAGAATGAGAGAGCAACAAAATCTGCAGGGAATTTCGATAAATCTGGTGGTTGTGTACCACAGCCTTTTGCTGCATCAAGAAGAACCATGTAGCGTCCCCTATTCAACACATTAGACCAAACCATTCAAAAAAATGTGTTGAGCATCTATTTGCAACAAATACTCTAGTAAATGCTATAAAATATTTTAGCCTCAGCTCTCTCCAAATCAATCTTGTCATAAACCTCAGGATTTGGATGAACTATCCAGGACTCCAGAGCTTTCAAAATTACCATTCATGCTGAATACCTAAAGTTTATGTAATCATTTTACCATTTTTTATGCTTTAAATTAAGTTTTTCTTATATTCTATTTTATCATAAATACATAAAATTGATAATCCGTTTAGAAGTTTAGAATCTGGATATTATTTGGTAAATTAAAAAATGCTCAAATACAGTTATACCTTTTCTTTCCATGTAATGTCCCCTTTTTAGGGTTTCCTTATTTGGCAATTGGTGCTATCTTTTGGAATCTGTGTCTGCATATTCAGAGGAGTATATTGATGTTACCAGTGAACTTTTTTGGGTTTCTCTAGGTTTTTGCTGGGCCTTGGTGAAGCATCCCCCTATGGTTTGCTGATCTGATTTGACGTTTTGTTTAATTCTGATTTTTTCTATGTGTTTTTGCAATATGGGCTGAAAAAGAAAATGCTAAAGGAAATGCTAAAACAGAGTTGAATTTGCATAAAGTATTGGAAACCCAGTAGCTTTATTTAATTTTCATTCATAAGGGGAACATACTGATGAGCACATAGTTATACTGAGAGGGGGGCTGAATCAGTATAACACAACTTTTACCAATTTAAAACTTTACTAGTCACTATAACACTATTCACTCAACATCAATAATTATGCACATGAGAAGAACACAATAACACTGATATTTACATGGAAACCCTTATAGGAGAAAACCACGGTACAAATAATGTACTTTATATATTTAATGTGAATTGCAATGATTGTAGGCACCAACCTACTAGAGGCACTAACCCCTAACTTGTTTTGTAGGCACCAACCCCCACAGTTCGTAGGCACCAACCCCCACTTGCCAAGCACCAACTCAGCAAAAGATAATGACTTCAGAAACAAAGTTCCACCTTCAGTGTTGCTTCTTCAACGGATGATGGACAATACCGCTCAAATATATCTCTTTCAATAATCTGCTATAATGTTGACTACAAATCTGCCATAAAACTCTGCTCTCAAATCTGCAATATATCTTTACCCAGATCTACAATATAGTCTTCAATGATTGCTCATAAATCTGAAATATGTCTTATTGAACAATCTATTATGTTCTCATATACAGATCTTTCTTATTCCTTACACAATAGTACTGGTGTATGTATGCATTAAATTTCCTTAGACAAATCTGATAAACTATCCTTCATGGATCTACTAAGATATCCTTTATAGATGTGCTGTTATGTCTTTCCTAGATCAGCTGTTATGATCCTTCTGGTGCATGTATGATATATCCTTGATGCTCACACAGGAGTTTGTTGTACCCAAAATGAAATTTTTGGCATTCTGCTTAAATTGAGCTAAACAATGTAAAAATGCCATCGAAAGTATGTTTTAGGTCAAAACAAACATGAAGTCTTTGTGGGTTTCTGTCAAGGAACCTATGGTTAAAATTTTGAAAAAATGAAAATTAGGGTTTTACGCCCCTATTTTTAAGGAAACCCTTAAAAATAGGACCTTCCCGGAAATGAATGAAAATAATTCTGATAGGGTTAATTGCCTTCACGATCACACTGATCAAGTCAGAATCATCAAAAAAATTGTTATACTCTGGTGGGTCTATTTCTATTTTCAGGAACAAAGTTACGAGCTCCGCAGCCATTAATGGCAGATTGGCCAGTACCAGGTGCTGAAAGCTAAACCTCAAAAGCTTCAACGGAGAAGCCATGGCGGAAAAGGATGAAAATGATGTCGTTGAACGAAGGAGATTCTCAAAACGGAAAAGGCCAAAATTTGGCTAAGTCTGGAAGGTGCATGTTTTGTCTACCAAGGCAAAACACAGTCTACAGTGGCTAAAAGCGCCCCTCTTGAAGAAAGGCGCCCTTGGATCTCAGAGGGAAAATCAAATCATTTGGCACCTCCAACTCAGTCATCCTCTTCACTTTCATGCTAGCTCAACAACGAAACAATCAGCAAGATCGTCTGATTCAGGGATCATTGACCAACCGTCAGCAAAGTATGGAGGATTCATTGACGACCGAGATGCCAAATCAGAGAGCTTCAAGGTAAAAGCGCCCCTGCTAGCTAGGGGCACCCCTCAGTTACAGGCACCAGATGAATCCATAAGCAGCAACTCTATACATGATATCTTTCCAGCTTCCTCCCAGCTACGTGATCAATCTGACAGCAGGTTCACAGGACACGCAAAACGATCACACGCTGAGGTCAAGCAGAAAAAGCAAAAATTGAAGAACTGGAAAGATAAGCCAAAAAATGGCTAAGGCATGGCTAAAAGCGCACCTCTTGAAGAAAGGCGCCCTTTCTTGAAGGCATCCAGATTCACTCAGAATCTTTACTACCTCCCAGGATGATCTTCTCAGCTATGACCAGTCTCGCCAGTGAAACCATCAGCAAGAACTTCTGACAAATCAGTCATTTGATAGAGGAGGTCAAAGGCAAGCAGTTCACAGCATAAGTAAAACTAGTCAAAAGCTAAAAGCGCCCCTGCTGGCCAGAGGCGCCCTTAAGCTTGAAGGACCTGAACTTATCTTTTCCAACTGAGAAGTTAGTCATCCTGAGCAAGACCGAGTTGGCTACCCGATGCATCGTCAAGCAGAGTCATCTGACTCATCCATCAACGAGTACGTTAGATCAAAGCACCGAGGGTCTGAAAAGGCCAAAACGAAGAACAGTCAATGAAAATTGACTAAGGCAAAGCCAAAAGCACCCCTCTTGAAGAAAGGCGCCCTTCATTCTGGAGGTCCAAACTCAGTTTTCTAAGTTAATCTCTTCCAGGCATACCTCGTCAAGCTGATCCCATCTCAACAACGGATCTGTCAACAATTGTCGAAGATCAACTGAGTAGCCAGGATCGAAGATCAGACAGAGGCACTTCAGCCTACAAAAATGATCAAAACTCCAAAAAGGACGCCTAAAAGAAGTCAAACAGAAATGTTGACTTGAGTTAGCAAATTTGGAGCCAAAAAGAAACCAAACACTCCACAATCAGTGGAAATCATCTTTTGGAACTCCAAATCAGGCCTAAATGATGAGTTATCTTCCATACTTTGTGGATCTTAACCCTAATTGCCTTGTATTCATGCTAGGCGTCCCTTTCCTTATTATTCTTTTTGCAGGTTGAAGGATAAAACATCAAGTAGCTCCCAAGAACAAGTTTTTAAGATCTAGCAGGGGTTTTGAACGGATCTTCAATATTTTTGAAGATCATTGGCAGTAAAAGCATTCTTCTCCCAAGATTGCTTCCAGAGACAGATTATTGCAAAGTGGCAATTTATAACTTCCAATCCATCTTCTGTCTACTTCCTCTACTTCTGTCTATATTTCTTTTGCATGTCACAGGAAACGACAGATTATCACAAATCTGACCAACTGGGTATGATCAGCACAGCTTTTTCAACAAAACCCACATGGTAGATTTTTTCAGAAAAAGTAGCCCTGCTGCCCCTATTTTTTAGGGTTTCCGGAAAAAGTCATAATATTGAAAATCAGACAAACTGGGTTTGTTCAGCTCTGAAGCACGAACAAAACCCATCTGTTGGATTTTTTCGAGAAAAATCACTTTCTGGTGCCTCACTGCCTCTGCCACCGAAGGGCTCTTGCATGTCATAGAAAAACACGTTTTTTCGAATTTCTGACGATCTGGGTTTGTTTAGAGAATTATTCTCAACAAAACCCATGTCTTAGAATATTTCGTAAAAATTACCCTCGGCAAGGCTATTTTTAGCAGTTCCAGAAAAAGTTGTCCGAGCAACCTCGTGTGCACAGTCAATCTTCAAGGTTTTCAAAACGCAGTTCTCCCAAGATGAATACAAGACCAAAATGGTCTTACTCCATGATTTTCTGAAAACGGCTGGCACCGATCTGCGTCGGGCACACCCAGAGGTCAATCTAGCCAGATTGACAAGCATAGAAACAAGTCCACAGGTTCCATAATGGTTTCACCTCGTATATCTGATTGCCTTCCAAGGCCAATTTAGAGGATTGTAACCGTTGGAATTTTACACATGCAGCAAGTTCATGTGCATTTCTCACGGTTGGAGTGATCGTGGTCAAGCTTCGCGGTTTCATCGTCAAACTTCACGGTTTCATCACACGACATTCTTCCATTGAGAAAGATCAAGGAAAATGTCCAAGCTGCAAAAGAACGCGGAAGGTAGTCATTCCCAACACAGAGCCGCCATCAGTTAATACTACACTACCTTCCACGTCAAAGTGGAAACATAGACAAAAAGAAAAGGAGTAACCCTCCTAAGGGAAGCAGAATGAAGGAGATACATACATCAAGTTGCTGACAAGCGGTAAGCTGACGATTGACAGGCATGTAACGATCTCCGTATGAAGAAGTCAACGAATGAACAAAAGCACCGTTGACCAATGGTGATGAGGTGTCAAATACCTCAAGAAGGACGTCCTACCCTCCAAAGTAGCAATAAATACAACTGAAGTCAACTTGATGCCCCTTTCCGAGTTGACTCCAGATCTCCACAGATCATGCATGTCAGATCCCACTAATCTAGGATGTCTAATTGACTCCCACGATTTGTGGATCTCAGATCTCCTCAAAAGGTGGATGTCTATTTGGAGACACATTTGTAACATAAGTTCACTTTTAGTTAGGTGTCAGTCAACTAAGGTAGACTTCCAGTTTGACTTTTGTTTAGTTTCAGTTAACTGAAGTAGATTTCCAGTTAACTGTTTGCTCACCTACTTTTAGACATAGAATAATATCTTGCTGATGGGCAAGAACTGTTTGTTAACTCAAGGAGATTTTAGGGTTGCCTACTCCTTTGAGTTTCTATAAATAAGAGCCTTAGGTTCTTTATTTGTTTAACCTTTATTTGCTAGCAAAATTGCTGCGCCACTGTTGCCAGAGTTCGTTTGTTTATATCTGTTCACTCTTGGATGAGAGTTCGTTGGTTGATCGCAATTGTGCATGATTTCGTGCCTTTGCTGTCCCGACCTTTGTAATTCTTTGAAGAACCTTGAAGAAATAAATCGGATGGTGCAAGCTTGATTGATCTAATTATTTGAGTTATTCAAAGTCTTGTTTTTAAATAGTGCATTGTTTCAATCTCCTCCTTGGACAGGTGTCGTCGCCTCCTTGGATATTTTGTCATCGATCATTATCGTTTGATGTTGTTTAATGATCTCTCTTGCAGCCTAGACTTTGGACAGGTGTCGTCACCTCCTCGGGAATCCTGTTAGAAAGGCCATCGTTCCTTGTTGTTTCCAGTGAGCTGCTTCCAAGCCTATACCTCGGATAGGGGTTCCTCCTCCTTGGCAAGTCTCAGATCCAGTTTACCGTAATGAGTGTTTGCTTGTATCGAGCCCTATCTTGGTATATATCCGAAGGTTCAGAGCCTCGGCCATATTCCATTGAGACGGAGGATTCAAGTGATCCAACCATACCATTTCGCTCCTACGCCCTCATGCTCTGTTTATCTTGAGGAGGTAGGATAGTTTAGAAGCTTAGTTAGTCGTAGTTAAGATCTGCGAAAACCAGAGAAAAAGCTTAGCTACGGCGCATTGGTTTATGCACCCTTGTGTCCTACCGCTGAGTAAAAAAGATAGGAAATCTTAGTACACCCCTTTTTTACAGTAGAAAATCAGCAAAGAGAGATCTTCCTCTCTATAATCCGAAGAGCATGTACTAACACACTTGCAATAGCTGTCCGTTTCCAATAAGCACTCCAGAGGTGCTAATTGAAACGCCAACAGAGTTATATTCTTCTACTCTTCTATTACATCATCATGCTCTCACACCTGAATGTAAATCTGAAATGAGCCTCATATATATACGCTGATCAAACCTTCCAAACTTTTGTGAAAGATTATATCTTTTGATAATCTGTTTTGCACCACTTCAGATCTGCATCTTTTCAAAACATAAATTGCACCTTTTCAAATCATACCAAATCTGAAGTTTTAATGATCACTTTTTATAAACAAGTCTGAATAACATCATGCTTTTTTTTCAAAGGTCAACCGCACTACTTCAGAAATTGTATTTCTTTAAAAATCTGAATCGTGTCTTTTTAGTAATCGCACCTTTTTGGCATTCATGTGTTTAATAATCGCTGCCTTGACAAAAGTTGTCTTTACTAATAAATCGTCCTTTTTGTGACTTTTGTCTTATTACCCCTTCATAAAGAGTCAATACCTTTTCATGATATTTTTGTCTTTTTGTGGTACCTTTTCATAATATTTTTGTCTCTTTGTGTGTAGTACTTCTCTTATGAATGGAGTCGGCTCAAGGAATTTTATTCATTTTAATTTAATAGTGATTAGCATAAATTCGACTTCTTTTTGTATGACAGGTTGGCCAGCAACGTATATTAATACGAAGTCAACTATCTGTGTATATCATCACTGCACTATATATGGTCTTGGATGATTAATATACTATGTTTGCTGTTTTCTACTTTCATACATGAGATTGGCCAGCATAAGACAAAGATCAGGATAATCATTATAGTCTTTATTTTATTTTCCATATACTTCAACATCATGTTTAAATCGATAATTCAATCATACCCATATCTCTAATTTGGTCACAAATTCCTCAATCTCTTCAACGGTAAGATGTAATGAATGCATTTTTCTTTGAATTTGACAATGACAATATTTTCCATCAATTTCCACATTTGGCATGACGACCTTGTCCACCTTTGACATCAATGACAACATTTCCAACACATACCCAATAGCTGGAGATTGATGTTACAGGTCTGATTTAGGTAAACCAGCAAGTTTGACTCTCAAACGCTAGGCACCATTGGCAGATTGAAGCAATATGTACCTCAAAACTGATGCAGGTTTGAACTCAGATTCTAGATGCCACAAACATGAATGGTTGCTGCTGATTAAAGGACCCGGTCTGCTCTCTCAAGTCTCACGCCTCCCTATGCAGGTACAACCTGTACTTCCAGCTTCACACGTGCCAAAGAATGAAATCTAAATGCTGTTTCTAGACTCCACAGCCAGGTTAGAAAGGTACGGCCTGCAAAGGAGCTGATTGAAGATGGTTCTCACATGCTCATTAAACTCTTTGCCCTCCTAAGAGTCCCACATGCCAATTAAAGGAGCTATAATCTGCAATTTATGGAGTCTCTAATCTCTTAATTTCTGATCTGCACTTATTATTGAAACTTCTGATTTATTCTCCTTTCTGTATCCCTGTGATAAGCTCAGATAATGAACCCTGATTGGGATCATTCAATCAAGACCCTTAGACAAACTCTTACACCTCAAGATCCTCTGAATTGCAAGGGTTTTCGTCCTTACAACCTGCAAATCTGTCCAAAGAGCCAAAGCCCTCCAAATCCAAACTTCACCTGTAAAAATGATATTCAAAGATAGCCAAATGACTTCTCAAACATGGCTTTATTCTTCCTCAAACCCCATCAGCCAAATTAAGGGTGAAAAGCATAATTAAAATTAATCTTTGTTAATCTCATTCCATAGCTTGTACCTTTCATGAAGTCATCACTTTAATTTATTTGGTTGTCTCGTGAATAAAACAACTTTATTTATCAAGTGGGTGTCCCCCTTGGTGCCCCTTTAATTTCACCACTTTATTAAAATATTATAAGTGACTTATTAAAATCACTTTACTTTTTAAAATATTATTGTTATACCCAAAATGAAATTTTTGGCATTCTGCTTAAATTGAGCTAAACAACGTAAAAATGCCATCTAAAGTATGTTTTAGGTTAAACCAAATATAAAATCCTTGTGGGTTTCTGTCAAGGAACCTATGGTTAAAATTTTGAAACACCGAAAATTAGGGTTTTGCACCCCTATTTTTATGGAAACCCTAAAAAATAGGACCTTCCCGGAAATGATTGAAAATAATTCTGATAGGCTTAATTGCCTTCACGATCACACTGATCAAGTCAGAATTATCAAAAAATATGTTTTACTCTGGTGGGTCTATTTCTATTTTTCAGGAACAAAGTTAAGAGCTCCGCAGCCATTAATGGCAGATTGGCCAGTACCAGGTGCTGAAAGCTAAACCTCAAAAGCTTCAACGAAGAAACCATGGCGGAAAAGGATGAAAATGATGACGTTCAACGAAGGAGATTCTCAAAACGGAAAAGGCCAAAATTTGGCTAAGTCTGGAAGGTGCACGTTTTGTCTACCAAGGCAAAACATAGTCTACAGTGGTTAAAAGCGCCCCTCTTGAAGAAAGGCGCCCTTGAACCTCAGAGGGCAAATCAAATCATCTGGCAGTGTCAAAACAGTCATCCTCTTCACTTTCATACTAGCTCGACAACGAAACAATCAGCAAGATTATCTGATTCAGGGATCATTGACCAACCGTCAGCGAAGTATGGAGGATCCATTGATGACAGAAGTGCCAAATCAGAGAGCTTCAAGGTAAAAGCGCCCCTGCTGGCCAGGGGCGCCCCTCAATTGCAGACACCAGATGAATCCATAAGCAGCAACTCTATACATGATATCTTTCCAGCTTCCTCCCAGCTACGCGATCAATCTGACAGCAGGTTCACAGGACACGCAAAACGATCACACGCTGAGGTCAAGCAGAAAAAGCCAAAATTGAAGAACTGGAAAGATAAGCCAAAAAATGGCTAAGGCATGGGTAAAAGCGCCCCTCTTGAAGAAAGGCGCCCTTTCTTGAAGGCATCCAGATTCACTCAGAATCTTTACTGCCTCCCAGGATGATCTTCTCAGCTATGACCAGTCTCGCCAGTGAAACCATCAGCAAAAACTTCTGACAAATCAGTCATCTGATAGAGGAGATCAAAGTCAGGCAGTTCACAGCATAAGCAAAATCAGTCAACAAGCTAAAAGCGCCCCTGCTGGCCAAGGGCGCCCTTAAGTTTGAAGGACCAAAACTTGTTGTCATCAACTGAGAAGTCAGTCATCCTGAGCAAGATTGAGTTGGCTACCCGATGCATCGTCAAGCAGAGTCATCCGACTCATCCATCAACGGGAACGTCAGATCAGAGCACAGAGGGTCTGAAAAGGCCAAAACGAAGAACAGTCAATGAAAATTGACTAAGGCACAGCCAAAAGCGCCCCTCTTGAAGAAAGGCGCCCCTCATTCTGGAGGTCCAAACTCAGTTTTCTGAGTTAATCTCTCCCAGGCATATCTCATCAAGCTGATCCCATCTCAACAACGGATCCGTCAGCAATTGCCGAAGATCAACTGAGTAGCCAGGATCGAAGATCAAACAAAGGCACTTCAGCCTGCAAAAATGATCAAAAATCCAAAAAGGAAGCCTAAGAAAGTCAAAGCAAATGTTGACTTGAGTTAACAAATTTTGGAGGCAAAAAGAGGCCAAAAACTCCACAATCAGTGGAAATCACCTTTTTGAACTCCAAATCAGGCTCAATCATGAGTTGGATGCCCAATTGATGCTTGCAACTCCAAATTGACATATCAAAGCATCTAGGCATCCATTATTCATTATTTCTTTGCAGGTTGAGGAGCTCAAGAACGAATATTTTTCTTCTCCAACATTTTTGAAGATCTGACAGAGGGGTTTTCACCGTTCTTCATATTTTTGAAGATCTGCTGCACAGAGGGACTATTTATCAGAGTTTGCATCAAAAGGCATAATTCTTGCAAAGTGGCAGTTTATAACTTCCAATCCATCTTCTGTCTACTTCCTCTATTTCTGTCTATATTTCTTTGCATGTCACAGGAAACGACAAATAATCACAGATCTGGCCAACTGGGTATGATCAGCATAGCTTTTTCAACAAAACCCACATGTTGGATTTTTCCAGAAAAAGTAGCCTTGCTGCCCCTATTTTTTAGGGTTTCCGGAAAAAGTCATAATATTGAAAAACGGACAAACTGGGTTTGTTCAGCTCTGAAGCACGAACAAAACCCACATGTTGGATTTTTCCAGAAAAAGTAGCCTTGCTGCCCCTATTTTTTAGGGTTTCCGAAAAAAGTCATAATATTGAAAAACGGACAAACTGGGTTTGTTCAGCTCTGAAGCACGAACAAAACCCATGTGTTGGATTTTTCCGAGAAAAATCACTTTCTGGTGCCTCGCTGCCTCTGCCACCAAAGGGCTCTTGCATGTCAAAGAAAAACTCGTTTTTCCGAATTTCTGACGATCTGGGTTTGTTTAGAGAATTATTCTCAACAAAACCCATGTCTCAGAATATTTCGTAAAAATTACCCTCGGCAAGGCTATTTTTAGCAGTTCCAGAAAAAGTTGTCCGAGCAGCATCGTGTGCACAGTCAATCTTCAAGGTTTTCAGAACGCAGTTCTCCCAAGACGAATACAAGACCAAAATGGTCTTACTCCATGATTTTCTGAAAACGGCTGGCACCGATCTGCGTCAGGCACACCCAGAGGTCAATCTAGCCAGATTGACAAGCATAGAAACAAGTCCACAGGTTCCATAATAGTTTCACCTCGTATATCTGATTGCCTTCCAAGGCCAGTTTAGAGGATTGTAACTGTTGGAATTTTACACATGCAGCAAGTTCATGTGCATTTCTCGCAGTTGGAGTGATCGTGGTCAAGCTTCGCGGTTTCATCGTCAAGCTTCGCGGTTTCATCACACGACATTCTTCCATTGAGAAAGATCAAGGAAAACGTCCAAGCTGCAAAAGAACGCGGAAGGTAGTCATTCCCAACACAGAGCCGCCATCGGTTAATACTACACTACCTTCCACGTCAAAGTGGAAACATAGACAAAAAGAAAAGGAGTAACCCTCCTAAGGGAAGCAGAATGAAGGAGATACATACATCAAGTTGCTGACAAGCGGTAAGCTGACGATTGACAGACATGTAACGGTCTCCGTATGAAGAAGTCAACGAATGAACAAAAGCACCGTTGACCAATGGTGATGAGGTGTCAAAAACCTCAAGAAGGACGTCCTACCCTCCAAAGTAGCAATAAATACGACTGAAGTCAACTTGATGCCCCTTTCCGAGTTGACTCCAGATCTCCACAGATCATGCATGTCAGATCCCACTAATCTAGGATGTCTATTTGACTCCCACGATTTGTGGATCTCAGATTTCCTCAAAAGGTGGATGTCTATTTGGAGACACATTTGTAACATAAGTTCACTTTTAGTTAGGTGTCAGTCAACTGAGGTAGACTTCCAGTTTGACTTTTGTTTAGTTTCAGTTAACTGAAGTAGATTTCCAGTTAACTGTTTGCTCACCTACATTTAGACATAGAATAATATCTTGCTGATTGGCAAGAACTGTTTGTTAACTCAAGGAGATTTTAGGGTTGCCTACTCCTTTGAGTTCCTATAAATAAGAGCCTTAGGTTCTTTATTTGTTTAACCTTTATTTGCTAGCAAAATTGCTGCGCCACTGTTGCCAGAGTTCGCTTGTTTATATCTGTTCACTCTTGGATGAGAGTTCGTTGGTTGATCGCAATTGTGCATGATTTCGTGCCTTTGCTGTCCCGACCTTTGTAATTCTTTGAAGAATCTTAAAGAATAAATCAGATGGTGCAAGCTTGATTGATCTAATTATTTGAGTTATTCAAAGTCTTGTTTTTAAATAGTGCATTGTTTCAATCTCCTCCTTGGACAGGTGTCGTCGCCTCCTTGGATATTTTGTCATCAATCATTATCGTTTGATGTTGTTTAATGATCTTTCTTGCAGCCTAGACTTTGGACAGGTGTCGTCACCTCCTCGGGAATCCTGTTAGAAAGGCCATCGTTCCTTGTTGTTTCCAGTGAGCTGCTTCCAAGCCTATACCTCGGATAGGGGTTCCTCCTCCTTGGCAAGTCTCAGATCCAGTTTACCGTAACGAGTGTTTGCTTGTATCGAGCCCTATCTTGGTATATATCCGAAGGTTCAGAGCCTCGGCCATATTCCATTGAGACGGAGGATTCAAGTGATCCAACCATACCATTTCGCTCCTACGCCCTCATGCTCTGTTTATCTTGAGGAGGTAGGATAGTTTAGAAGCTTAGTTAGTCGTAGTTAAGATCTGCGGAAACCAGAGAAAAAGCTTAGCTACGGCGCATTGGTTTATGCACCCTTGTGTCCTACCGCTGAGTAAAAAAGATAGGAAATCTTAGTACACCCCTTTTTTACAGTATAAAATCAGCAAAGAGAGATCTTCCTCTCTATAATCCGAAGAGCATGTACTAACACACTTGCAATAGCTGTCCGTTTCCAATAAGCACTCCAGAGGTGCTAATTGAAACGCCAACAATTATAAAGTGAAATAATCACTTTACTTTATTTAATTAAAATATTAAAGTTAATACTTTAATATTTCATCTTTCATTCTAAGACCATCACCCGCTCACTCCAACTGGACACTGATGCTACAACTGATCCTGGGGTGATGTCTGAACAAGGAGGGCCAACTGCCAGTCTCCTCCTAAAAAGTAGGGATTCCCCTAAAAAGTAGGAAACTATCTCTAATCATTTGAAATGGCTCATAAGGCCCCCCCGCAAGGCTCCACAAGCTTCGAGTGGTCACAAGTGAACTGTCAGTCCCCTCCTAAAAAGTAGGAGAGTGGCTCCAAGCTCCTGAAACGCCTCAGAAACTCCCACATAAGGCCCTCTAAACACCAGCATTAGCCTACGAGGGCCCGATGATAGGCTAATCCACCCAACTCTGATACTGGCTAAAAAGGGGACATTACACTTGGTGGGCAAAAATGTTATTTTAGCAATGTCTACTTTTAGTAACTTACTATTTTTAGTAAGTTTCAGTGCATTTCAAGGGCCATTTTTGAGTTTGGACACACTATTTTTAGCAACTTGCTATTTTTAGTAAGTGTTATTTTGGGCACTTGGTCTTGGCAACTGTGCAACGCAAGGTTTCCAATTTTGGCAATGTGTTGGCATTTTGTTGGTCCTCGGGATGGTGGTGATGACCTTCATTGCACTTTTGGCCATCTAGGTGGTTCTCCACATTTCTTGAAGAACACTGCTATTTTTAGTAAGTTCTTATTTTGGCACCTAGCATATTTCCTTGTCATCAGTAGCTTCTTGGTGTGATTAGTTTCCATTTCGAATGTCTCCCGGTGCTTATCGTAAAATGATTGGAATTATTTTAATATTTACACTAAAGTTATAAAGTAATGTTTTAATATTACTTTAGTGTTAAATATTATAAAATGAAAGGTTATTAAAGTTTTTTTTTAAAACACTTTTTGGGAAAAAACAAAAAAAATTTTTTGAAAAAGCAAAAATCCCTTCTTCGAAAAAGCAAGGAAAAGCAAAAAGTGCTTTTTTAAAAAAAAGTTGGGAAAAAGCAAAAAGGCATTTTTTCAAAAAGCAAGGAAAAAGTTATAAAAAGAGGCATGGGGTAGCTCATTTGATTATTTTGAAGATGATAATGTTATTCTGCCGGATTGGAACCTGAAAATTCTTTCCTAAATCTTCAAAGGACGAAAACCCTTTCTAGGTTGCTAGTTTCAGATTTGGAAGATAATCCCTAGTTGGTTGGGTGTGATTGCATTCAGTAATCACCATGGAGCTTACAAGCAAAGCAATCAGACTTTGGTTTGATCATTTCAATGTTTTCTAGTTGCTATGTTTTTGGGGTGTGAATTTCTAACCTTGCAGAGAGTTTGGAGAGTATATTTCTTGGTGTCCTTCCTTGTTGGCCATACAACTTGGGGTTTGGAGTGTTTGGTCGTGTGTTCATTTATGCCCCTCTTTCCTATCATTTTCAGACCTATTTTGTGGTGTGATAACTCTTTTGTGACCATACAAACAGTTTGCAGGCATACAATGGTGTTTGGATAACATTCTAGGAAGATGTTCCAACTTCTAGCTTGTTGTTTGGAGAGTTTCAGACCTGTTGTAGGTGAATATCAGACCTACAAATTGACCTTTCTGTCCACTTGAGGGAGTTGTGGAGTTATTGGAGTGGTATATATATTGATATCTTGCATTGGGGTGGATCCTTGTCATGTTTGGTGTGCACTTTGAGTGGTTTGACTAGCTGGCTGTAGCATACCAGTGTTGGACTAACCGCCAGCATCTCCCTTCGGGTTTGCGACATGGTTTAACCGCCTCTCATGGATCTTAACTGACGCTTGTATTGGGCATTGACAGGTCGATCTTTTGGTGCAACGGCAAGGCCAACAATTGGTATCAGAGTCGGTCACAGGTTCAAACCCCTCGGGTGACGCTGAGGGGGCGATTGCTGGACTAACCGCCAGCATCTCCCTTCAGGTTCGCGACATGATTTAACCGTCTCCCGTGGATCTTAACTGATGCTTGTATCGGGCATTGACAGGTCGATCTTTTGGTGCAACAGCAAGGCCAACAACCAATGCTGCACTTTCCATATCAGACCTAAAACAATTGCATTTCAGACCTTATTCAGACTCTTGGGTGCCAACATTGAGTTATACTAGTTCTATTCTTGCAAGGGGAACTCATTTATGTTGTCAGGTTTCATTTTGGGCATCTCATTTCAGTTGGGTTGATTGTATTGCGGTGTTATTTCATATTTCTATCTCATTAACAGCTGAATTGTACTTGTTAGTATCATTTGAATTGAGCTTACATTGTAATATTGACTTGGTAGTACCATTCAGTAACTTTGCGCTACTTGGTTTTGATACTAACCCCCTAAATAAGTGGCATTTTTATATTCCCATTCAATAAGTAGATGAACTCTTGTTTCATGTACTGCCCGCTAAATAAGCAAATGATTCTCTTTTCTTGTTAGTTTCGCATCCCACTGCATAAGTGGTTTAGGACAGCTTGCCGCATGGTGCTTCTTTTCTGCAAATTGTAATGCCCACTGAATAAGCGGATGTTTATTTTCATGCTTTGGAGATTTCGTACTCACCCCACTGAACAAGTGGTTACTTCAACAGTATTGTATTGTAACCTTACCACTATATGCTCTCACCTTACCCACATCGAGAACTGGGTGATCAGAAAGTGGAAGGTTGTTTGCTCTAGTTGATTATCATTGTTATATTTGCTAACGTTAACCAAGCTGTAAAATTAAAAAAAATTAAGGGTGTGTTATTACATTCGAATTCTATAAAGTAACATGGGATTTTGTGTAATATCCCGCCCTGTTTGAGATATTTGCTACTGAAAATTGCCTTGTCTGGATTTTTTGGGGATTTTGTAGAATTTACCGGGAAACTGTCATGTCCCCTTCCAGTTGACATCTCTCAGAGCTTATGATTAGCCTATTATGCGACCCTCGTAGGCTGATAAGATGGATAGAGGATCTTGATGGAGCTTGGCTTGGCTTCGGTTGTTAGAGTTTTACCAGTTGGCTTTCGTTCGGGATCATTCAGACACCATTTGCCTGAATTGCTATTTTTAGCAGTATTTGGCACTCAGCGAGGCACCCCTGCTATTTTTAGCAATAGGGTTTGGTCATGTGCAGAATCACTCACTTATTCGCCAGCTTCAGACGGTTCGTGAATCAGACATATTTTGAGGGAGATATTAATATTTTAATTGATTAATTAAAATATTAATTTTTTGGAGCTTATATTATAAAGTTATAATATTTTAATATTATAACTTAAGTGTTTTATCTCAAGGGGTCGACCATCATTGAAGGGGCCATTTTTAATTATAATTTATAATCAAAAATGAGATTGAAACTATTGAAATATTTAAAAGAAAAGTTCGAATTTATTTAAATGATACCTAATTGAGAAAAGTCGAACTTTTGAGGAGATATAAGGGTTTTCATTGGGATTTGAGCTCATCATGTTGAATATCGAATTTTTGCTGAGTCTTTCTTCTGAGAACAGAGCCAAGGGTTCCCGTTTTCAACTTGCATTGGAGAACGTGCCATCTTCAGTGTGTGCAGTTCAGAGGCTGTGAAATATCAGCTGATTTATTGCCAGTCAGAGAGATAGCCTTATTCAAAGGTTGTCACAGAGTTCATAGTCGTTGCATCATTCAGGGTTTTGATCCGGAGTTCATCTGGGAAGAGTTCTTTATGCTAGGCGTCCACTTTGCAAGCTAGAGACACATCTTCCAAGGGCCGTACTTTTTATTCATTGCTGCTGTCATAGCCGTACCAGCATAAAAAGGCCGTACTTCTTCTTCAAGGAAAAAAACGCCTATTCCTTTGGTCTTCTGTCTTCATCCTTTGTGGCGCCTAAACCTCTGGACCATTTCCAGAGCATCAGACGAAGGGACAAGTAGCTTATGAGGAAGCCGTACCATTTCATGTACTCTTTCAGTTTGCTGCAATAATCAGGTCTTTTATCAAAATATCGTTGCCTTTTTAGTTGCCTGTTATCGGATCTTATTTGTAAGCATTCTAGAAGATTAATAAATAGTCTGGCATCAGGAGTTTCAGTAGATTCTATCATTTCTATAGTTGTATTATTTTATTTAAATTTATTCAGCAATTTCTTTCAAAATCGCAAATTTCATTTGTCCTACAAAAACACCAAAAAAACTAAAATACACAAAAGACAAGCAAAAACAAGCAGTTTCAAAAACAGTGAGAATTAGGGGTTTCTACAGTGGTATCAGAGCGGTTTCTTTCCATCCTTGTTGGGTTTGAAAACCGTGCTGTTCATGCACCAGAGTGATAGAGAGAAGAGATATTATCAGAGGGAAAACAGAAAAACTCGACAGCCACCACTTATTCCGTAGGGTGAGATGGCTACAGGTTTGATAGGTGTTCAGTCTGGTTCTTCGTCTGGAGCGTCTGTACAGGATACAGGCATGGGAGACAGAACAGAGATTCCTCGAGATCCTCAGGAGGAAGATGCAGAGGTTAGACAGACTCTTAGAGAGTTGCGGACAAGTCAGCAACAGGTAACTGATGTATTACAGCAGTTGACCATGGCTATACAGAGGATAGGTACGCCTAGGAGACCATCACCACATCGTGATGAGGACAGGAGTGATGCAGGTTCATAGAGGGTACCTAGGACTGTTTCACGAACAGCAAATAGACCTACTAGACCCACTTTCCTAAGAGGAGAACAGGTTGAGGAGAATGTTGAAGAGGTTGGGAACATATTATATGCTGATGCAGTTATGGCAGCCAACGAGGAGTGGGATATATTGACACCACAAGTGCACAAGCGCATGCATTTTGATCGATTTGTGAATTCGAGAGTTGAATATTATAGGTCTCGACAGGGGAATAGGCCTCGAAACCAAAATAGAGACTTGAAGCATGCCTCCAGCAAGATCAACCTACCCTATTTTGATGGCAGTGGCAAGGTAACAGCACAGTCTTGGATTCACAAGCTAGACACTTTCTTGACACTTTGACCTATGTCTGAGGAAGAGGCAATCAAGTTTGCCACGTTACATTTAGAAGGAGCAGCCCATGATTGGTGGTATCAGGGAATGGTGACACTGCAGCACGATCGTATTACCACTTATCAGGAGTTCGTGGACAGATTGGTGGATCGCTTTGATAAAAAGGACCCAGAAGTTTACTTCAGAGATTTGGCCCAACTTAGGCAGATTGGTAGCCTGGAGAGTTATATTAGTGAATTTCAGAAATTGTCCGTGATGGTTCCCGACATATCAGAGAGGCGTATAGTTGTGCTCTTCGTTGAAGGATTGTTGGAACCCTTGAGAGGTTGGATCAAGGCATTTGATCCGCGTTCGCTACAGGAAGCTATGAGGAAGGCACGCAGTATGGAACTTGCAGCACCATCCAGCAAATTCAACTCCAGAAACAATTCTTCATTCAGGGACAATAAGGGCTTCAACAAAAACAGAGAGAAATCAGATTTTAAGAATGATTCAAAGGGAAAATCAGCAGCATCACCCTTGGATCGCAAGGCTCTTAATGATCTACGCAGGAAGAAGCTTTGCTTCTACTGCAAAGGTCCCTATGATGCCAACCATGACTGCCCCTTGCAGCCTAAGGGCAAGGCAAATCGAGTGATGTGGGCTTATTACGAGGAGTCGCAATCTGAGAGTTCCGAACAGCAAGAGAGTTCTGAGGAGTCAGAGCCAGAGGCTTCAGAGCCTAAGGCAGAGGCAGAGTTAGAGCTTCAGATTCAGGAGGCACGACTATCTAGCATTCAGCAGGAAGGTTCATTCAGACTTCGTGGAGTTTTGGCAGGACAAAGGGTCATTACCCTTCTTGATACAGGAGCCACCCACAATTTTATCGATGCTAGATTTGTGGAGAAGCGTGGACTCATTACCGAGGAGTTCGAAAGCATTAGAGTTAAGGTGGCAGACGGTTACACTCTCAGGTGTGATCGAATGATTAAGGATCTCCCCTTGCGCTTGAACAACTATGAGTTCAAAGCTGATTATTACGTGGTGAACATGGGGGATATCGATTTAGTCTTGGGCATGAAGTGGCTTCATTCCCTTGAGGAAGTCACTCTTCGTCTCAAAGACATGGAGATTCGTTTTGATGTCGATGGGAAGACACATATCCTAAAGGCCATTCAGGACAGCAATGTCAAGACTATTTCCTTTCGTCGGATGGAGAGGCTCATGCGACATGACATGGTAGAGTGGGCTGCCGAGTGCACATTGGCACCTATACAGGAGGGACAGCACAAGACCGAGTATCATCCTGACATTCAGTAGTTGAGAGTCAAGCATGAGAAGGTATTCAGTGATATTCCGCCAGGGAGACCTCCAGACAGGGGCATTGAGCACATTATAGAGCTTGAGGAGGGCGCCAAGCCCGTCATGATTACTCCTTACAGGCATCCTAAGAGGTTGAAGGATGAGATAGAGAAGACTATCAAGGAGTTGCTTGCTATGGGTCACATTCGACCTAGTAAATCACCATTCGCTTCTTCAATTGTTCTGGTGAAGAAGGATGGCACCCTTCGCATGTGCATAGATTACAGAGTCCTGAATAAGAGGACTATCAAAAACAGGTACCCAATACCTCGTATAGATGAGCTTATTGATGAGCTCCATGGTGCATGCTATTTCACGAAGATAGATTTGAGATCAGGATATCACCAGATCAGAGTTCGTGAGCAGGATGTTGAGAAGACTGCATTCCGTTGTCATTGTGGACACTTTGAGTTTGTGGTGATGCCATTTGGGCTAACCAACGCGCCTACGACATTTCAGTCCACCATGAACAGGGTCTTCCATTCGCAGTTGAGGAGATATGTACTTGTCTTCTTCGATGACATCTTGATATACAGCAGGACATGGCAGGAGCATTTGGCTCACTTAGAGACAGTACTCAGTATTTTGGAGAGGGAGTCCTTGTATGCCAAGGAATCCAAATGTGATTTGGGGATGACCGAATTGTTATACATAGGTCATATTATCAGTGCAGAGGGAGTGCGGATGGATCCTGAGAAGATCCGTGCTATTATAGATTGGCCTACTCCGGCGAACCTTACACAGCTGCGAGGATTTCTTGGGTTGTGTGGTTTTTACCGCAGATTTGTGAATGGTTATTCACGACATGCAACGCCTATGACGGATCTGTTGAAAAAGGGTGCATTCTGTTGGACTCCTAAGGCACAGGAGTGTTTTGTGAGGTTCAAGGAGCTGATGACTACGTGTCCAGTGTTGGCACTTCCAGATTTCTCGAAGCCTTTTGAGCTTCAGTGCGATGCTTCTGGTGAGGGCATTGGAGCGATGCTTATGCAGGACAAGCACCCTATTGTGTATGAGAGTTGTAAACTCAGAGGGCCAGAGAGGCTCTACAGTATTTATGATAAGGAGATGCTAGCTATAATGCACGCCTTGGCAAAATTCAGGCAATATCTCATGGGCAGTAAGTTCTGCATTAAAACTGACCACAACAGTTTGAGGCATTTCCTAGGGCAGCGAGATCTCAATGATCGTCAGCAAAAGTGGGTGAGTAAATTGCAGGCATATGACTTTGATATCTCTTATATCAAAGGCACCCAAAATGTAGTGGTTGACGCCCTCTCACGCAGGCCTTATCTGAACTCTATGGTTCACATTACTGAGGATTGGAGGCATTTGATTGTGGCAGAGTATGCCAAGGATACTTGGGCATCCAGTATTGTTGAGGGATCGATGGTTGACACCAGATACACGCTTGTGAATGACTTGATCATTTACAAGAACAGGATTTATTTGACCCCAGGATCAGAGATGAAGAACATTATCATGCGAGTCTTTCATGATGTACCTATAGCAGGACATCCCGGGTACTTCAAAACATACAGACAGATTCGGGAGAGATTCACATGGAAAGGACTTAAGGCAGATGTTCTTCAGTATGTGCGTGAGTGCCCTGTTTGTCAGCAGAACAAACAGGAGAACACGTATCCGGCAGGATTATTGCAGCCACTTCCGATTCCTGACAGGAAGTGGGAATGCCTGTCGATGGACTTCATTACGGGCTTGCCTAAAGCCCAAGGACGGGATTGTATATATGTAGTTGTGGATCGGCTGACGAAGTATGCCCACTTCTTTCCGATTACCACCACTTACACAGCTACACAGGTAGCAGAGGTCTTCTTCCGTGAGGTATTCAGACTACATGGGTTGCCTCGGAGCATAGTGAGCGACAGGGATAGTCGGTTCTTGAGTCACTTCTGGCAGGAGGTGTTCAGACTGTGTGGGACCGAGCTTACACCGAGCACCAGTTACCACCCGCAGACCGATGGTCAGACGGAGATAGTGAATAAATGGGTGGAAGGTTACCTCAGGAACTATATTGCAGGGCAGCAAAGGGCGTGGGTCAAGTGGATATATCTGTGCGAGTATTGCTATAATACTACCTTCCACATGACCATACAGATGTCCCCCTTCATGACGTTGTACGGTTATGAGGCGCCAAGCTTTCTGGATTTGCTACTGAGTGATAGTAGAGTGCCGAGTGCTGGAGATTTATTGCAGGAGAGTCAGGACACTATGAAGGCTCTCAAGGAGAATATTGCTAAGGCACAGAATCAGCAGAAGCAATATGCAGATCAGAAGAGGACAGAGAGGTTTTTTGAGGTGGGAGACATGGTTTACCTCATGCTGCAACCCTACCGTCAGTCTACTCTTAGGAAGAGTGGTTCAGAGAAGCTTAAGCCACGATATTATGGTCCTTTCAGGATCCTGAGGCGTGTTGGAGAGGCGGCTTACGAGCTAGAGCTTCCTGCGGAGAGCAAGGTCCACAATGTTTTCCATGTGTCACGTCTCAAGAAGGCGTTGGGACACCGTGTGGTACCTTCGGCAATTTTACTTCCCTTAGATGATGAGGGAAAGTTGATTCTAGTACCTGAGTCTATCCTGGAGTACAAAGAGAGACAGTTGCGTAGGAGGACTATCAGGGAATATTTGGTGAAATGGAGAGATTTGCCAGTGGAGGATGCTACATGGGAGAGCGAGGATATTCTGTAGCATCCGGAGTTGAGATTGCTTGAGGACAAGTAATTTCAGGAGGGGCGGCCTGTCATGTCCCCTTCTAGTTGACATCTCTCAGAGCTTATGATTAGCCTATTATGCGACCCTCGTAGGCTAATAGGATGGATAGAGGGTCTTGATGGAGCTTGGCTTGGCTTCGGTTGTCAAAGTTTTACCAGTTGGCTTTCGTTCGGGATCATTCGGACACCATTTGCCTGAATTGCTATTTTTAGCAGTATTTGGCACTCAGCGAGGCACCCCTGCTATTTTTAGCAATAGGGTTTGGTCATGTGCAGAATCACTCACTTATTCGCCAGCTTCAGACGGTTCGTGAATCAAACATATTTTGAGGGAGATATTAATATTTTAATTGATTAATTAAAATATTAATTTTTTGGAGCTTATATTATAAAGTTATAATATTTTAATATTATAACTTAAGTGTTTTATCTCAAGGGGTCGACCATCATTGAAGGGGCCATTTTAATTATAATTTATAATTAAAAATGAGATTGAAACTATTGAAATATTTAAAAGAAAAGTTCGAATTTATTTAAATGATACCTAATTGAGAAAAGTCGAACTTTTGAGGAGATATAAGGGTTTTCATTGGGATTTGAGCTCATCATGTTGAATATCGAATTTTTGCTGAGTCTTTCTTCTGAGAACAGAGCCAAGGGTTCCCGTTTTCAACTTGCATTGGAGAACGTGCCATATTCAGTGTGTGCAATTCAGAGGCTGTGAAATATCAGTTGATTTATTGCCAGTCAGAGAGATAGCCTTATTCAAAGGTTGTCACAGAGCTCACAGTCGTTGCATCATTCAGGGTTTTGATCCGGAGTTCATCTGGGAAGAGTTCTTTATGCTAGGCATCCACTTTGCAAGCTAGAGACACATCTTCCAAGGGCCGTACTTTTTATTCATTGCTGCTGTCATAGCCGTACCAGCATAAAAAGGCCGTACTTCTTCTTCAAGGAAAAAAACGCCTATTCCTTTGGTCGTCTGTCTTCATCCTTTGTGGCGCCTAAACCTCTGGACCATTTCCAGAGCATCAGACGGAGGGACAAGTAGCTTATGAGGAAGCCGTACCATTTCATGTACTCTTTCAGTTTGCTGCAATAATCAGGTTTTTTATCAAAATATCGTTGCCTTTTTAGTTGCCTGTTATCGGATCTTATTTGTAAGCATTCTAGAAGATTAATAAATAGTTTGGCATCAGGAGTTTCAGTAGATTCTATCATTTCTATAGTTGTATTATTTTATTTAAATTTATTCAGCAATTTCTTTAAAAATCGCAAATTTCATTTGTCCTGCAAAAACACCAAAAAAACTAAAATACACAAAAGACGAGCAAAAACAAGCAGTTTCAGAAACAGTGAGAATTAGGGGTTTCTACAGAAACGCATAAAATTGCAAAACAAATGCAAATAGAGAAATGCTGAAAGCAAATATATTAAATGATCAACTCTGATTAATTTATTGCTTTGAATTTACAATAAGATCATACCCGGATAACAATCTTCTGATTTTGAAATGATGATGAAATCTTCAAAACCCTTGTGAAACCTTTGAGACTCTCTCCAATGAAGCACAATGTGACTTTTGTAGCAAAGCCACCTATATATGCAACCTTCGGATGGTCTCTCGCACCCTCAGGGAGCAAAATCATGAAGAAGCTATGCTCTCCAAGACCAAGAATGCAAAAAACTCTGGTTTTCCATTCTCCAACCAAAAGCTCTCAAAATGCACAAGTGTCGAATGATTCATGAATGAATAATATTTGCTTTTGATGATTTTCATACCTCCATGAAAAAGTACGACTCCCAATGTGCTATAAAATCATTAAAAATATATTATAATGTTTTCTTTTTTATTCGACTTTATAATATTTTATTACTTGGGCACCCATTCCAAAGTCACTTTATAATTTAGCTTTATTTCATTAATGACCCCTTATAATAAAATAAACTTAAAACATTACAATATGCGCTTTATAACAATTATTAATAAAGTATTACTTTATTAATAATTAAAACATCATAACTCCAATAATAATCATCGCTTGTTGAAACTGACAGTGCCAGGAGGTAATGCACTGCAACCACTACTCCCTCGAGTGCCTTACCAAAAATAGTAAGGTTGGCCTCTACCACTCAACTAACTTACTATAAATAGTAAGTGCATCAAAACGGGGCCAAAAACCTCTAAACAAAAAAGCATCTGATTACGCCAAGGATCAAGAGAGATAAACACTACAAATGGACCACCTGAAGAGCTCATTAACACCCAAACTGGACCCGCTAATCCACAACACTAGCCTACGAGGGTCTAATGATAGGCTAATCCTTCAAACTCTGATGCTCACGAAAAAAGGGGACATTACATTCTACAAACCTTGACATGCTGTATTAGGAACATCTTCAAACCCATTTCTAAGCCTACTAATGTAGGCCTTCTTTTAAATGGAAGTTGCTAGCCGATTGATGTGCAATATTCAATCCTTTCTAAAGTTATCACCCAAAGAAGTAAGTTTTAAAAATATCATTTGTGAAATTATTATGCCTTAGTGATCTAGCTTCACAAAGAACACACTCAATCTACCAGCAAAAATGTCATCTTTCACAAACATTATTGTAAGAAAAGTTTGTAAAGGGTAAGATATTGAATACCCTTTATTTTAGCACACAACTTCAAACTCTCTTAGAAAGTAGTGCTTAACATAGGTTATTGAATAATATTTAATAATGTAAGTGATTATATAATAATCACTTTAATTAGTAGGGATTAGTTTATGGTTAGTTGTTGGGTAGTTGTAGATTGAAAGGTTTTATAAAGCCATTGCAATGTAATAGTTTGTGTTGTTGATGAATGAAGAATTTACAGGTTTGAGCCTTTGGCTCTCTCTTGTCACCATTTTCAATATGGTATCAGAGTGGGTTTCAAAAGAGGCCTCTGAATTTTCACCAACTCATGTTTTGTTTGTCAAGTTGATTAAGGGAATGGATTAGCAGATACAACAAACCTTTGTGACCCCATTAACTTTTTCCATGCCCATTCATTTGTTGTAGCCAAGTGTTGCAAACAGAGGACTAGCGGATCCACGAACCTCGTGCAAAGTTCGGAGTTTGTAGCATCCAACCTTCTTGCATATTTGTCGACTGTACTAGCGGATACCATGGACCTCGCAGCGAACTTGTTGATATCCACCATTCCAAAGTAATGGGATTTGTAGAGATTTATGAAGGATTTTTAGAGTTTCTCCACTGATATGAAATTTGTTAGGAGACATGGGCGCCAGAGTTTGTTGATTTGATCATTGATTGTAGCCATTCAATGTTGGGTGATCCATATTGGCAATAGGATTTAATATGAGGAATGAAATATCTTCCAACTATGGCGTGTGAGTTGGAAAATGTATTGTGAGGGGCGTGATTATTCTAGTAGAGTCCTAGCGGTTTATTTTGAGTAGTGGTAGATTCTTATTGGCTGGTCGTGGGGTTAGTTTTGGGGAATTGTGGCAATTTCCCTGAGATTATTGTACCATAGTTGGAAAAATTGCCAAAAATTCACGAGTTTTTTTGGAAAACAAGTTTTTACAAGTTTTACTCGCCAAAAAGTACGGTCATACTTTTCACAAAAACTCGCCTAAAAACTCAGTTGCTCAGCAAAACCACCCCATTTGTCGGAATAAAGGCAATTTTGATTCATTTTTTGCCTCCACCATTTGCTCTTCCTTAGCAAAAACACTCTCCCATGAAGGTTTTTGTGGTTTTGGAGGTCTTAATTTGGGCTTGGTGGTACTGCCCCTCGACCCCGTTGGGGGCGTTGCCCCCACACCCTCACGAGGGGCGCTGCCCCTCATCTCCGCTAGGGGCGTTGCCCCCAGACCCCATTGGGGTCATTGCCCTCAAACTCAGATTGAATTCATTTGGTTTTCTAGGTACTCTCCAAGTCCAAGTTTCCAAGTTTTCCTACAAGTCTTCATCTATAATATCGTCTAGTTCTACCTCTCCCCTAGTTTTCACTAGACATGGGAAGAGGAAGAAATAAATTTATAAATTATATTAATATAGTATTTACTTTCAGTTTTACAAAAACAATTTGCTATTTTCATTTTGTTTCAGGCTATCAGTATCAGTGCATTCCATATGAGGATGCCATTTTGTACCCAATTTGCTTTCAAATCAATCAAATACAACTAGACTCAACTTGAAGTTCTATGTACTCATTTATTGACTCATTGGATGCATCTTATCATTGAATTTTGCAAAAAAAATGCGTTTTTAATGAAGTTTAAGCAATTTTTTAAGTTGTCGAGTTTTTTCCGAGCCGAGCTTTTAGGGTTTGCCGAGTACTTGCAATTGGCGAGTTTTCCAACTATGATCCAAACCATAGAATGTTGGGCGCCCTCTTGTTGCTATTTGAAGGCGTGAATAATCTGCAGCTAAAGCTAGACGTTGCAGTCATTAATTCCTGGCAGCCATGGGGATTTGAAGCAAGGTAATTTATTTACAAGGACTCATTACACCAGCCGTGGCATTGTTGTTCCATTCTAGCAGTGGAATGCATCATCAATTCAACATGTGAATGCATAGGCATTTGACCTTGCACACTCTATAATCATTGTGTATGTTACGTTTTGAACTAAAAATGTCATTTCATAACTCCAGCATATCTAGTGATATATTTTGAGCATTTGCATTGTGAATGGAAGTGGTATTTGTTAACTTTTAACTTTTAAGTGAAGTTATTGAGTTCATTATTCACCTGATATCAGTTACAGCGAACAGTATACTTGATATTTGATAGTATTTGCAATATTATACGTCAAATTGGTTAACCCGTTGCATAGTATCTGCTTGTTGAAATGTTGATGCTTTACATGGCAGCTATTTTAACAAAATGTCTCATATGTCAAACTAAGCAAAATTGCAAAAGTTTTGTTCCAGCTAGGTTGGGACATTACAAAAGAAGCCCACTGAAGATACCAAGTTACTGATTACAATTCCATTATATGAGATTCCATTTGTTATTCTTTTAGCAATGCAAAAGTTCGCTCAAAGAAACAGATTTGGAGAACATTACAGAGAATTGTGAGTAACGGCATGGCTGGAATTCAAAAATCATTGGTAGAATTTGAGATGTTTTGAGGTGTTTCACACAGATTGAAGACATTTGAACAAATTTAATACATTTGTTGTCAACAATGTCATCTTTTATTGCACCCAGCCACTCAGGAATAAAAAGCAGAAATGTCTTTTTTTTTATAGTTTTAACTAGCCATTGCAGGTGAAGCCGCCATTAGAGCAATCAACACGTTGTAGAAGAGTAAAGGTGTGGAGTAGAGCAATCAAAGCAAAGCAAGGGTTCAAGAGGCCATAGAGCAATTCAGGAACTATCAAGGAGAATGCGGATTCTAAAGGTTTGAACAATATAATCTATCATTTCTTTATCTGTTGCACAGATGCAATCTAAATAGCATTATTCATTGGGCAATAAAAGGCATAAAGATGCATGGTTCATCAGAAGTTTGCAGAGAACATCACACTTGGGTCTATATTGTTGGAAGCATTGGAGATTGTTGTGTAATTTTGGGTGTTGAAATTGTTTGCACCAGTTAATTTTAATGGTCATTCAAATGATGTGTAGCATGGATATGCACAGCTAAATCAAAGACTTCTCACAGACTTTCCTTTTAGTGGTTTCCAGCTTGGGAGGAAAGTATTTATAGGGAAAATAAACGACCATGAGGAGCAACATATCTATCCGATCTTTGATTATAATGAGAGATGCCAACAACTGGAAAAAAAACGGCGATAGTAATCAGGGATTCAAGTCACAGTGGTCAAGAAAATGTAGGGCTGGATTTCTTATATTTATGGATCAAAATATTGTGGTTGATTTCTTGGTTGTTTGGGAAATAATCAATAAGACCTATTGTGGTAGCACCACATGGAGTGATACAATAATAGTTGATAATATGTGATTTGGGCATTGAAGGAGATATTGAGGTTATTTAAAATTTTAAACAATTATAAGGGAATGATGATTTCTTTGTAATTGGAGCGATAGTGTGGAAATCCATTGTAAGGATGCATTATCGGTGGAAGCCAACATCCAATGAAATTTATTTATTGAAGGGGGGGCAACCATAAAATTTCCTGTGTTAGCACTAAAGGGTAGTGTTAGAAATTAGTGCTAAACATAAGTTATTGAATAAAATATAATATTTAATAATGTGAGTGATTATATAATAATCACTTTAATTAGTAGGGATTAGTTTCTGGTTAGTTGTTCGATAGTTGTTGGGTAGTTGTAGATTGAAAGACTTTATAAAGCCATTGCAATGTAATAGTTTGTGTTGTTGGTGAATGAAGAATTTACAGGTTTGAGCCTTTGGCTCTCTCTTGTCACCATTTTCAACAAACTCTAGGTTTCAAAGTTACTTCAAGGATATTGCATATGCTACTTGTTGCAAATGTGAAACAGAACCAGAATTAGCTGACTAGGATATTTTGGATCAGAAGGCAAAGGTTAGCCTTTTGCTCCTACCATATTGGTATCTGCCATGAATGTTCTCGGTGTCCTTCCTACTCATAGGAATCTCTACCTAGGAAAAATCATCATGGTAAAGTTATGTCTATAACAAAAAATTATGGTAAAGTCCTTTCTTTCAAACTCTCAGTAATTAAATAAAAAAATGAAACACAAAGCTTGAACTGCAGGAAATTCAAGAAAACTGGACTTCACAATTTGTATTCAAATTCTCCTGCAACTTGCAAATTACAAAGCAATCTGGAATTACAAAGATATACAGCCTTATGGGCTGAGACAAAACCACTACAAATCTTATCTATTTCAGATTTAAAACAGCAAACTATGACAAGAGCGAGCTATGCCAAAAACATCACTACAACACCGGTCTTCCTCACTGCAATCTTGCCTGCAAATTGAACTCTACCAAAAGACCCCTCTCCAATTCTCCACCCAGCATACAAAGACACTTCATGTTGTAGCAAAACCTCTAGAGTTTACAAGCCATGGGTAGGAAACAAGGATACAAGGGGATGCGTCCCCTACATTTTTGACCCCCGTACCGGTATCGGGGACATCTCGGGGATGGGGGACGCCTGGGGGACGCCTGACAGCCATCCCCAAAAGGTTTCCTTTTTTCAGGGACGTCCCCTAATCGAAGAAACGAATCAGAAACTTCTGGGGGATGGTCAGCCGTCCAGGGGACAGTTAGGGGACGCCCAGCCATCCCTCAACCGTCCCCTTTTTTCCAGCAGCCTTTAAACACCAAAAAAAAAGTCAAATTTAAAATTTGTTTTTTTTATTGCTTTTGTTTGTGGACCCCATGCCCTCCCAACCCTAATATGGCAACTTAAAACTTCTTTTTACCTTCATTTGACCTCATTTTAACTTGCCAAAAAAAAATTGCAGCCAAGAGCGAAGTGAGAAGAGAAAGAGGAAGGTTTGAAGGAGCTGTTGGAGAAGAAAAACCAACATTTAGAAGGAAAAAAGGAGAGCATTAAGGAAGCAACATGCAAGAGAAGTGAAAGAGGTAAGTTATTCTTCCATTATTTTTTCCTTTTTTTCCATTTTTTTTAAGTTTCAATGATGAAATCTATGATTTTTGTATTTTTTTTTTAATTTTCAGTTTGCAAAAACCAAAAGAAAACAAAATGAGCAGCAGTAGTGAAGATAGTGGGCATGTTGAGAGGGGAGAAGAAACCCAATCAGTTGAAAGGGGGCAGCCTCAAACAAACCCTTATGATATCCCTTCTGAAGATTTGAAAAAATATGCAAAAGGCCCTCTTAATCCTAAAAAACCTCTTCTTCAATTAGCATCACGTATAGACCAAGGCAAAGGGAAAAACACGAGGGGTAGTAGATTGTGGCTATGTCACATTTGCGAAGATAAATTTTATGGGAGCTACACAAGGGTCTATTCTCATCTATTGGGTTTTGTTGGCCATGGGTTCAAAGCTTGTCCAAACATAAAAGATTTTGTGAGGGTAGAGTGTTATAGATTGCACATGGAGACCGAAGGAAAGCCTATGGAGCAACCATTGCAAACTCAATCCGCACATTCAGCCTCACCTATGCCCTCTATGCTTGGTAGTCCTAGTGTTGGTAGTGGTAGTAGTGGTGCGGGTGGTGATCATATTTCCACAAGAGGGAAGAGGAAGGCTAGTACTTCTAGTGAGCATCAAAATACAGTTGCAAGTATGTTCAATGTGCAAGCACGAGATGTGGCAAAGTCTTCCATTGCCAAATTTTTCTATGCCCATGCCATCCCATTCCATGTAGCACGTTCTCCCTACTTCAAACAAATGTTTAGAGATGTGGCAGCTATTGGTACCTCATTCGTCCCCCCTGGAGAAAATAAATTACACACTACACTCTTTGACAAAGAATATTCTAAGGTGAGTGTGGTGATGGAGGATATTAGACAGTGTTGGATTAGAACAAGCTGCTCTATTATCATGGATGGGTGGACCGACATTAGACAACGGCCACTTATAAACATCATAGTCACAAGTTCAGCTAGTTCATATTTCCTTAGAGACATTGATTGTTCTGGGAAGCGCAAGGATGCAGAATTCCAATTTAATATTTTGAAAGAGGCTATAGAGGAGGTTGGGGCAGCCAATGTTGTGCAGGTGGTTACTGATTCAGCACATGTGTGCAAATTAGTAGGTTTGATGGTTGAGATTGCTTACAAGCACATCTTTTGGACCCCTTGTTGTGTTCATGCGTTGAAAAACGCATTGAAAGACATAGGGAAGATAGATTGGGTGCACCAGGTGGTTGTAGAGGCTAGAGAGATTCAGATGTTTATTTGCAACCATCACATCTCACTTGCCCTCTTTAGCACATT
Source organism: Sequoiadendron giganteum (assembly GCA_007115665.2). NCBI lineage: Eukaryota > Viridiplantae > Streptophyta > Pinopsida > Cupressales > Cupressaceae > Sequoiadendron > Sequoiadendron giganteum. Next base: position 611,015,905 of record CM021107.1, on the reverse strand, counting down.
TTTGAGAAAGGAATTTCTCAAGCCTGCAGTGATAAGGTATGCCAGCTACTTTATTTTGTTAGAGAGGACACTTGAGGTGTAGGAGGCTCTACAGTCGGCAATGGTTAATTCAGAGTGGAATAGATGGTCTATGGCAAGCACTGCAGAAGGGAGAAGCATCAAACAAAAAATTCTTGATCATACTTGGTGGTCCAATGTGAAGTAAAAAAATTGTTAATTTGTTATTGATTGCTGATTTTATAATTTGTTAATATGATTTTTTTATTAATATTATTATTTTTTTATTTTCTAAGTTCTAACTTGTCTTTTTTCAGATTTTTGTTTGCAGATATATTTGTTCCATCATTTCACTAGTTTTGGATGTCATTAGATATGCTGATACAGACTCTCCAAGTCTTTGAGAGATTTATGAAACATTTGACTCCATGCTTGGAAAAATGAAGAAAGCAATTTCTGATAGGGATCCTAATTCGGGATTATATGAGCAAAAAATTAAGCCCATTGTGACGCGGCGGTGGAACACTATGAACACCCCGCTTCATATGGCAACCTTTGCTCTTAATCCCAAATGGTATGTACCAAGACTTGGTAGGATACCTCCTTGTGATGATGATGAGGTGAAAGAAGGGTTTATGAGGGCCCTTGCAAAAATGTATTCAATTGAGGAGGCAAGCCTAGTTCGTACACAATTCACTGACTTTGTTAATCTTCGTGGTCCAACATTCAGCAAACCAGAGGCCAGGGTTGATAGAACTACAGTAGCTCAAAGGGATCCTATTGGATGGTGGTCATGGCATGGGAAGGATGCACCACAATTGAGGACGCTTGCTATTCGCCTCCTTTCACAGGTAATGCATTAGATTCACATAATTTGATTTAGATTAGTGTTGAACATTTATATAATCATAATTTAAATTGAATACCCTAATTAGTAAATTACTAATTTAGTTTTTGTCTCCTCTCACAGGTTGCTAATTCCTCTGCTGCAGAGAGGAATTGGTCAACATACAACTTTATTCACTCTATCAAGAGGAATAGGCTGACCTCTAAACGAGCGGAGAAATTAGTGGTTGTGCATAGTGCTCTGCGACTCCAAGATCGTCATACTCCTGAGTATCGACAAACTCCAACATTATGGTGGGATTTTGATCCAAAGGACGTCGCACAAATTGATGAGGAGAGACAGGAGGGATTGGTTAAAGTTGCATTAGATGAGCCAGCCTCTCATAGTGACAGTGACTCAGACTCTGAGTCTGATTTTGATGCAATGTTGGCAGATGCCAAGTAGAGGCAGCCATAATACTTTCTATTACTGTGTTTTGGACACTTGTGACTTTGTCATTTTGACATTTGTAGTGCAAACTTGTAGCCTTTGGGCATTTTATTATTTTATATCATATGCACATTGACTGTTTGACATGAATTATGGTCCATGTAAGCAATTAGGTAGTTGCAGTATTAATTTGTTCGACTCTATGATGCATATGTCAATATGATTGGTGATTACATTTGCAACTTTATGAATGTTCATTGTTATGATTATCATTACTCATATGAATATCTTAAATTTCCCTATATTTTTAAATATATATATATATATATATATATACTATATATATCCCCAAAAATCCCCTCAAAAAACTTTCATCCCCGAAACTCGTCCCGCCGTTCTGCTGTCCCCTCGTACCATAAACTTGGCCGAACATAGGTAGAAAACCACTCCCAAAATCCCACGCCCTCACCTTCCAACTGCCACATTCAACAAGAATGGTTACAAAACACTCCTCAATCCCCAATGCCCAAGACTAGAAGAAGAGAATTAGACATGGAAAATGACAATTTTAAATGTTTATGCTCTGTCTCCAACCTCCAATTCCAACGTCCAAGAAAGCGTTTGTTGGGTTGTGCCTTGAAAAGCCAAAAATCAAATAATAATTTGTATAACAAACTTGCCAACTAGCTGTGACCAAATCATTCATTAAATGTTGGCTTGCATTATTTAATTTATTCACATACAACATTAACAAGCAGACAAAAGACAAAATTAAATAAAATTCTTTTGGTTGATGTTGGATAACTTGTCCACCATGGATGCTCCTGCATCAAACTCCCACTGCTTGCTCCAATCAAGGTCAAATTCAATAGCATTACAATTTTCCAGATCTTTCTTATTATAAAGCTTCAAACCTGGTGATGGAAGTACCAAGAGCCAAGAAAACAATGGTCTATCAATTTCAAATCTCATCAACATTTTCCCATGTTCAAACAAATGATCAAGAGTTAAAGGAGTCCCCTAGTCAAATAACCAAAAATATCATACAAGAGGCATAAACATTGTAGACCTTTATGATATGCTACACTAGAACAGGTATCTCTAATAATGAATTGAAAAAGACATACAAGTTTAATTATGTATGAAAATAAATTGGAAATTTTTGTTAGCATTTTAATTTGTCTTTTGCAAGACAACACAACAGAATAATGTGTGAGGCGTAACCTCTCTTCAAATTACAAGAGGAAGCTCCCTAAGATCCAACTAGATTAGAAGACCCTAATCTAAAACTATAGACAATATACATAGATATACACACTATACAAAATTTACTAAAGGGGAATTTGCATAGATGAAATTATTAAGTGCCTATGTTTAAGCCTTGGATACATATACCAAACTGTGAATAGTCATTCATTGGAAACGAGATTTTCAGATATTAAGGATGAAACAACTAATCTAAACATGTAAAACAATGTCTTCAAGCCAACTAAAAAACTCACTAGCTATTGGTACAAACAAGAAGTTGAAAGGAACAACAACACATAAATCAACCACACACAATTTCAAGAACTGACTAGTCAAGTCGTATACAAAGCCACAACCTAGGTAAACAAAATTGCAAATACAAAGCTCAATGCTACAATCTACATTCAATTTGAGGCACCAGATTCAGTTTTTTGAGGTCATAGCTCCCAACAGACGTTTCATCAGTTTTGATCTGGCTACGTAATGAATCATTCAGCTCAGTTTCAGCATCACCCAGGCATCCAGAAATTAGAGTTCAACAGAGGCTGCCATGATGTTTTCAACAACTACAAAGTAGGAAGTTCGAAAAAAATCTCAACTTTTGCAAATGGACGCCTAGAAAGTCAAACTTTGACTTTTCAGAATTAGGAAAATATTCTAAGGCAACCCAAAAGGAGAGATTTCAGTTAACTGATTAAAATAATATTAAATTTCAGTTCTCGCATGTTAGTTGTGCAAAGGGCGTATTTCTTCAATATTTTTAATATTGGCGCCTATGTTGAGACTCACTGCAATTTGCATATTAAGTTGAATTGAATATTTTATTATTTTTATATTTTTAAGATTCCAAGTTAGTTTCTGTTGCACGAAGTGGGGTCCAATCAGATATTGTCTTTTGAGATCAGAGTTTCTACTTGTAATTGGCACCTAAACCCTCAAAATTCTTTATTACTTGCATTTAGGCGTTCATTTCTCTCACAGCAGGTTGAGTGCAAACGAGTTTTCTCTTGTGCAAGCATCATTTGAAGGCACCACGAGAATAATTTTTCAGAATTCCTTGCAAATACAGGTGCATAATCAACAGACTTTAGACAAGCATGGCGATCTTTGACAGAAGCAAAAACATAAAACTTCTATCTTCTATCTTAAATTCTTCTATTCTTGTCTTAGGTATTCTTCGCATGTCCAAGAATTCGGCGACTTTTGACAATTTTGATCATCTGGGTTGGTTGTGCATGGCTTTCTTTTCGAAACCCATGTGTTAGAATTTTTCAGGAAAATTTGTCTTGAAGTTTTGTTTTTCTCAACTGAAATTCCTTTGCATGGTGGAGTAAAAGTTAGTTTTTTTCAAAACGGCGGATATGGGTTTGCTTAGAAACATCTTCTACACAAAACCCATGTTCCAGATTTTTTCGAAAAAATCTGCCCCTATTGCCCTCAATTGTTTTTTTCGGAAAAGTTTTTGCATGACAAGCTAAAAGGCGTTTTTTCGAATTTCTGACGTTGTGGGTTTGCTTAGAATTATTTTCTACACAGAACCCACGTCTCAAAAAATTTTGTGAAAATTGCTCTCCGACAGGGTATTTTTAGCCTCATCTGGAGTTATTTTCGGCTTTCCGGAGAAAGTTGCCAGAACATAGCCATGTTCATAGTCAACAGGCAAGTTTTTCAGAATGCAATTCACGCAAACTGAATTCAAGACCAAGTCAGTCTTAATTCATGATTTCATCAGAAAAGCTGACACCGATTTGTATCAAACGCATCCGGAAGGTTGGTAGGCATAATCACTCAAGCCCACATGGTTTTATGCCTCGTATAGCTGATTGTCTTCCAAGGTCGTTTTAGAGGGTTGATGTCGTTGGAATTCTGCGTGTGCAACAAGTTCATTTGCATTTCTCACAACCAGAGGGTTCACAGTCAGACTTTGCGGTTTCATCATGCAACACTCTTCTGTAGAAACCCTAGTTTCCCCTGATACTGATTCTGACTGAGTTTTTAGATTTTTCTGACGTTTTTGGTTTTTTTGCAATTTTTGAGTTTTTTAACCATAAATGAAATGGTACGATTTTTGCTTGGAAATAAGAAATAAATTTAAATAAAATACTTCTACTTCTGATAACAAGAATATCTGATGCCAATAAGAATACCAGTCTATTATTTGTCCTTCTGGAATGATTACACAAATGTCTACGGACATGCAATATAAAAGAATGATTTTTATTATAAAAAAAACCTGGTATTTCTGCCACAGCTGAAGGTACAGATCTGTACGGCTGAGATAATAAATGCCCTTCTCCCTCAGAATGTTGATTCCAATTGACTCCCAGATGGTTGGCGCCTCTAGTGATGAAGGATTGAAGTAGATCTAGAAGGCGTTTCTCAAAGGAAGAAGAAACACGTCTCTTGAACAGGTACGGCCTGACAGCAGGTACGGCCTGTCAGAAACAGCATTAAATGATGTACGGCCTCCTCAAAATTCAATGTTCCAGTCTCCAGAATAACAAGAATTATGCGCCTTGATGAATAGAAGGTATTCTGAATGATTGGATATGCTGAAGCTCTGCAAAACGAATAACCTCTGAAGCTCTGTGATTCCTCCTGTATGAAGAAACCTCTGCTGCAATAAATCAAGTGGTATTTCACACCCTCTGAATTGCTTCCAATGGAGATGGCTCGTTCCCCAAGGAATTCGAGTTTCAAACCCTAAGGTTCTGTGCTCAGACAAAACTTGACCAGTTTCAATATCAATAATAACATAATCGCTCAAAACCCAAGGCAAATCCTCTAATATGCTGAAAAGTGCGATTTCCTTAAGAATAGGATTTTAATTAATATTTGACTTTTTAATTATTTTAATTCTCCATAGTCCTTAGCCAAATATTTAAATCATAATTTAATTGCCAAATAGGCCCCTTCTGATGATGGCGCACCCCTCAATGAGAAATCACTTAAGTTATAATTTAATATTATAACTTTATATTATAATCATTAAATGATTAATATTTAATTAATGCAATTAAATATTAATATCTTCCTCGATACTCATCCGATGACTGATCCGTCTGAAGCTGACGAACTCTGAAGTGATTCCGAATACTGCCAAAGCCATACTACTAAAAATAGCAGGGGTCCCACACTGCCTGCCAGGAACTGCTAAAAATAGCAATTCTACAAAAAGTCTCCGATCGAGCCCAAACGAAAGACTACTGATCAAACTCTGCTAACTGCAGCAGAGCCAAGCTCCGAAGTGACCCTCTATCCAGTCTATCAGCCTACGAGGGTCGTGTGATAGGCCAATCCTGTACTCCGAGAGATATCACTGAGAAGGGGACATGACAGTCCGCCCCTCCTGAAATTGCTTGTCCTCAAGCAATCTCAATGCCGGATGCTGCAGAATCTCCTCGCTCTCCCATGTCGCATCCTCAACCGGCAAATCTCTCCATTTCACCAGATATTCCCTGATAGTCCTCCGACGCAACTGTCTCTCCCTGTACTCCAGGATGGACTCAGGTACTAAGATCAACTTTCCCTCATCATCTAAGGGGGGTAAGACTGCAGACGGTACCACACGATGACCCAACGCCTTCTTGAGGCGTGATACATGAAATACGTTGTGTACCCTGCTCTCTGCTGGAAGCTCAAGCTCGTAGGCCACCTCGCCAACTCTCCTCAGGATCCTGAAAGGACCGTAATAACGTGGCTTAAGCTTCTCTGACCCACTCTTCCTAAGAGTGGACTGACGGTAGGGCTGCAGCATGAGGTAAACCATATCACCAACCTCGAAATGCCTCTCCGTCCTCTTCTGATCTGCATACTGTTTCTGCTGATTCTGTGCCTTGGCTATATTTTCCTTGAGAGCCCTCATAGTGTCCTGACTCTCCTGCAGCCAACCTCCTGCACTCGGCACTCTACTGTCACTCAGTAGCAAATCAAGGAAGCTCGACGCCTCATACCCGTACAATGCCATGAAAGGCGACATCTGAATAGTCATATGGAATGTCGAGTTATAGCAATACTCACACAAATGTATCCATTTGACCCACGCCTTTTGCTGCCCTGTTATGTAGTTTCGGAGGTAACCTTCCACCCACTTGTTCACAATCTCCGTCTGCCCGTTAGTCTACGGGTGGTAACTAGCGCTCAAAGTGAGTTCGGTCCCACAAAGCCTGAATACCTCCTACCAGAAGTTACTCAGGAACCGACTATCTCTGTCGCTCACAATGCTCCGAGGCAACCCATGAAGTCTGAATACCTCGCGAAAGAATACCTCTGCCACCTGTGTAGCTGTATAAGTCGTGGTGATCGAAAAGAAGTGGGCATACTTCGTAAGCCGATCCACAACTACATAAATGCAATCACGCCCTTGGGCTTTAGGCAAGCCCGTGGTAAAGTCCATCGACGGGCATTCCCACTTCCTGTCAGGAATCGGAAGTGGCTGCAATAAACCTGTCGGGTACGTGTTCTCCTGTTTGTTCTGCTGACAAACAGGGCACTCACGCACATACTGAAGAACATCTCTCTTGAGTCCTTTCCATGTGAACCTCTCCCGTATCTGCCTGTAAGTTTTGAAGTATCCGGGATGTCCTGCTGTAGGGATGTCATGAAAGGCTCGCATAACAATGTTCTTCACCTCTGAACCGGGAATCAGAAATATCCTGTGCTTGTAAATGATCAAGTCATTCACAAGTGTATACCTGGTATCAACTGTTGATCCCTCAACAATACTGGAGGCCCAACTATCCTTGGCATACTCTGCCACTATCATATGCCTCCAATCCTCTGAGATATGAACCATAGTGCTTAAATACGGTCTACGTGAAAGTGCATCAGCCACTACGTTCTGTGTACCTTTGATATATGAGATATCAAAGTCATAAGCCTGCAACTTACTGATCCACTTCTGCTGTCTGTCATTGAGATCTCACTGCCCCAAGAAGTGTCTCAAACTATTATGATCAGTTTTAATGCAAAATTTGCTGCCAACAAGATATTGTCGAAACTTTGCTAAGGCATGCATAATCGCGAGCATCTCCTTATCATATATGCTATACAGTCTCTCTGGTCCTCTGAGCTTGCGGCTCTCATACACGATCGGGTGCTTGTCCTGCATAAGCACCGCACCAATGCCCTCACCTGATGCATCGCATTGAAGCTCGAACGGCTTCGTAAAGTCAGGTAGTGCCAAAATAGGGCATGTGGTCATCAACTCCTTGAACTTCATAAAACACTCCTGTGCCTCAGAAGTCCAAACAAAAGCCCCCTTCTTTAGTAAATCTGTCATCGGGGCTGCATGTCGTGAATAACCATTCACGAATCTGCGATAGAACCCACATAAACCAACAAACCCTCTCAACTGTGTCAGGTTTGCCGGTGTAGGCCAATCAACAATGGCGCGGATCTTTTCAGGATCCATACACACTCCATCTGCACTGATAATATGACCTAGATATAGCAATTCGGTCATCCCCAAGTCACACTTGGATTCCTTGGCGTACAAGGACTCCCTCTCCAAAATACTCAATACGGTCTCCAAATGAGCCAAGTGCTCCTGCCATGTCCTGCTGTATATGAGAATATCATCGAAGAAGACTAACACAAACCTCCTCAGCAATGAATGAAAAACCCTATTCATCGTAGACTGAAAGGTAGCTGGCGCATTAGTGAGCCCAAATGGCATCACTACGAACTCAAAGTGCCCACAATGACATCTGAAGGCTGTCTTCTCTATGTCCTGCTCACGGACTCTGATCTGATGATAACCCGACCGTAAATCAATTTTGGTAAAGTAACAGGCACCATGGAACTCATCAATAAGCTCGTCAATCCTCGGTATCGGGTACCTGTTCTTAATTGTCCTCTTATTCAGGACCCTGTAATCAATGCACATGCGCAATGTTCCATCCTTCTTCTTAACCAAGACAACCGAAGAAGCAAATGGCGATTTGCTAGGTCGAATGTGACCCATAACAAGTAACTCCTTTATTGTCTTCTCTATCTCATCCTTTAACCTCTTAGGATGCCTGTAAAGAGTTATCATCACGGGCTTAGCGCCCTCCTCGAGCTCAATAATGTGCTCTATGCCCCTGTCTAGAGGTCTACCTGGCGGAATATCACTGAACACCTTATCATGCTTAATCCTCAACTTCTGAATGTCCGGATGATATTCTATCTTTTGCTGTCCCTCCTGTATAGGTGCTAAATGACACTCGGCAGCCCACTCTACCATGTCGTGACGCATGAGCCGCTCCATCCGACGAAAAGAAATTGTTTTGATGTCGCTGTCCCGTATTGCTTTTAATATGTGTGTCTTCCCATTGACATCAAAACGGATCTCCATATCCTTGAGACGAAGAGTGACCTCCTCTAATGAATGAAGCCACTTCATTCCCAAGACCAAATCAATATCCCCCATATTAACAACATAGTAATCGGCCTTGAACTCATAATTGTTCAAGCGTAAAGGGAGATCCTTTATCATGCGTTCACACCTCAGCGTGTGCCCGTCGGCTACCTTAACTCTAATTCCTTCGAACTCCTCAGTGATGAGTCCGCGTTTTTCAACAAACCTAGCATCAATGAAATTATGTGTGGCTCCTGTATCAAGAAGGGAGATGACCCTCTGTCCTGCTAACACAACCCGAATCCTGAATGAACCCTCCTAATGAATGCTAGATAGCCGTGCCTCCTGTATCTGAAGCTCTGGCTCTGTCTCAGCTCTAGGCTCTAGAGCCTCTGACTCTGAATCCTCGGAACTTTCCTGCTGTTCAGAATTTTCTGATTCTGAGTCCTCATAATATGCCCACATCACTCGATTTGCCTTGCCCTTAGGTCTTAGAGGACAATCGTGATTGGCGTCATACGGTCCTTTGCAGTAGAAGCAAAGCTTCTTCCTGCGTAGGTCATTAAGGGCCTCACGATCCAAAGGTGGTGTTGCTGATTTACCTTTTGAATCGTTTTTAAAGTCTGATTTTTCTTTGTTAAAATCAGATTTGTCCTTATTTCTGTTAAAGCCCTTATTATCTCTGAATGATGAAGAACCTCTGGAGTTAAATCTACTAGAAGGTGCTGCTAACTCCATGCTTCGTGCTTTCTTCATCGCCTCCTGTAAAGAAGGAGGATCAAAGGCTTTGATCCAACCTCTCAGTGGCTCTGTCAAACCCTCCAGGAAGAGTACTACCAATCGCCTCTCTGAAATGTTCGGAACCATGACTGATAACTTCTGAAAATCACCAATATAGGACTCCAAACTGCCACTCTGTCTCAACTGAGCCAAGTCTCTGAAGTAGGATTCTGGATCCTTCCTGTCAAACCGCTCAACCAATCTGTCCACAAACTCCTGGTATGACGTGATCCTGTCATGCTGTAAGGTCACCATACCGTGGTGCCACCAATCGTAAGCTACTCCCTCAAGATGCAGTGTCGCATAACGGATAGCATCTCTCTCAGCCATCGGGCGTAATGTGAGGAATGTGTCTAACTTACTAATCCATGCCTGGGCTGTCACCTTGCCACTACCATCGAACATCGCTAAATTGAGTTTGTTTGTAGCATGTTTTAGGTCATTGTTCTGATGTCTAGGTCTCCAATCCTGTCGTCCTCTGCGATATTCTCTCCTCTGTGTAACAAATCGGTCAAAGGAAATCCTCTCTCTGACATCAGGTGGTACTAACTCCCACTCCTCGTTCGCTGCCATAAGTGTATCAACGAACAACTCCTCATGCTCCTCATCTGCAATAGCCTCATCGGGCTCCTGTCTCACAAAAGTAGGCCTAGTGGGCCTGTCTGCTGTCCGTGAAACAGTCCTAGGTGCTCTCCGAGATCCTGCATCACTCCTGTTATCGTCACGCTGTGGTGACGGTCTCCTCTGTATACCTAGCCTCTGGATTGCCACTGCCAACTGCTGTAGCACATCGTTAGACTGCCGCTGACCTGCTCGTAAGTCTCTGAGAGTGTCTAAAACCTCGGCATCGTCCTGATCTCTAGGGTTATTAGGAACCTCTGTTCTAGGTATATCTGCTCTGTCAGCCCTGTCATTCCTGTCAGCCATGTTTCCTGGCTGTCTACTCAAACTCCGTTGCCTGTCAATCAAGGCACGTCTGCGTGTATAATACCTGTATCGTTCAAACTCGTCTGGCTGCATATGATGGTTAAACCCTCAGGATGGCAGGATTTAGCTCTGATACCACTGTAAAAACCCTAGTTTCCCTTGATACTGATTCTGACTAAGTTTTTAGATTTTTCTGACGTTTTTGGTTTTTTTGCAATTTTTGAGTTTTTTAACCATAAATGAAATGGTACGATTTTTGCTTGGAAATAAGAAATAAATTTAAATAAAATACTTCTAATTCTGATAACAAGAATATCTGATGCCAATAAGAATACCAGTCTATTATTTGTCCTTCTGGAATGATTACACAAATGTCTACGGACATGCAATATAAAAGAATGATTTTTATTATAAAAAAAACCTGGTATTTCTACCACAGCTGAAGGTACAGATCTGTACGGCTGAGATAATAAATGCCCTTCTCCCTCAGAATGTTGATTCCAATTGACTCCCGGATGGTTGGCGCCTCCAGTGATGAAGGATTGAAGTAGATCTAGAAGGCGTTTCTCAAAGGAAGAAGAAACACGTCTCTTGAACAGGTACGGCCTGACAGCAGGTACGGCCTGTCAGAAACAGCATTAAATGATGTACGGCCTCCTCAAAATTCAATGTTCCAGTCTCCAGAATAACAAGAGTTATGCGCCTTGATGAATAGAAGGTATTCTGAATGATTGGATATGCTGAAGCTCTGCAAAACGAATAACCTCTGAAGCTCTGTAATTCCTCCTGTATGAAGAAACCTCTGCTGCAATAAATCAAGTGGTATTTCACACCCTCTGAATTGCTTCCAATGGAGATGTGGCTCGTTCCCCAAGGAATTCGAGTTTCAAACCCTAAGGTTCTGTGCTCAGACAAAACTTGACCAGTTTCAATATCAATAATCACATAATCGCTCAAAACCCAAGGCAAATCCTCTAATATGCTGAAAAGTGCGATTTCCTTAAGAATAGGGTTTTAATTAATATTTGACTTTTTAATTCTTTTAATTCTCCATAGTCCTCAGCCAAATATTTAAATCATAATTTAATTGCCAAATAGGCCCCTTCTGATGATGGCGCACCCCTCAATGAGAAATCACTTAAGTTATAATTTAATATTATAACTTTATATTATAATCATTAAATGATTAATATTTAATTAATGCAATTAAATATTAATATCTTCCTCGATACTCATCCGATGACTGATCTGTCTGAAGCTGACGAACTCTGAAGTGATTCTGAATACTGCCAAAGCCATACTGCTAAAAATAGCAGGGGTCCCACACTGCCTGCCAGGAACTGCTAAAAATAGCAATTCTGCAAAAAGTCTCCGATCGAGCCCAAACGAAAGACTACTGATCAAACTCTGCTAACTGCAGCAGAGCCACGCTCCGAAGTGACCCTCTATCCAGTCTATCAACCTACGAGGGTCGTGTGATAGGCCAATCCTGTACTCCGAGAGATGTCACTGAGAAGGGGACATGACATCTTCCATAGAGAAAAGTGTGAAAAACGTGAGAAGCGTCAAGCTGCAAAAGAAATAGTGGCCATCACTTCAGTTACAGAGCCGCCAGAGTTACCAGTGAGTGAAGTGCCAGTTTAAGTGTGCAGAGATTTCTAGGATTGCTTGAGTTGCTGACAAGCAGTGAATTGATAATTAAGAGATGTGACAACCTTTAGATGGTGATGCGGTCAACAACCTCGTGGAGGTGTTAGTTGCTCGAGATCAGGGCCAGTGAACTTCAGTCCAAGGCATTCCATCTTTTTCAAGATAGATATTAGACACAGTAGTTAAACTCGATGTCTCTTTCCGAGTTAACTCGTTGTTCCTTTTATGCACACCATGTCTTTCTTGGAATCATCTTTGTATAGTTGGAGTTATAAGTTAGTTTTCATTTCAATAAGGATGTGCATGCTTGCACATTGTCCATTTAGATTAGATGTTTCAGTTAACTGATGGTATCTTTCCAGTTAACGGTGTAGTTTATTTTCCTTAGATTTAGGAATAAAGATCTTGCATGCTTGAAAGACTCTAGTTGACTCAAGGTGATTTTAGGGTTGCCTACACCTTTGATGTCTATAAATAAGAGTTTTTTGCTCATTTGTAATTAACTTTTGCTTGTGATAGAGAATTGTTGCGTTGTCGGCAACATGCCTATTCTCAAGATTGGTTCACCCTTGTAAATTAGAACTTTTGCACGAGAGAGTAATATATGTTGTGCCGCCTTGCCTATAGTATTGCCTATTTTGTATCTGTTCACGAGTGTTTATTATGATGATGAATTGTTATGTCGCTCGGTTTTCATGCAGTTATTATGGTGAATGTTTATCTTAGTTAAATGGGGTTGCTGGTTTGATCGTTATTGTATGCGTGTTTCATCTATGCAATACACTGTCCTAGTTGCTTACCTTACGTTTTGTGTCTAATAAGCCTATTCAGATTGAGCAAATAGTTGTGCCACCTTGCCTTCATGTTGTGAATCTGTACTCAATTTATCGTATGTTTGTTTGTTTTAATAAACTTCTTCCCAGCCAAGCAAATAGTTGTGCCACCTTGCCTTCACGTTGTGAATCTGTACCTGAAGTTTATCGTATAATCACATTCTTGCTCCATTTCCTCATGCTCTATTTTCTTGAAGAGATTGGATAGTTTAAAGCCTTTAGTTTTTAGTTGTAGTTAAAGACCTGCGAAACCAGAGAAAATCCTTAGCTGCAACATCCTTGGTTTTCTTAACCTTGTGCCTCTTCTAGCTGAGTCAAAAAGATAGGACTTAGAATAGATTACTTTTAGAACGCATATCAGCAAAAGAGGGAGCTTCCCCTCCTAATTTGAAGAGCACTCATTATGCCATGTGCATAGCTGTCCGTACTAACTTATACTCCAGAGGTGTTAGTTATTACGACAACAATCACAAAAGATTTCTCTTAACTATATGGATATTGGGAAATAGGAAAAGGGAACTTGTTTGGTGTATCTTAAATATATATATGGAGTTTTGTGTAGTGTGTTATGTTATTAGAATTTAGAGTTAGCTTTTTGCTGACTATACTTGTAATTCTCTAAAATAAGGCCATCCACCTTTAGGAGATGGAGCGAATAATATGCCGCTATGGTCTTTTTTCAGTGTGGGCTCAAATTTGCAAATTTTTAATAGGAAAGATGTTACCTTGTGAAAATTTAAACGAGCTATGGACATCCATTGTTCCTATCCGTACTGTGATAAATATTTTTAAGTGTTTATATGTTGATTGTTTCTCTTGCCAAGGATATAGAGGTGATGACATTGGAGCATTTTTTACCATTCAAAAATAACAAATGTATTTTTGTGTAGTAGATTGAACTTGGCTCACCTCTCCTAGTGGCCAGGGATTAAACTTTCGCAGATGTAATAAGTGGAAGTATTTTTTACCTTAAACTTGGATTTAACAGTGAAGAATGTGTTTATAAATAAGGTATATTTCTTTGTTAATAGGGCACAAGTACAAGAATTAAAAAAACAATGTGTATATATTTCTGATTTTTATATGTTTTTTGTACAAAGTCTACAAATGAACCCAAAACAAACCCAACCCCCCAAAATAATTTGTTGTATTCACATACCCAAACCCAAACTAGTGACTTAGATTCTAAGTGATAAAATAACATTGACCTTAACACATTCACTTTCTTACAGATTTGCATGTCTGCTTGGAGCAATTCAGATGAAATTCTCCATCCAGAGAGGAAAATAATGAACAAAATACGCATATTATGTCTTACATTTATACAAAAAAATGTTCTCGTATGCATGCATTATATTTGTATTTACTTTATTTCATGATAAATTGATGCAAAAAAGCAAACAAGTAAATGCTGGTGCACAACCTACAAATAGCGGCTGACTCCATGCCTTCCACATGTCTAACTTCCTGGATCATCTTTACCAAGTTCAGGTTAAATTTTGTTCCAGAGAAATTGCATTCCAATGGAAATGCAAATAAGTGATAAACGTCTCCTGCAAATACAAGCATACACCAAGACCACCAGAATCTTCATTTGGTGTTAAAATTAATTTCAGTAGCTTTCTACTTACTATACATAGTTGCTGATTAGAAGTTTCATCATAAGGAATGGCATTCAACAACATATCTCAATATCTTACTATTTAACATTTCATTCTGAGATGCTTGCTTAGTACGCCTCTGTTGGCTGCGAAATTTGAAGTTTGGAACTGTATTGCAACCAAATTCAGATTCTTGATTAATGGAATCCCAATTCATGTCTTCAATATCTACAGCAATAGCAGTAGCACCTTGGTTGAGAGCATATCTTGTTGCTAGTTAAGGATGGATTTGAGGGTATTAAAACAGGTATGGTGCATGCCTTGTTTCTTCAAAAGTTCAATAATCAGCTTCTATTCCAGTACAAAAACAAAGAGACTAACATTAAGTAAACAATAAAGCAAATATTGCATTGTCAATAAGCACATAAAGGCAGACAACTAAACCGAACTACCCATAAAGACAGGAAAATCTTGTATATTTATATGGATGTAATTTTATTTCCACATAAAGGCAGACAACTAAACCAAACCACCCATGAAGAATGCAAAATCTGGTATATTTATTTGGATGTAATATCCATGAGGAAGAGTAGATGATTTACTCATAGCTTAGAATGAGCTCGACCGAAGATTTAGCAAAGAAACAATTCTGTAACTTGTAACAAATTAAAATGGTTAAACATTTTCTCAAAGCATCTCACAAATTACTGTCATTTATTTGTTATTCTCAATCTGTACTTTAGGTTGTCCCCCTTTTGCTATGATTTTTGGCTGTACTTTTGACTTCCGTTGAACTATGTTGGAACCTTGTGGACACTAATATAATTTCATTCTTTCATTCTTTTAAACCTCTACGTGGACTTTAGCATCAATTTATTTTTACACCAAAATTAAACAATATATTTTCATCGTGCAAAGAGAAGCCCTGAAGTCAAATTACCAAACCATGCTTCTAAGTAATTTAAAATAGAATGAAAACGAGTATTAAAAAAAATTACATTTTCCCGTCACAAAAATATTGCCAAACCAAGATTGTCTTGTCATTGCTCACTATAGGCTATTGGAAAAGGATACTCTCGGATCCCAAGTACACTATTATGATTTTCCATAGTGTACATGTAGTTACTACTACTACTCCAAGGAAATGTCTCCCCAACTAATTTCAGAGCTGCTGTAGCGCCAGAAGTAAAAATGCATTTGTAATCTTTGGGTGAAGCATTACAATAAGCCAAAACCTGTAAAATCAGTGCCACCTTGTCAACACCCCATAATTGCAATAACTATATGAGACAGTGCACTCAAAAATAAATGCCAAATACAGTGTTGTCCAGTGGAAACTACCCACAACTCTAGACAGTGTTTGATGTTCTAAGACAAAAAAAAAATCCCATAATGATCACACCAAGAAATATAGATTCAAAATCAATTAAGCTGAATCAGGAAAGACTAATTGATTGGAACATTTAAAAAGCACTAACAGAAAAATTCTTGGCATATATTATCCTCTCTCAACCTGAAAAACCTATGACAATATGAAAAAGGTTTTGCGATGAAACTACCTGTATGAAATCATTAGTTGTTTTAAAAGATTTCAGACTAGACTTTACTCTAAGCATGTTTGTATTGGAGTTATCTAATTCAAATGCAAATTAGAACAAGTGTTATCATTTGTACATTAAATATAGATTTAATGTAAATTATGTTAGGATAAAGCAATTATAGTTGACCTGCTGTTACATCACACAAAACCAATAATTTGATACAAATGTAAAAGATAAACATGAACTGTTTGGCTAATGTATCTATCTCGCATTCCTTTGAACTCCGATCCACTCAAACAACTGCCCAATATAAATTACCAACTCAACATAGCAAGCACAAGAACGTTATCAATAATAATACAATTTACTAAATATGCTCTAAGTGCAAATGCTGCAAAAATGTAGTTCTAAAAGAAATAAAAAAATCTTTGAAACACTGGATATATTCATAATATTTTCAACTGTGTCAGCTCTCAACATAAATTGCTAGTTCTAGTTCAGATCCCGGTTTAGGTTCACGGATTTAGTTTGTTGATCGGGCAAAAAATAAATTGGGGTTCGGTTCTCTCTCTCTCTCTCTCTCTCTCTCTCTCTCTCTCTCTCTATATATATATATATGTGTGTGTGTGTGTGTGTGTGTATAACCTATACACATATATATATATATATAACAAATACATATATACATAGATAGATATATATATATATTTATACAATATATGTATATGTATACATACATATATACATATAACATATACATATACATATATGTAAATGTATAAATATATATATGTATATATATCCATGTGTATATGTATACATATATACATATATATACATATAACATATACATATATACATATATATACATGTATATTGAATGTCCCCTTCTCATCAGTGATCAACTCAGTGGTTCATCAGTCTATTCCGGAGGCCCGTAGACTCATTGAGATGAAATCAGGGTTTCCATGTTTGGAGGGTTTTGAAGCATTTCTTGTGTTCACTATTTTTAGTAAATACTATTTTTGGCAGTGAGCAGTTGTCAGTCTTCAGTTCTTCATTTTCAGTTGTTTGGGTTTGAGCTTTGGCTTTTAAAAGCATTATTCTGGTGAAATAATTCATTTCAAGGCAATATGTTATAATTTCAAGTTGACCCTTGGCCTAAAGTGTTAACATTAAGTTGTGTTTAAAGAGGGTCATGAAGGGGGACGCCTTCATAAAGGAATTTAATATTTTTAATGAAGTTTTTAATTGTCTTGAAGTTGGACGCCACCTTGGGAGAGATTTATTATTTTTGAATTTGAAAATATTGCAAATGGCTTTTGGCGTCCCATTCTTAGAAATTGAAGAGTCATCTCCTTTTCTTTAAATATGAAGCTTTGCTTCAGCATTTGGTATCCATGAAATTATGCTAATGTTATGCTATCAAAATGACAACCTGGTTTTTACTTCGAGAGATGCTTACCTCCTAGTTTCAATCCAATTTCGTGTTTGAAATATAACACCTAATTGGTCTTATTGCTGCTTCTCATTCAGACTAGCAGATGGAGCTCAATTGTTGAAGAATTTTGGAGTTGTTGGTTCACCTACAGCTGAAATCGAATTTTGTTAGCAGCTTTGTGAATAAATTTTATTTCATTTTGGGCATTTGTGCCACGTGTTTGTTGACCTTGGGTGACCCTTTCCATGGACGCTGAGATTTTGTTGTACACCAAATTAAAATTTTCACTACACTTGGGCATTTTGAAGAAATGAGTCAAGATACTGTTAAATCTGTCAGAAAAGGTCAAAATTGGGGTTTGCATGTCTGGCATGGGGGTCAAAAACTTGAAATTTTCAAAATCTGACAATCTGGGTCGGTTCAAAAAGATCAAACCTACAATACCCAGATTTCAGTTTTTCATCCCTAAATTTTAGGAAAATTTCTATTTTTAGCAGTTTTCTAAAAATAGAAACTTTTTCTGGGTTTTTTTGGGTTTCTTACGAAACGGATACTTGTGAAATTTTCAAAAATAGAAAATTTCTAAAAATAGAAAGTTTGGCCGTTAGGGTTAAGACTGATTTTGATTGGCTTAAAATACTTCCTCATCAAGCTGGTGCAATTAGAATCACGACAAAATCAGTTTTACTCTACTGGGTCTATTCTGCTTTTTCAGAAGTTGTTTCGGAGATCCAAGGTCATCAATGGAGGTTAGTCAGCTGCCAGGTGTCAGAATCAAACATTCGGGCATCAAACAGAGACTGTCAATGAACGACGTACTCGAAGAACGAGGAACTGGCAAAGGAAGTTTTAAAAGATGAAAAATGCCAAATTTTGTCTAAGTCTGGAGACTTCAGGTGCCCCAATCAAGGAGAGGCGCCCATACTTCAATGCCTTAGTCAATTTTTCATTCCGGCAATCAAAACCATGGAAGGCACGTTTAACAAGGTAAAAAGTTGAAAAGTTGATAAATTTTTCTAACACTGCCAGCCATGGGCGCCCCTGAAGGAGAAGGGCGCCCAAAATTTTGAGAGGTTAAATGGTCAAATTTATAGAAGACTCCTCCAACACAACTTCGTCAGACTGGATCCAGCTCTCCAACGAATCCATCAACTCGTCCATCAGAGTCAACAATCATCAGATATAGCTAGGCGAACAGAGGAGAAAAGTGTGAGAAATGGCAGAAGTTGGAAGCAACAGTGAAAATCCAAAATAAAAAACTAACTCTGGAAGCTATGGGCGCCATACCTCAAGAACGGCGCCTAGGGTTTAGAGCTACTAGAAGTCAATTTCCGGAGATGAGTTATCCAGAAGACCCCTTCCAGAATCATCTCAGCTACCCAGTGATTCTGTCAGCCAGTCAGTCCGACAAGTACAGCACCCGGAATCACGAATTCATCTGAAGGTCAAAGACAAGTATAGAATTGAATATCATGAAAATGGCTAACACTGGAGAAAATGGGCGCCCCTATCAAGGATAGGCACCTGACATTCGAAGGGACAATTGAAGTTTTTAGCAGATGATGTCTCCAGAACAATATTGATAGATTCGATCAGGCTCCGCAGTGGAATGTTCAGTTCATTCATCGGATCAATCAAGAAGTCGGGAGACAGAGCTGAAACGGGGTTAAAAAATGAACAAAAGATAAAAAAATGAAAAAATGGCTAAGTCTGGGGAGACTGGGCGCCATACCTCAAGAAGGGCGCCCAACTCCTCATGCCTTAGAGAAATTTTTGAGAGTTTCAAAATTTTCAAAGAGAGGAAAAAACGCCTTTGCTCAAGGCATGAACTAAATTTAGGGTTTCTTCAAATTAGGGTTTGAGAAGCTGTTTTCAAAGCAAATACTTATTTAAGGACATCTCTATGCATTATTTTTCATATTTTCTTGCAGGTGCCTTCGAAGAGAAACAGAGCAGCAACTTCAAACCTATATTTTTCAAGATTCAAGAACCCTAACTTGCTAGTTTCTCATAAAGTTTCAGATCAGCAATCAAAGAAGGCCTCCTTTTTCATATTTCTTCATCAAGAACATCAAATTTGTGAAGAATAAGGCTAATACTATTAATTTTCAGCAAGCTGATCCAATTTTGTTCTATCGTCTGGACAAATTGTTGAAGAATTTTCTCTAAGTTGCAGCAGTTGCTTTTATTTTGCATGTCAGGGAAAACTTCATATTGATCCATTTCTAGTCTTCTGGGTCTATGCTAAACCTTCTTCTAGACAAAACCCATACCTCAGCTTTTTCAGAGAAACTTAAAGTTGCTATTTTTTCAGTCAGAAGCCAGGGTTTTCAAAATCTAATCAACTGGGTTCATTCAGATTATGCTCAAGAACAATACCCAGATGTCAGCTTTTTCTGCTTTTTTTGGAGAAAATTAGGGTTTGCTGTTTTTTCAGTCTTCACTTCATATTTTCAAAAACGAACGATTTTGGTTGGTTTGTAACGGAATTCTAGTCAAAACCCATATCTCAGAAAAAATCTCAAAATTTCTTCCGTTTGAGGAAGAAAATTCAGCAAGCTAAATTTAGAAAGTTTGCTAAAAATTGTCAAAACCTAGGCGTGTTTACTGTCTATCTTTAAGTTTTGCAGAATGGAGTACACTCCCGCAGAATTCAAAACCAAATCAGTATTGTACCATGATTTCATTGAAACGGCCGAGACAGACTTGCATCACATTAAGTCAGTGTTCAATTTATGTCCTTTAGAAGATGTAGGCAACACCACCATCAGGCATCTTGGCCATTCAGGTCTCCTTGCAGCAGCATCCATACCTTTCTCAGTGCAGAGCTTAGAGTTCATAATTGCTTGTATCAAGCATTATAATCCAACTACAAGGGAGATACAGTCAGTTGATGGAAGAATCATATGTAGCCTAAAACCAGACATGATTGAGAAATGCTTCTCCATTCCACCATGGCCTGGGAGTGTTACCATCAACGTGGAAGAATGTGAAAGGATATGGGAAGAACATCAGATAATTACAGCAAGAAGATTGCACATAGGTGGCTGAAAGAGAAACATTCTACATTGCCGAAGGATGTTGGAAGAGTACAGTTCAAGGATGAATTTGCCATTATAATCACCCTACTTAATCGAGTTACCGGTCAAGCAGATGCAACAAGGTTTCAGCCTTGGATGTTCTACGTAATACCTCACATAATGAAGAAGACAGAGTTCTATGACTGGCCTACATTGATCAGTGATTGCTTACATCATTAGATAACTGAGTATTTTCATAGACACGCATTTCATATGGTCTCCTACCTAGTCTACTTGGTTGCCTATCAGGGTAAATTCAGAGGGTTAAACACGGAGGGTTCTCTAAACATTCAAAACATGTCTACAACTATTACACTCGGTTGGAGTTTATTGCTGCATCACATCATTACAAACGGGTGAATGAAGCATTCTTAATCTACACAGTACAAGACCTGGACAACGAGCTACATGTTCGCATTTCATCTGTTGCCAAGGCTGCAATATCAGAATGGGCTGATTGGTTTATTCAATTTGCCACCTTCACTTACCTAAGGGTGTACGGTTATTTAGGAGCTCCTCTCATGTTACCGAGGTATCCATCAGATGAGGTAGTGTGTATGGAATTCTTCAGGCAAATATCAGTTGTTCACACCCATCTGCATAACAAGAAGAAACCAACCTTCAACTTTCCTTTTGCTTTAGGTATTTACACTTGTAGATCATCCGCCGAAGCTAAACCAATGGGTAACGAGTTAGACAAGCTTGGTCTCAAGCCTTTCAGCGAGAAACGATCATATGATCCCCATGGCTTCTATGCATCTCGACTTGGTCAAAACTATGCTCATGTGCCCGCACTTGAAGACTTTTGGGCTAACTGCAAAGACGAGTATGAAGTGCGAAGGCGAAGTAATAGTAGGTTAACCCTTCATCAGATAAAAGATTGCTTATCGAAAGACATTGAAGGGTTGTCAGATGATGACGGGGATGTAATTCTCCTAGCCTATACTAGAAATAAGGTTGAGCAACAACCTCTTCCACAAGTCAACTGGGCTCACAAAGAATGTAGTACAATGGAAAAAAGGACAAGACAAGTGGTAGAGTACAGTAAGACTTTCTTGATCCCTAAGAGAAGGGAGTCTATTCCAGTAGCAGAGCCGCCAAAGAAACATTCATCTCTTCCCTCTTCTTCAAGAGTGCAAACAAAGAACAAAGAAAAAGTTCAGTCTCTAGAGGTCACAAAGGGCAATAGATTAGCAAAGAGTGCCAAAAGGAGGTTGGACTACACAAGAATTGTTATATAGGAGCAGCTACAGCTGAAACAGAAGTTCCTCCACCAGAGCCCATACTTCAAAAAGAAGTACAACATGATGAGCCTTTGATATAAGAAACTCTACCATCTCCTAGGTCTTCGCCAATTCACATTGATTTGGAAGACGAGGAGATAGAGGCTGAAGTTACAATTATTCCTCCCTTGGATGTTAATAGAAATACTACATCTTGGCTTGAGAGCTCCTTGGGAAGGATGAGAAGAAGGCCTTCGTATCAGGTGAATGTTGATGACCTTAGCATATACCAGGAAGCACCCAAAAAGAAGGCTAAGAAACAAATGCATTTTGAGAGGAATCTCGAGGGTGAAATGGTCATAGAGACAGCTACGCCTCTTGAAGATAAAATCAGAGATGAGGTGGATGTTGACGATTTCATAATGGTCAAAGCAAACCTTGGTAAAAGTACTTGACATGCTGATATGAGTTTGTTTAAAATAGTAACAGAAAACATTCAAGAAAGAGTGCAGAAGGATGGAGAAGACAAGGCATACCTCAAGGCTGAAAATCGTCAACTCCGGTTATGTATATCAAATCTTATTCAGGGCACCTCACAAACAACTCAGTTGCTGCCTCAAGTCTTAGAAACACCAGCTAATCAGCAGCAGTTAAGGCAGTTAGTTATTTGTGGAAAACAAACTCAAGAGTGGATTGAAGAGATCATCAACAGAGAGAAAGAAGTTCTTACACAGGTCTTCCAGTTAAGATACAAAGCCAATGACTTACGTCAAGGTATCCAGGACTTTGAACAGCTGATAGCCGAGTTCAAGCCAATGCACGAAATCATAATTGTAGATTTAGAGATGGCTTGTGGCTCTACAATGGCGAGAGAACATAAAAGACAGATCCTGGAGTGGAAAGAAAGTCATCTTTTCAAGGTAAATACATATGTCAGAATATCTAAGGAGTTTGCAGTGTATAAACAAAGAGTCATTGATACTCTTACGTTCGTCAGAGAATTAGTTGCAGCAATTCCTTGTCAGTATTGCCTTGAGGATGGTTCATACATTGGGCTTGACGTAATCCAAACAAAGTTTCAGAGTGTCTTGCATGGCAATGATGACAGTGTTGGGAGAATGATGATGATTTCCATGATGTCAACAAGGTTCGAGAAAGCGGCCAACGAGAGAAGATTTCTTGAAATCTATTGCAGATGGCGAGGAAATCTTGGAAAAGCGGCATTTTCCTATTAATAGCATCAACACTCCTACTACAGATGAAGTTGCCCGCTTTTTAGCGAATGTGATCGAGCTTTAAATCTGCTTTCTTCTAGAAGCATCTTCCACGCTTTCTTTCTATTCTTGTTTCAAATCTTATCCATTCTTTGAGGATAGAAAGAAAACATTGTAACAAGTTGTCACGAGTTGGCACTTTCCGTTTTAAATGCTTTGTAGGGTTTAGATGTTTTAATCTTGTTCTAGATTTAGAAATAAAGTTTGCATGTTGGCAAGCAGTAGTTGTAAAAGCAAAGAGATTTTAGGGTTCCCTACTCCTCGGCTTGTGTATAAATAAAAGCAGTGTTTGCTCATTTTAGTTTAACCGTGCTTGTGATAACAGAATCGCTGAGCTTATGCCTTCATGTTTGTTATCGTCTAGTGTTGTTCACTTTGTGTAAAGAGCAAGTTTGCATGCCTCCTTAGCTGCAAATCCTTGTTTAGTGCATGTGTTATGTGTCAATTATAATCAGGTTGATCACATGTTGCAAGCGTGTTGCTACAACTTGTTGTCCCGAAATTGTAATCCTTTGTTCTAGAAGTTTAAGTGAATAAAATCCTGAGCGTGCTTTATCTGCCTCGATATAAACATCTCAAATTTCCGTCTATTTGTTTTGTGTTAGAAGTGTGAGTAAATAAAATCTTGTAGCTTGCTTTGCTGCTCTTAAAATAAAAGTCTCATATTTCCATAATACTTTTATGATCTCTTTTTCAGCTTGCCTTAAAATGTATGTTGAAGAATAGTTTGTTTAAGTATTTTTGTTAGAAATCAAACTCGTCCATTTCTAAACTCTCTTGCTCTGCGTTTACTTGAGAGGGCAAAAACGTTTTAAGCGTAGGTTAAGTTGTAGCTGTCTAGTTTCATTAAAGGGAAAACCTCAGCCGCAACATCTAGTGTTTTATAACCTTGTGTTCTCGCAGCTGAACCAAAAAGATAGGCGTAATTAAGTTTAGATTACTTTCTTTATGCAACTCAGCAAAAGAGGGAGCTTCCCCTCCTAATTTGAAGAGCAGTTTACTACACATAGCTGTCTGTTTCCAGAACGCATTCCAGAGGTGCGATTTGAAACGCCAACAGATTTAAATTCAAAGAACCTAATTTTTAAAAGCAAAATCGCCCTTGCAACCAGGCCATACCCTCTTAAAGCACATTGGAATTCGTGCCAAATAAATGAAGGGGTTTCAATGTTGTTTTTTGTTTTGTTCTTGGGCGCCATACTCCTTGAGAACCTTTGCAAAATATTTTAGTCAATTCGGAGGTATTTGGTGAAGTTATGAACATTTAAGTGAGTTTACAAGTTGTTGGTTATTCATTTCCAGAATTGCAGATTTATATCACACTTGTTTCAGTTTTAATTTCCAGTATTTTCTTCATCAATTATTGTTGATATCGAACGTGGAATCGTCCATTTTCTTGGTGCTTTGAAATCATTGTAATATTCATGTAATTTGCAGCTCTTTCTCATATTGTAAAACTGTAAACAGTGGTACTGTTCCAGTTTATTATTGCTGCAATTATTTCTTAATTTTACATTAAGCACCTCTGGATGGTATACCGCCAATGTGGAGAAACGAATTGTTTAAGATTTCTTGTACCCACTGTCAAGTGATGAATTCCCACTCTTGAGTGGATGCCTGCCGCAGCAGATGAAGTGTTTTATTTGTAATTTCATTCCCCCCACTGTTTTAGTGGAAGTGTGGAAAATCTCTCATGGCTAGTTATCCGCCTAAGTTCTTTTAGTTTTGTAATTAGTACTCCACCATATGTTAGCACCTCGCCTTCTAAAGGATGTTGTGTGCACATTCTTGGTGTTGAGTTTAGTTCTTCTCTCTCAATTGTAATCAATTCAGTTATGGAGTTAATTAGATCCTAGGGATCCTCTGACCATATGCCCGCCCCTCCTCCCTCATCAGGTCTTCGGACGCATTCTTGGTTAGAGTTACCATTTTGCATCGTTTGGTTTAAAGCTAACCTTAACGGGTCCATGGTTGCATTGTATTTGAAATAAAAAAATTAAAAATAAAATTTAGAAGGTCTCTTTCAGTATATATATATATATATATATATATATATATATATATATATGTATATATAATGTATATGTTATATGTATATGTATATATATAACATATACATATATATACAATATATATACACAACATATACATACATATATATATATATACAACATATACATACATACATATATATATATATACGTGTATGTGTATATATACACATATACATATATATGTGTTGGCGTTTCAATTAGCACCTCTGGAGTGCTTACTGGAAACGGACAGTTATTGCAAGTCTATTAGTACGTGCTCTTCGGATTATACAGAGGAAGATCTCTTTTTGCTGATTTTCTACTGTAAAAAAGGGGTGTACTAAGGTTCTTAACTTTTTTACTTAGCGGCAGGACACAAGGGTGCATAAACACAATGCGTCATAGTTAAGCTTTTTCTCTGGTTTCCGCAGATCTTAACTACGACTAACTAGCTTAGAGACTATCCTATTGTTGTGACCTTTTCACACATCACCCCATGCCAGATGGGGACCCCCCTAATTTTTGCTCCATTTTGGTCTTTTGGCTTTGGTTTTGCGTCCCTCCCTCTCTCTCTTATTTCTCTGGTCCTTCCGGGGATGTCCTGTCGTTTGACCCAGGTTGAAGTATTGGTTAAGTCTGTGTAATTAGGGTTTTCATCCTTAGGGCTTATTAAAGGTCAAACTGAGTTGTAAAATTGAAATCCAAGCTTAGTACAGTAGTTAAAAGGCTTCCTGCAAAGTCCCACTGAATTTTTATCAAATTCTGACAACTTACTATTTATAGTAAGTACTCAATCGGGGACTATTTTATCGAAATTTTGGAATTCTATCAACTTCGACACATTCAGGTAACATCAAGCTGCTTGCACGTAAATTTTGAGCCAAATCAGACAATTTGATATTTTTAGCAGCTCGGGCTTCAGGAGCCATTTTCAGGGGTCAAATACACTCACAGGGAAGAAATTTGTCTAAGGCATGGAGGAATTTGAAAATGAACTAAAGCTCGAGCATCAAGCATTCAAATGCATCCTCAAGATGAAATATTTTCTAAGGCACAAACTCCAAGCAAGGTGATGGATACGCCCATGATGAAGGTTTGCTGGAAAAGTGATGAATTCTACCACATCCGGAGATCAATCGGTCAGAACATGGGAATTGGGTAAGTAAAGTGAATTTATATCATAAGTGTTCTGATACTCTTCTTTTGTTTTGCAGGATGAACGTTGAAGCCAAGGCATGAGGACTTGATGAAGCTAGACAACGTTGCAACTTTGGGAAGAAGAAACGACAGTGAAGATTTGGCTAAGGCACTAAGAACGTGGTGCAAAAAGGGGCTAAATAC
The DNA here is from genome assembly GCA_007115665.2 of Sequoiadendron giganteum. Lineage (NCBI taxonomy): Eukaryota > Viridiplantae > Streptophyta > Pinopsida > Cupressales > Cupressaceae > Sequoiadendron > Sequoiadendron giganteum. Next base: position 610,989,320 of record CM021107.1, on the reverse strand, counting down.
GCCCAAGGAATTGAGATGAAGAAATGTGAACGTTACAAGGAAGAAGTGCGTCCAAGAGTCAAAGCAACAGGAAGGCCGAACGGGAGGAATTCCTTGCTCATCACTTTCATATCGACCACATACTCGCCTCTCCTCTTAACGCCACAGAATTGGCAGAGAAGAACAGTGGGAACACGTTTCTGGACGAGAATCTTCTAGAAGAAGATAGTGGGCATTAATTACAGATAATGGTTCCTGCAGAGGAGTGGAGAATATTCTGTTCATTTATTACCCACTCCTCTCTGTGGCGGTTTTTAGGGCTAAAACCCTAATTAGGGCATATGTGGCCCGATCTGAGCCCTTCATTGTAATTCAATCTAAGCCGTCCGTTGGACTGGGCCAACTATAAAAGGGGCATCCCCCCTCATTTGTAATCTATGTTAGATTAGATCAAGAGATCAGAGAGTATAGAAGATAGAAGTTAGAATAGATAGAAAGTTAGCTTAGAAAATAGCTTGGTTTGAAAAGGAAAGAAAACTTTCCCTTTGAAAGTTTTGTAAGAGGTTGTTGTGGAGAACTCTTATAATACAAAGGTTTATCATTGCATGGTGGTTCTATCTTTTGTTATGAATAACTAGCAAGGTCTTTTCGTCTTTCCAATTCAAATTCGTAGAGTAGAGTAGACTTTATTTTATGCAAGTAGTTGTTAATTGTGGAGTGTGACGTCGTGGTTTGAGCATATCTTCTTTCATCCATACCACTAGCGGGCTTGCTGATGGTAAGTTCGCCTTGTGTGGTCAACTGGAATATCAATACCTAACTTCGGTTGTGATTCGTGTGTTCATTTGCATTGTTGTGGCGGAGTGCACATGTTGAATCACAATTTGAACATCTTATTCATCCTTTGAAGATTGCATCAGCTTTGTCAGAGTTGTCCGAAGGGAGACGAAGCGAAGTCTGGTTTGAAGATTGTTTAAGCCGATCCTCGTCCTCCACCCTTTAGGAGTAGATGGTAGCATCTCTAATCCTTATATCCTTTTACATTCAGCATTATCCGGTTAGTTTAAGAACCCAAGCGTCATTGACAAATCTCCTGAAATTTGAGAATCCTTTCTTCTGAATGAGCAACTCACGTAAGTCCCTTTGAAATAACCAGCATATTCACATCAACCAACTGAGTCTATTCGCACTAAAAGGAACCTTGGAGTTGAACGCATGAACTTTCACGCAATCTTAGCATGCGGAATACTTTGATCAAGAGGGAATAGAGTGACCGTTGGACACTTTATTTTGTGTTGATGTCGTCATAAAAAACACGTCAACACCTACCTCCTCAAGATAAACAGAGCATGAGGGCGTAGTGTTGACGTGTTTTTTATGACAACACCAACACAGAATAAAGTTGTCCAACGGTCACTCTATTCCCTCTTGATCAAAGTGTCCCACATGCTAAGATTGCTTGAAAGTTCATGTGTTCGACTCCAAGGTTCCTTTTATTGCGAATAGACTCAGTTGGTTGATGTGTTTTGCTGGATTATTCCAAGGGGACTTACGTAGTTGTTCGATTTTGTGAAGCAATTAGGACATGAAAGATTTGACAATATTGTTCTGGTATCTGGACTGACCCGGAAAATGCTGAATTTAAAGGGAATAAGGATAGGAAGTCTACAATCTACTTCTAAAGGGTGGAATGTGAAGATCAATTCGGACAATCTTCAAACCAAACTCCGCTTTGCCTCCCTTCGGACAACTTCCACAAAGTTGGTGCAATCTTCAAAGGATGAGAGAAATATTCAAACCATGACACAACATGTTCATACCATCACAACGATGCATATGGACATATGAGCCACAATCGAAGTTAAGCGCTATTACTCCAGTTGACCACGCAAGGCGAACCAGCCGTCAGCAAGTCCGCTAGTGGTATGGACGAGAGAAGACTTGCTCAAATTAAACACCACATTCCACAGCTAACAACTACTTGCATGAAATGAACGTCTATTTTACTCTATCTACCTTGAATTGGAAAGATGAAATGGCCTCGCTAGCTACTCATAACAAAGAAGAAATCACCAAGCAATGAAACTCTTTGTATTATGAAAAGTGTTCACAACAACCGTTTACAAAACTTTCAAAGGAAAGTTTTCTTCCCTCCTCAATCTAAGCTAACTTCTAAGCTCTACTCTCTAACTTCTATCTCCAATACTCTCTAGCTCTGATCCGAAGTCTAATTCTAATTCTAATGGATTACAAATGAGGGGGGATGCCCCTTTTATAATAGGTCCAATTCAGTGGACGGTTCAGATCTGATTACAATAAAGGGCTCAGATTGAGCCACCTATGCCCTGATTAGGGTTTCTGCCCTAAAAACCGCCACAGAGAGGAGTGGGCAATGAATGCACAGAATATTCTCGACTCCCCTGCAGGAATCATAATGAGCAATTAATGCCCACTATCTTCTTCTAGAAGATCTTCATCCATGATAGCGTTCCCATTGGCCTTCTCCTGGATAGCAAACTCGATCAACCGGGCCAATACCGCTTCGAACTTCTGGGCAGAAATCGGTGGAATATGGTTGAGCTGGAACTCCAAGACTCCTACCGTCTGTCCGTGTCGGATGTAAGACTTCTTCCATGCCGCTAAGGCGTCCTGGGTATGCTGAATAATACTAGAGAAAGTGGAGACATTCTCAAAGTCATCCAGGACAAGCGACCTCGCAGCCGAGACGAATGGAGCCAGTTTATCTTTCAGGCCATCAGCAGTTATTTCCTCTGGGGCCAACTTTCTAGCAAATATGGCTTCTAATGTATTAAGGACTCCTTCCAAGATGTTACCCGTTGCTTTCCTCACTCTGGCTGAATCTGACCTTGCTGCATCGTGAAATCCACGGCCTGTGACCACCGAGGAGTACCAACTGGTGAAATCATACCTATCACCATCCTGAATCACACCTCCATCCACCAAAGTTTGTAGAGGTATATGCATCAAAGCCCCCAAACGAAGTACAGTCTTCGTCTGATAGATGCGGGTATCGCCCCAGGCCTGATCCACCATGTCAATCCATGCCAAAATACTTGAGGCCTGCCAATAAGCATTGGCGAGGTCCTCCATGAATTTCCTTGTCTCAGTACGAACATGGCTAACCCACTTGTCCGCTTCCGTTTCCATCTTCTTTAAATCCTCTAAGCCAACAACTGACTCCCTCGGAAGCTCTGGTGGACGTTCTACTGTTGGGTTTGCTGGTTCACCTGGACGTGCTAGACTCTGCACATATCCTATCAAGGTTTTGTGCTCCTTCTTCAATTTCTTATACTTCCCTTCCGTGCGGAGCAACTGATCCTTCAGCGCCTGATAGGAGTTATCGAACTCCTCGACAATTTGGGCTCCCGTAGGACGACCCAACTCCACGGTGGTGATCACATAGTTCTCGGGCCTCTCCTCGGCTCGATCATACTCCTCCCTCGGAACAGCCACCTAAAGCGTGCGAGAGCCTGACTCATCAGTCGAGATCTTTGAAAACTTCCTAGCCTTCTTCTTTTCTGGTGGCGCACTGATCCTCCTAAGGAACTCCTCCATCTCGATGGCTGGATCCGTATCATCCTCGGGTTCTTTTCTCATTCTGTCACTGCTCTGCTCGGGCTCATCATCTTCCACGACTTGCGTATCTCCTGACCCTTGGGTCCCCTGTTCTGTGTTTTCCTCTTCCTCCAATGTCATGTCCAACATCTGTTGGAACGAGTGTCAGCCACTGTTTCCTCTTCTTCCTCTTGTTGGCCAGCCCTGGATACACTGACGCTTATACTATCTGATTCTCGAATCTTGGGTTGATCCACCTCCTCAAGCTCCCGCTCTTCACCCAATCCTGCCCTCTGATCAGCGAATAATGAAATCACTCTCAAACTCGAAGACTGAGTTTGCGAGTGCATAGGTGATGCTTGTTCCATCCTCAACGGTATCGGCTGGGTTGGTACTTCTACTTGTGCTTCCGGTGTTTGAGCAACCTGTTTTCCCCTTCTCACCGATAGCGGCCTTGGGTCACCCATCAAGCTATAAGTAAGGGCGATCGATCTGCTCTTAAGTCTGCATACATGTCTATCGACCCAAGCCCTTGTGAAAGTCAACACCGGAATAGAGAGCGTGTCCAAGTCCATGATTTCTGGCTCGGACCAATCAGGTGGTGGGACCGGAGTATCCCTAACTGAACCATAGTCGGGTTGCATAACGTTGACATCCTCTTCCACCTGGTCGGGAACTGGGATGATCTCACATTCCCTGATCAATTTGAGGGGAAGCCTGGAAAACATCCTTTTCCTTATTTCAACCTCATCAACAGCATTTGCCCAAAAGTCTTCAATGTGGGCCTTGTGTCGGTACTCAACGTTCTGTATCATTCGGATGTTTCTGTACGGATCAAAATCCTATCTGCCTGTGTGATACGATAGATGATAGAATTGCAGCTCATCCTCTGCCTCTCGAGCTGCCTGCAAGGAGGGACACACCTCAGTGGAATTTCCCATGGCAATAGGAAAGTCAAGTCCACCCTTCTTCTTCTTTTTTGAATCTTATCATAGGCGATCAACTGCCTAGATATTTCCAGCATTATAATGTGATCAGTGGGGTACCTCGGTAGCCGGTATGGATACGAAGTGAACCCCTGCAGCCTAATGTAAGTGAATTTCGGAAATTGGATGAGCCAATATCCGTATTCCTCGATCAATGCTTGTGCCTCTTTGGATATTCTTTGTTGCGTTCTCCGTTGAAGGGTCCTCGTGATGTGCATTGTGAACGCATCATTAGCCCGTTTGTAACTGGCAGGGTTAGCTAGATGCAACTGTGTGCAGGCCTCATGGATTTTGAACTGATCAGGTGCACAGCCTATCGGCTCCTTGTATGTAATCCCTCGATACTTGGTCATTCTTGCCAGCATATATATCACATACGAGCTCATGTAAAAGGTTTTCGTCCCCCTCAGGCTCCTAAACTGTTCATCTATGTTATCACTGATCATTCTTGCCCAGTCAACACATTCCTTTCCCTCCAATATGATCTCGATGAAGTAGAACATCCATGGCTCGAAGAAGTAGGCTTGTGCACTCCCATTTATTCGGCTCAGCATCATCATCAAGTCGCAGTATTCCTGTTTTACATCTTCGGCGATTATCTGCTTTGGGAGTCTAGTGCGAGGTGGCTTTGGCTTTTGCATCCAAACTCTGTTGATGACCGCAGCAACCCTCTCGAAGGAGGTGGAGTACATTTTATCCGCCCTCTCCTTCGATCTGTATAGCATCTTTTCGGCAGTAGGAATCCCAAATGCCTCTCCGATGGCATCTGGCGTGAAGTTGGCAAGCAATTTGCCATCCGGCGAGACAATGGTTCTACGCTCCGACTTGTAGTGGTTCGCACACTCCATAATTAGCTCCGGGCACTGAATTGCTGGTGGAAAACCAGCGGCTGCATAGATACCACTCTTCATGATGTTATGTGCCATGACTGATGGTTGATGGCCTCCCAGTCCGCACATCCTAGACTTGAGTGCATTTAGATTAAATGACCCGAGGTTGGTGTCACTTAATCCTGCCAATTTGGAGACAATTGCCGATTTTGGAAGAAATGACTTGGCGAGCCTTTTAATCATTGCCTGTCGGGATGAGCTAGCCTTGGCTGTTTCAGTGTTTGCAACTCTGCCTGCAGCTTTGCTTGTTCTAGCAACATCCTTTGCTCCAGCCATCTACAAAATAAAATAGAATAACAATAAGCTAGGCTGCAGATTTTTAATAAAATAAAAAGCCTTCGAGGCGACTGCGAACGTGGAGTTAGCCTTTGGAAATAAAAACTCTCAGCATAAATTACTAACTCCAAACCTCGTACTGTGTAAAAACTTTCGAGCTTATAAAGAAGCTTTCAACGACTGCACTTCCGACTGGCGAAGAAAATCACAGCCAACTACTAACTTTCAGCAACTCGAATAAATAAAACCTGCAGCAACTCTTTTGCAGCTCCAAAAAAACTTCCTCAGCACTCCGAGAATAAGATCTTCAGCACATAATAAATTTCTGCAACTCAACACTTTGCAGCAACTTCAACAAATAAATCTTCCAGCAACTCCGGAAAACAACTTCAACCTTCAACTTCGAAATTGCAGCAACACACTCTCAGCTTTCGAAAGAAAGAGTCTCGGCAGATAAAAATTTCTCCAACACTTCGCACTTTCAGCAACTCAACACTCCGAAATAAAATAAACTCTCAAGGAATTTCTCTCCTCAACAACTTTGAAAATATTTCAATCTCCCAAGAACTTCTTCAGCAACTTCAACTTCGAAAAATGTGAGGAGAAATGAGAGAAGAGACTGTTTAAATAATTCTTCTCGAAGAATCCTGCCAAGTAAGGCTGGGGCTATTTTTAGCACCCTCATCAATTCTCCACTCTCTTCGTTCGGAATCTTCTAATTCAAGCGCAGTAGTGGGCTAGTCGTTAGCCAGTCATTATGGCAGTTGCCATTAATAATGATTCCTTCCTTGTAAAAAAATCGAATTTTTCGTCTTGGTCTGCCAGTTAACTCTTGGTGATTTAAACAACTTGCGAGAAAAAAATCACTTGATTTGGTTTAAAATCCCATTTTAAAATCTCGCAATGTTTAAATAAATTTGATTTGAAAAATTCGTGGGAGTTGTAAATTTATTTCCAACTTTTAAAATGTCTGTCATTTAAATCCTCGATTTCATAAAATTTGCCTTAGACATTTTAAATTCTCTTTTTGAAATATTTAACTCCGGATGATTTAAAATCACTCGCCTGCTCAAAATAATTCAGCCTCCGAGATTTGATTTCCGCTAAGAAAATAATCTAGGCAAAACGAATTTCCTCCGAAAATATTTAAAATTTCCCTTAGGAGGTTAATTTTAAACTCTGTTAACTCATGGGTGCCTTTTAAACGGGTTCATTTAATTTTTACTTAGAAAATATTTCATCAAGTTGTCAACCCCGTTTAAATGCCTCTGGAAAATTTTCATATTCACCCACTCTTTCAATTTTTCAAATTCTCACGCCCTAGGAATTTCTCCACTTCATACACTTAGTAGAAAATTTAAATTTTCACCCCCCTTAGGCGTATACTTCTCTGGTGAAATATTTATCTCCATGCCTTAGGAATAAAATTTAAATCCCTCTCATTTCTTGGGCGTATTTCTTCTTGGTACCCTTTAATTTTCATGTCCTAGAAGATTTTCAAATCACCCACAAGCTGGGCGCACTTGATATGCTAAGCCTTCACTTTGCCTTAGACGTTTTTCACTTAGAAAATTTTCATGCTTCACCTTTACTTGAGGGCGCATTCTAGAGGGTCTACTCTCATTTTGCCAAAAAAAAAAAAAAATCCACTTCAACTTCTTCAAGGGCGCATTTTGAGTGGCAAGCTTTCAATCTATGCCTTGGAAAAAATATTCACTTACCTCTACAACAAGCTGGGCACACTTCACCCTTGAAGCTTCCACTTTTGCCTTAGGCGTTTTTCCATCTTACTTGGGCGCATTTCAAGGGGTTACCTTTCACTGGAGGGCGCAAATACACATGTCTACTTCCACTTTTGCCTTAAGCGCATTTCAGCTAGGCAAATTTCAATTCATGAAGTGGGCGCATTTCATACCCTCAACTTTCATTTCAATGACTTAGGCGTTTTTTAGGCTCCAATAACCTTGGGCGCATTTGACATAGGAAGCTTTCATTTTATCATGGGCGCATTTGACATAGGAAGCTTTAATTTTATCATGGGCGCATTTCACTAGGGGAACTTCCATCTTATGCCTTAGGCGTTTTTTTAGCCTCCAATACTCTTGGGCGCAAATAGCATGGCGGGCTTCAAGATGAGGGTGCAAATGGAGGTGGCTACTTTCATTTTGCCACTTAGAAAATTTCGGATGCCTTAGAAGATTTTCAAGAGGTCTCCATGGTGGGCGCATTTTGAGGGTGGTGCTTTCAAATGAAGGCGCATTTGGCATGTGTGACTTCCTGTTTCACAATTAGAATATTTTTCCAACATTTTCAATATTCTTCCAAGGTGAGGGTGCATTTGGCATGTTGAACTTTCAAGTTGAGGGCACAAATACACATGGCTACTTTCATTTTTATACTTAGAAAAATTTCGGCCCAACTATTCCTAGCACAAGGGCGCAAATGACATAGTCCACTTCTACTTGAGGGCGCATTCTCACCTCATGCTCACATTTTTACCTTCCATGCCTTAGATTTTTCTAGGCATCCTCCAACATGGGCGCATTTGACATAGCTTACTTCCAATTTCACGCCTCAGCACTTTTTGAGGGTCTTCACTTTACCTTGGGCGCAAATGAGGTAGGCTACTTTTATTTTCCATACTTAGAATATTTCAGGCTTGCTTCCTTTACTTCAAGGTGGGCGCATTTGAGAGGGTGAACTTTCATTTTCCATACTTAGACAAATTTTCACGCCTCTGTCGGATCTTGATCTCACATTCTATTTTTAGTAAGTCTTTGCTTTTCTGACTTCCATGGCTCCATTTGGCATGAAAATTTCACCATATGACCCTCTTTGCCTTGTGAACCCGTTTTGCCCAGTCCCACATGTCAGCCTGCTATTTATAGCCACCTGCTATTTATAGTAAGTTCTTATTTTTGACTTCAGTACCTTTGTTTGACCTGAAACTTGCAACGCCTGATCCTGAGAACTTGAGTGTCGCTCTGATGCCAACCTCGGGTGCAAACCTGCTATTTATAGCCGTGCCCTGACTTACTAAAAATAGTAAGTTCTCTGATTTTGCTCAAATTTCGCCAACAGGTACCTTGAAGTGTGCTGATGTTGGTGAGGTGCTTCGTTTTGACAATTTCTGGATTTCACCCCCTATAAAAGTGGAAACCCTAATTTGACCTGCATGTATCCCGAACGGTCTCCGTTTGACTTCGTTCCTTCTGCATGTCATTCTGCTTGCTGAACTGGAGTGTTAGGCGGCTGCCAGAGTGTACCCGCTAAAAATAGAAACTGTCTGAAAAGTGACTCATCCACTGTCGAATGATCTTGCATGTCATATTGCCTGTGGGATCTCAAGAAACCCAGAAAAACCCAGAAAACTGGTCTGCATGCAGGCATCGGCTAAAAATAGTAAGTCCTCGAAATTTGATCTTCTCCGCTTGCATGTCACACTGTTGCGTAGCTGTTGAAAAACCCATAAGGAATATCCGGACATGCGTCAGAGAACTCTACATGCAAACCCTAAAAATAGCCTCCGAAGGGTGAACTCTGAAAGTGATTGTCTCAGTTTGCATGTTATATCGTTGCTAAGGTTTCGAGAAACCCAGAAGTAATCTCCGAACATGCAATGAAGAATCATATGTTTGACCCTTGAAACTGGCTCCTGAAGCCCGAGCTGCTAAAAATAGTAAATTGTCCGATCTGGCTCAAAATTTACGTGCAACCAGCTTGATGTTACCTGAATGTGTCGAAGTTGATAAAATTCCAAAATTCTGCTGAAACAGTCCCCGGTTGAGTACTTACTATAAATAGTAAGTTGTCAGAATACAGTGAAAATTTAGGGGGACTCTGCTGGAAGCCTTCTGACTGCTGTACTAAGCTTGGATTTCAATTTTATAACTCAGTTTGACCTTAAATAAGCCTGAAGGATGAAAACCCTAATTACACAGACTTAACCAATACTTCAACCTGGGTCAGATGACAGGACACCCCCAGAAGGACCAGAGATAGAGAGAGAGACGCACTAACCAAAGCCAAAAGACCAGAATGGAGCAAAAATTAGGGGGTCCCCATCATGGATGGGGTGATGTGTGGAAAAGGTCACAACACGTAGGAGCGAAATGGATTGGTTGGATCACTTGAATCCTCCGTCTCAATGGAATATGGCCAAGGCTCTGAACTCTCGAATATAAACCAAAGATAGGGCTCGATACAAGTAAACACTCGTTACGGTATGTTACACCTCGGAAATTTGTATAGTTACTATTCTAGTAATGCTTAGAGCATTCTGATTGTAAGGAAGGTTTTGAATGAATAAAATGTGATTGAACCTTGTTATCAATTTGAGAATCTATTTACATGTTATGATTGGCTCATTCTGTATTCTTGTTTGATGTTATTCTTGGATAAGCAATGCATAGAGGAAAGTAATTACTCTTGTTTTATATATTTGATTTATATATACTGCAAATATTGTGAGCAATTGACTGCCGTGGTTTTGTGCCATGGATGCAGGAACAGGAACTATTCCTCCAAGTGGAGGGGAAACATCACTCGGGAGAGGAACTTGGTCGGCTAACCAGTAAAGTTGATCATATGAGCATACACACACTTCACTGAGGGTTTTGGGAACTGAGTCAGATTGAGTTGTCATGATAAGTCATCCTTAGCCTTAGGAGTTTCTGATTACTTCTTTACGCTTTATGAGTGGTGTTACTTGATTGACTGACTTACTGTTCTATGAACCTTGAATGTGAAATGTGAACTGATAAGTTATACTGACGCCTGGAATTTACAGTTAAATGTATATATACATGTTTGTGCAATTACGTATATTAAAGGTGCTCTGACTGGCCTATAATACATGTAACTGGAGAATTGAAAATAAACATGTATAGATATATTTAAGTGTAAACTAGGTAAGTTTATTAATATATTTAATATCGGTACTATTATAGTCTTACCGATAATATAATATATTAATATATCTAATGTAATATTCGAATATTATATAGATATATTTATATATTTAAATAAAGGTAAATTAAAAACTATAATATGTTATATTGAATATAATACAAAATATATTAATAACATTTTAATATAAATATTAAAATGACTTTGCCTTGGAAATATTTCAAATAGACTTATAGTTATTTGGTAATTATAATACATTTATCATTTGGAATAAAAGAATTTCGAAATTTTCAAACCATTGGAAATTCATGGAAAATATTAAAGGAAATATGAATGTTTGAAACTATAGACTTTTAAAAGATTTAAAGTAAATGTTTGAATAAGCTAAAAATCGCGGATTTCTTCACGGGAAGAAATCGCGCGACTGTGAGAACCAGAAAACAATGGAAACAATGGAGAATGAACCCGCGCCTAGCTCGCATATCTTAGACTTGGTCGCAGATGTTTGAACGCCACCATTCTGGACGCGTGGGCAGAAGGAAGCCAAAAACGTCTGTGTGTAACCCTTGACGTTTCAACAGCAAACTTAAAACCCCATTTGTCTTTCAGTTCGCCATTTTTGAGGGCATTTTCAGTGACTAAACTTGTACGTGGTTGCTTCATGAATTCGTCATGTGATAGTTGAAACATTCTTTGAAAATATGTTTGATTCATCACTTAATTTGCTATGTGTCTGGTTATTCGTTTGCCACTGCACATTTTGACAATGTCAATTGGAGAGGTGTCGAATTCTCATGCCTAAAATGTAGTAGACATGAGAATTCGAAACCTATATATAGGTTCACACTCATTGCTAAATTCACCACTCTCCTTTGCATTTGGAATAACGAATTCCATTGCCGTAGCATTTTCTGTGTGTTAAATTCCCTCTTTGCTGTTAAGTTTTGTGAGAGCTTTATTTCACCATCACTACTATTGCATTTTCAGTAAGCTGCAAACCATCATTGCTATTGAGTTTTGTGAGAGCCATTTACAATTTTACAGAGAGCCATTTATCATCTTGCTGAGACTGTATTGCTAAGAGCAACATTCCCTCATTACCAAAACGCATTTACCTGAGAGTTGTATTTGTTCATGCTTGAGAAGTAGCTGGTAAAGGTTGTGAAGGACGGTGGAGGGAAAAGCTGAAGCTACCGATCGAACTCATTTCGCAAAAGGAAATCAGGCATGAGAAATATCTTTGTAGAATTTTTGTCATTGTTTTAAAAATGAGTTATTTGTTTGCCTGATTATACTTTGCATTATGTTGTAGTTTGAAAGGAAAAATATTAGAAAGCCTCTATTTTCTATGGGATGGTATTGAATTGGGAATAGCTTAATTTCATTAGAAAAGGGCTTATTGAATTAAGAAATAGCTTAAGAGCTTGTTGAATTGAAAATAGCTTAAAAGCTTGTTGAAATGAAATAGTTTGATTTCATAAGAGAATTTGAAAAGGAATAGCATAAAAGGGAAATGTTTGATTACTTCTTAGTAAAAGTACTTTATGTTTTGCATTACTTGAATACTTCTTGAACTCCTTAAATAAAGGAAAAGGGACTAGTTATTAAATACTAGGACGAGGGTGGATTCAATACCAAGGTAGTTTAAAGCTTTAGAGTTAAATAGGTTAACTAGAGAAAGCTATGTACTCCATGGATAAAGATTTCCATGTTAGGAAGTACCAGAGGGACCCCTTGTTGACTGTACTCCATTTCCTATTTAAGTAGTTGAAATAGGAAGTCTAGGGTGATTGACTACCCACGGAAAGGACTCAACCTACGCGTAGGATAAGGTAGCCTTAAGTCAAACTGAACCTGACTTAGTGCAAGTGATAGATGACCGTCAGTTTAAGTACTGCCGAAATGCTTTGGCCAAAGGAGTGTAGTATACCTAACGTCCACTTAGACTGTGAGACGAATTACACTGTCAGTTCACAGTAATCCAGGTTACATGCTAGATTGAGATTGTGAGGGCACAACGATTTAGTTATGTAGGATTACACACTATGCTCAGTTGGTCATACAGTATCGGTTACCCAACCAATCTCTTCGTAGAAGGGAGGGCCGTCTACTTAACAGTAAACGTGCGGGGGACCGCAATATAAGTCCGTGGTTGGTGGAAAAGCACCTGAGTGATGTTTCTCCTCCACAGTAGACTTCTGATGAACCAAGGTTTGAAAGGGAAGATCCTGGACAGTCTTATTCCTATTTGCTCAAAAGCTTCCGAGCTATGTTTGAAACTTGTAAGATTCTTACCTTGCTTTTTAATTGAAAGAAAAGTAATGATGAAAGCGTACTCTGTTATTTACTTGGAAAATAGAACAATGATGTATTGTGTCATTTATTTCTTTATGATGAAATGTTCAATTAGAATGAAAAGAAAAGTTGTTTAATTTGTCATTATAAATGTATTTCCTTGTATCTTTTTAGTGAAAGTAGAAAATTTTTGTTTACCCGGTTTTGGGGTCGTTACACGGTAAACTGGATCTGAGACTTGCCAAGGCAGAGGAACCCCTATCCGAGGCGTAGGCTTAGAAACAACTCACTGGAAACAACAAGGAACGACGGTCTGTCTAACAGAATTCCCAAGGAGGTGACGACACCTGTCCAAAGTGTAGGCTGCAAGAAAAAATAATTAAACAAAATCATACGATAATGATCGATGACAAAATATCCAAGGAGGTGACGACACCTGTCCAAAGTGTAGGCTGCAAGAAAAAATGATTAAACAAAATCATACGATAATGATCGATGACAAAATATCCAAGGAGGTGACGACACCTGTCCAAGGAGGAGATTGAAACAATACACTATTTGAAAACAAGACTTTGAAAGAACTCAAGTATTTAGATCAAGCAAGCATGCGCCATCTGATTTATTTCTTCAAGTTTCTCCAAAGAATTACAAAGGTCGGGACAGCAAAGGCACGAAATCATGCACAATTACAATCAACCAACGAACTCTCATCCAAAAGTCAACAGATATAAACAAGCTAACTCTGACAACAATGGCGCAGCAATTTTGCTTAGCAAATAAAGGTTAAACAAATAATGAGCCCAAGGCTCTTATTTATAGAAACTCAAAAGAGTAGGCAACCCTAAAATCTCCTTGAGTTAACAATCAGTTCTTGCCAATCAGCAAGATTTATTCCTATGTCTAAAGGTAGGTGAGCAAGCAGTTAACTGGAAATCTACTTCAGTTAACTGCAACTAAACAAAAGTCAAACTGGAAGTCTACCTCAGTTGATTGACACCTAACTAAAAGTGAAGCTACAATTACAAATGTGTCTCCAAATAGACATCCACCTTTAAAGGAGATCTGAGATCCACAAATCGTGGGAGTCAATTAGACATCCTAGATTAGTGGGATCTGACATGCATGATCTATGGATATCTGGAGTCAACTTGGAAAGGGGCATCAAGTTGACTTCAGTTGTATTTATTGCTATTTGAAGGGTAGGACGTCCTTCCTTGGTGCTTTACACCTCTTCACCATTGGTCAACAAAGTCTCTATCCAGTCGTTGACCTCTTCGGCTTCCGGGCAATTAATGCTCTTCGACATGACTATGTGGCGTCTAAACATTTCTTCACCTGTCACAAGCTGCTGCTGATAGTTTATGCATTGGGCAGCTGCTTCATCTAACTGGATAGACATAGCTGCAATTTTGGCTAATTTGCAGCCATTGGGATCTTCAAGGAAAGAAGCACGAATGACGTTTTGGAACCGTGTCTGTACCATTTCAAGCTCAACATATTCCCCTCCTTCCCGCTGATATTCTAACTCGGGGAAGGATATTACCAACGTTCTTGTGAAGTTGATAATATTAGCGACAAAGTGTTTATAGTCAATCAGCTCCACTGAATTGGCATCATAGGCTCTCACCTTGTATGCCAATTGTTCTTTCCAATCAAAGAGATGGCGTTTGTTCTCAGTGGTTGTAACTGATTGGTATGCATGTTGTAGATCAGCAACTGTCGCTTCCTCTCTCGGCCTCTCTTAAGCTACCTTCAAATCTGACTGTTGGATTTCTGATTGAAGACCATGTGCTCTGTCTCTCAGCTGATATGCTTCTGCTAATACACACCGTCCTTTGACAACAAACTCATCCACTTGACGTCTCAAGTGTTTGTCGTATGTGATCAACTGATGATGGTTTCTTTCAGCTGGGAGATCCAATAGTCCTTGAGGCAAGGCTGAGGAGTTGGGAGTGTCATATATCAAACTAGAAATGTACAATCTTAGTTGACGGTTTTCAGCCTTCAAGGCTGCTTTGTCATGTCCATCCTTGGTCATTCTTTCCTTGACGCTCGCTGAGGCGATTCTGAGAAGGTCTGCCTCCACCTGTCGAGTGGTCTTTACAAGGTTCACCTTTGAAAGCGTGAAATCCTCAACCCTCACATTATATATGTCTTTATTTTCAGGCGGGGCAGCAGTCTCTATGACAACCTCGTTATCTGCATTCCTCTCTACATGTGTTTGCTTCTTCAACTTCTTTGTCGGCATGTCTTGTGGGACATGGTGGAATTCAGAGAAGTCAAGCTGATAAGAAGGTCCCTCCCTTTTCCTTCCGAGCGAGCTTTCTAGCCAGATAGAATCTTGGCTAGCATCGCTGGGAGGAGGAACATAGGCCCCCTGAATGCTGGAAGAACGAGACTGTGTCGTGGCAATGCCTCGTGGTGGCGAGTCCAAATCAATGGGACTTTGTGACCTTTGTGATGGTGGTGAAGCCGATGGCTCTGTTTCTATTACAGGCACCGCTTCTATTGCAACTTCTTTTACAATGGATTCCATCTCAGCAGCGATTATTTCAATCACTAGCTCTGGTGTAGCTACAACATTCTCAACTGTTTCAGGTAAATTGGTGGCTGTCTCCACCTGTACCTCTTGCTCGCTTGTGCTAGCAATTCCTCTTCTTCCCCATGTGCTCCCTGACATCCTCATTCCTTCTAGAAGAATGCTCATCTTCTTCTGTCTGGGTTTCTTCTTAGATGAGGAAGGTAGTGTAAACTGAACTGTTGGCGGCTCTGATTGGGGAAGTACTACCTTTCTTATAATTTTACTGTCAAGGTAGAGTTGACTGTGTCGAACTACTCTACCAATTCTTTCCTCAATAGACATACTCTCTTTCGCGTACCAGTCTACTTTGCCGAGTGGTTGTGCATCTACTTGACCCGTGAAGAAGGAAGAAAGAATGACCTCTTCTTCGTCATCAGATAAGCCCTTGATGTCCTCTGACATGAATTCTGCGATCTGCAAGAGCTTGAATCTGTTGTAGTTCCTTCTTCTCACTTCGAACTCATCCTCGCAGTTGACCAAAAAATCCTCCATGAAAGGTTCATGTGATGATCTTTGCTCAAGATGTGCTGCGAAGATGCCTCTGGGATCATAGGATGGCCTCCTATCAATGAGGTACTTGAGATTAAATCTCACTATTTCCTGGCTTATCAACCTAGCGTCGGTTGTGTTGTGACCTTTTCACACATCACCCCATCCAAGATGGGGACCCCCTAATTTTTGCTCCATTCTAGCCTTTTGGCTTTGGTTCTCTCTGTCTTTGATCTTTTGTCCTTCCGGGGATGTCCCGTTTGACCTTAGTTGAAATGTTGACGAAATTAGGGTTTCTATCCTTCAGGCTTGTTTGAGGTCAAATATGATTATCAAGGTGAAATCTGAGTACAGCAGTACAATCAGAAGACTCGAGGCGGAATCTCACTGAAATCTGACAACTTACTATTTTTAGTAAGTACCTAATTTGAGGTCCTTTCCTCAGGATTTCGGGACTCTAACTACTTCAGCACATTCAGGCAGCTTCTGAGTGCCCACACATGAAATTTGAACGTATTCAGACAACTGGCTATTTTTAGCAGTTCTGGCTTCAGGAGCTATTTTCAAGGCTTAAACATATGATTCTCCACCCTGTGATCGGAGAATCAATCTGGGTTTTTCAAGACCTTCGCGATGGTATAACATGCAAATCAAGATGGTGACTTTCAACGGTACAGCCTTCCGAGGCTATTTTTAGGGTTTGCATGCACTAATTTTCAATGCATGTCCGGATATTCCATGTGGGTTTTGTGAGAGCTTCGCAGTAAGATGACATGCAAGCGGAACGGATCAGTTTTCAAGGACTTACTATTTTAGCCCGCATGTTGACCAGTTTTCTGGGTTTTTCTGGGTTTTTTGAGATCCCACGAGCACTATGACATGCAAACTCATCCGACATCCAATTGACCACTTTCCGGACACTTACTATAAATAGCAATTTCATCCCAGCAGCTACCCAGCACTTCAGTCTAGCAAGCAGAGTGGCAAACAACAAAAATCAAGGGAATCAGGAGCAATCTAGAGCGCATGCAAATCAAATTAGGGTTTCCCCTGCTATGTCTAAAAATAGATGGAACAAAATGCAAAGATGTTAAAATGAAGCACGCCACCAGGATCAGCATCTTTCAGGCTGTCTACTGGCAAAATTTGAGCACGATCTGAATACTTACTATTTTTAGTAAGTCACCTCATGGCTAAAAATAGCACGTCTTTGCCAGAGAAAAGTGTGAACAGGTCTCTCACAGCATCAAGGACGAATGGAGCAAATTTCGAAGCAAACGGAGATACAAAAAATTTGATCAATTTTAGGGTTGCTAAAAATAGCAAATGGCTATAAATAGCAGGTACTGTGCCAGATAAGATATAAACAGGGTAGCAAAGTCGGTGGAAGTACAACCATGCCTGCTCCAGCTCAGAACAGGATGAAATGCAAGAAAACCCTAATTTCTCCGAATTTGCTAAAAATAGAAAGCCAAGGCATGACTAGGGCGTTGAAAACTTATAAGTAATAACTGGCATGAGGATACATGGAATGCGCCTGGGGTATGAAGAAATTGCCAAGTGTGGAATTTCCTTCACACTAGGCTAGATGCACCCTCAAGGGTTGAAATGGAGGCAGCATAGGAGAAATGCGCCCAAGATTTCCTTGAGCAGGGGTCAAATGCACCCACACAAGCAAAGACTAGCAAGAAAATGTTTCTAAGGCATGAAGTTTCCTCCTCATACCCCTATATGCGCTCAAGGAAGGTGAAGAGTCACTGAGTTTTGGCGTTTTCCCTCACACACCCTCAAATGCGCCCTCAAAGGTTTAAAATGGAAGCACACTAGGTGAAATGTGCCCAAGGGAGGTGAAAGGTCACTGAGTGTTGGCGCTTTCCTTTGCCTAGACAAAATGCACCCAAAGGGAGAAGCTCAACATAGCAAATGCGCCCAAGGAAGGTGAAGGGTCACCCAAGGCGTGGAAATTCCTTCACCACCCCTCATATGTGCCTTCAAGTTCCTCCTCCCCATAGCAAATGCGCCCAAGGTGGCCACAAGGTAAAAAAAAACGTTGAAAGGTAGGGGAATGCGCTAAGGTTAGGGAAATTCCTCTTCACACCCCTATTTGCGCCCTAGAGTGGAAGTGTCATGTGTGATTTGCGCCCAAGGTGTTTTCCTCTTCCACATGCTATATGCGTCTAAGGCAAAGGTAAGGGTAGGGGTGGCGTGATTTTGAAAAATGCTAAGGCTAGATAATTTTCCCCCTCCACATGTGGTATGCGCCTAAAGTGAAAGTTGATGCACAAGGTGAAATACGCCCCTCATGGGTAATTTAAAATGAATTTTCTAGAAACCTTTCCTAAGGCAAGAGAAAATTGCTAAGGCATAGAAAATGATAAAATGGAAGTTCACACGCTCAAATGCACCCCTCATGGGTAATTTTAAAATTTAATTATTTTCTAAGGATGAGAAATACCCCTAGGGGTGATGATAAAACTTTCTTCAAGCAAATGTGGAGTGCGTCCAGAGCCAGACAGAGTGAAAATTCTTCAGGAGAAAATCAGGGAAAGGTGCCAAGGCAGAGGAATTGCAAATTGCAGGCAAGAAGCGAGTCCAGAATAAAATGCAATAAACCTTAGCTATTTTATTATTTTAAAATAATAAAAATCAAATGTACCCCTTCGTCCGGACACACTTGGGAACAATGAGTTTTGAAGGGAATTTTCTTCAAGGTATTCAACGTTTGCAATTCATAAATGATTCAAACTTACTCCACACCCCGCTCATGTCATTTTAAATAGAGAATTTTGCCCGGTGCCTATTTTGATAAATTCCTAAGGCCAAATTCAAGAAATTTCTCTAAGGCGAATGAAGAAAATATGACTTCACGAAGTATTTTTACTTCGGACTGGATAATTTTGCCAACGCAAAAGATAAAATAAAAATGACTTAGCCGGATAAATTTGAAATTGTTCAAAGTGGATTGATTTAATATTTTAAAAGGAAGCAAGTACGATGAAGCAGGCCTGTGCAAGGGTGATGAAATTCATACTTCTAGAAGTTCAAGATTCTGATGCTTCGAATGACAAGTGTTACGACTGGAAAAGAGAGGGAAAATGAATTCAAAAATGTGCTAAGTATAGCCTCTGCTGGATTTCGACCTGGCTATAATATTCTGAGTCCTCTCCATATTTTTCACAAGTTGCTGAGTGCAAAACATTTGCTGGGGTTGAAGTACGAGTTTCCAGAAATAGAAATTCTCAAATTGCTGAGAGATCGAATTTGTGAAGTTTGAGTTGTCGAGAGGCACGACTTGAGAGTTTGAAGTCGCTAAAGGCTGAAAGTCGAACTGCTGGAGAAGGAGGTTTTGAAGTTGCAGTTGTTGAAAAGGTGCGAACTTCTAAGTCTCCAATTGCTGAAGGTGGAAAAGGCACGATTTGATTTGCTAAGGCTGCAGTTGCTGAAGGCACGACTTTGTGAGGAGGTTTCAATTGCCTGCTGAAGTACGAAATTAAGTCTAGATATTTGGAGATAGCTGCAGTACAAATTCCCAAGCTTGCTGAAATACGAGTTTAGGAGAAGCAAACAAGTTGCTGAAAGTAGATTTTGGAGGAGAAGTACGAATTTGAGAGAAGTTTCATAACTGCTGCAAGTACAGAAATTTCACGAAGACTTCTAAAAACATTGAAGTGAACAAGAGTGTTGAGGTTTGCAACTGAAAGTGAAAAAGTGTTGCAGCCTTTTTATATAAAAATCTGTTGGCACCCTCAATGGTGATTATTTTATTATTTTAAAATCTTGTTTTCTAATAGCTTTTGTTCCTTGCAGAATGGCTGAATCAAGCAGAAGAGCTGCAGCCAGAGGTAACGACATTCAATCCGCAAAGACAAACACATCGAGACAAGCGATGATCAAGAAATTGAGCAAGTCCTTCTTGCCAGAGTCAAAATTTTCATCAAAGTTGGGCAAGCTAGCTAACACGAACTTGGGCTCGTTCAACCTAAAAGCATTCAGAAGAAGGATAATGGGGACTGGAGGCCATCACCCATCAGTGACTTCACACAACATTGTTAGGAGCGGATTGTATGCTGCTGCCAGTTTTCCACCAACTATCCGGTGTCCAGAACTCATCATGGAACGCGCCCACCACTACAGCACAGAGCAGAGGACGATCACTTCGCCAGATGGCAAGATATTGGCCAACCTGACACCTGAAGCAATCGAAGAAGCATTTGGGATTCCAGTTCATGAGAAGATGATCTATAAGACAAGGGAAAGAGCTGAAAGAATGTCCTCATCCACAACAGACCGGTATGCTGATTTGATAAATATCAGGTGGATGGTCAAGCCCAAGCCAACTCGTACAAAATTACCCAAGCAGATAGTCTCAAAGGATTTGAGACAAGAGTTTGGTGATCTAATAATAATGCTGAGCAGAGTTGGAGGATGCCCCCAAGCGTTCATTTTTCAACCTTGGATGTTCTATTACGTCAACTTGGTGTTGGAGGGCAAGGATTACGTGGATTGGGCACTAATGATCAGTGACAACATACATGAGCAGCTCCGTGGCGTGAGGAGAACGAAAACGTTTTATATGGGCTCTTACATTGTCTACATGCTGGCTCGCATGACGAAGTATAAGGGAATATCCTATAAGGAACCAATCGGGTGCGGTTCCCATCAATTTAAGATACATGAGGCTTGTCCACAGTTGCATCTGACAAGCACCACTAACTACAAAAGGGTCAATGACGCCTTCACTATGCATATAACGAGGACCTTGCAGCAAAGAACCCATCACAGAATATCCAAGGAAGCACAAAAGCTGATTGAGAAGTTCGGATGTTGGTTTATCCAATTTCCGAAATTTACCTACATAAGGCTGGAAGGATTTTCTTCTTATCCTTATAGATTGCCCCGGTATCCCACAAACAGAATAGTGATGCTGGAAATATCTAGGCAACTGATTGCCTATGATAAGATTCAGAAGAAGAAGAAGAAGAAAGGTGTACTTGGATTCCCAATTACCATGGGGAAATCAGATGAAATCTGCCCATCACTACAAGCAGCTAGGGAGGCAGAAAATGAGCTCCAATTCTTCCACCTTTCCTACCACACCAGCAGGCACCACTACGATCCCCACAGGAACATCAGATGGATATTGTCAAAAGAGTTCAGGCACAAGGCGCAGATCGAAGACTTTTGGGCAAGTGCAGTGGATGAGATCGAGATCAGGAGGAGAATGTTCTCTCGGATACCATTGGTAATGATCAGGGAATGCAAGATTGTCCCAGCACCAGATCAAATTGAAGAGGACATCAACGTTGTACAGGCTAACTACGAAACAGTGAGAGATACGCCTCTACCACTCCCAGATTGGTCAGAGCCAGAGATTACCGACTTGGATACGCTCTGTATCCCCGTCTTAACATTTACACGGAGTTCGATAGAGAGGCATGTCAGCCGACTTAAGGGAAGATCAATTCCCCTTACATATAATTTGATGGGAGATAATAGATCACCAACAGCTAGACAGAGAAGGTCGATGGATCATACTCCAAAGCCAAAGGGGAAGGAGCCAATTGACCTGAACCTTTGAGAGTTGAGGAGTCCTTGCATACACCATCTCGGGCAAACTCTCCAAGTTTACAAGAGGTATCATTGTTTGCTGATCAAAGGGAGAGATTGCAGGCAGAACAGGCAGTGCAAGTGGCAAGTCAGCCACCTCGTAGAGAATCAGTGGGCTAGAGCATCAACATGCCCCGAGAAGATAATCAGCAAGAAAATAAGCAAGAGACAGATGAGAGGACGGCCACGGATACTCAGTTTCAGTAGGAGATTGAGGCAGCTCTCGAGGATGATGCTACTTCAGATCAGGGTGCCCAGAGCTCAGGAGACACTGAGCCTATTGATGATGGTGAGCCTCATCGGAACGAAGGCAGGGTAGAAGTTCATGAGGTAGAGGCCGACGTTGAGCAGCCTTTTGTCATATCAGATATGCGGCAGGAGGTGCCAGAATGGCTGAGGGATAGGATGAGACGTGACCCTATAGATGAGACTGATCCTGCAGCCAAGATGGAAGAGTTGTTACAGAGGATCAGTGCACCTCCAACAAAGAAAAAGGCTAGGAAGTTCTCCAAGATCTCAATAGATGAAGATGGATCCCGAACTTTGCATATGGTCGTGCCTCGGATAGAGTGTGATCGGGATGAGACTGTTCCAAAAAATTACGTGATTACGACCATGGAACTTGGCCGCCCCACTGGAGCACAAGTGGTTGAGGAGTGCGATAATTCTTATCAAGCACTCAAGGATAGATTGTCCTATGTTGAAGGCAAGTACAAAAAGTTGAAGGTAGAGCACAAGACACTGATTGGCTACATGCAGCACTTCTCTCATCCTTGTGGGCAAGAGAATCCGGCAATTCAGCTTCCAGCTCAATTTTCCAGAGAATCAATCAGTGGGTTAGAGGATTTGAAAAGAATGACACAACAGGCAGACAAGTGGGTTGCCAGTGTTCGTACAGAAACAGGAAAGTTCATGGAGGATCTTGCACATGCCTATGGGCAAGCTTCCGATATCATGACAAGGATGGAGACAGTTAACCATGCTTGGGGTGAGGCTCGTATCTATCAGACGAGGGTTGTTCTTCGTTTAGGGGCTTTGATGAGCATACCTCTACAGGTTTTGGTTGAGGGAGGTGTGATTCAGCAGGGGGATAGATATGACTTCGCTGGATGGTACTCTTCAGTGGTCACGGGGCGAGGATTCTACGATGCATCACAGACGGATTCTGTCAGGGTCAGAAAGGCCATGACGAATATCTTAGATGGAGTCCTCAACACATTGGAGGCAATCTTCGCCAGGAGGCTGACTTCTGAAGAGGTAACTGCAGATGGATTGAAGAACAGACTAACACCATTCTTTTCTGAGGTGAAGACCTTCACACAGGATGCCTTCGAGAACACAGCCACGTTTTCCAGCATTATACAGAACACCTAGGATGCCCTTGTTGCCTGGAAGAAATCTTGTGCCCGGCATGGGCAAATAGTTACAGTTTTGGAATTCCAGTTGGATCACATTCCTCCCATTTCAGATCAAGAAGTTGAGGCAGTATTGGCCAGGTTCATCAGGTTTGCAGCCAACGAGAAGGAAAGAGGAATTGCCCTTTTGGACGATGACCTTCTGAAAGGGGATGATGTGCATTGATGGCAGATAGTGGTTCATTGATGAGGAGTGGAGAATCTTGGACACATTCGTTGCCCCACTCCTCTCAGTGGCGGTTTTTAGGGCAAGAACCCTAATCAGGGGTTAAGTGGCTCAATTTGGGCCTTCCATTGTATTTGAATCTAAGTCGTCCACTAGACTGGGCTAGATATAAAGGGGGTATCCCCCCTCATTTGTATCATATAGATAGATCAGAGTTAGACAGATATCAGAGATAGAGTTGAGCTAGATAGAAGTTAAAAGTAGAGCTAGGAGTTAGCTTAGTTTGGAAAGAAAAGAAAGACTTTCCCTTTGAAGGTTTTTGTAAAAGATTGTTGTGTAAGACTCTCATGATATAAGGATTTTCATTGATTGGTGATTCTATCTTGCATTGTGGTTAGTTGATGAGATCTTTTCGTCTTTCCAATTCAACTAGAGTAGAGTAAGGTAGATTTCTTTTTATGCAAGTAGCTGTTAATTGTGGAGTGTGGCGTTTCGTTTGGGCAAGTCTTCCTTTATCCATACCATTAGCGGGCTTGTTGATGGTAAGTCTGCCTTGCGTGGTCAACTGGAATATCAGTACCTCACTTCGGTTGTGATTCGTGTGTTCACTTGCATCGTTATGACGGAATGCATATGTTGAATTACAATTTGAATATCTTATCCATCCTTGGAAGATTGCACCAACTTTGTCAGAGTTGTCCGAAGGAGAGACAAAACAAAGTTTGGTTTGAAGACTATCTGAATCGACTCTTGCATTCCACCTTTTAGAGATAGGTCATAGAATCCTTACCCTTTGTCTCCTTTAAATTCAGCATTTCCCGGTTAGTTTAGAAATCAGAGCGTCATAGTCAAATCCTTCATCTACTTCACTTAGTTGAACAATTACATAAGTCCCCTTGGAATACCCAACATATTCACATCAACCAACTGAGTCTACTCGCGATAAAAGGAACCTTGGAGTTGAACACATGAACTTTCACGCAATCTTAGCATGTGGAATACTTTGATCAAGAGAGAATAGAGTGACCATTGGACATTTTATTCTGTGTTGGCGTTGTCATAAAACACACATCAACAGGCTACAGTCCTGCATCTCTAGAATCCCATCTGAAAAGGAAAGTTTGCAGCAGACTTCTTCTTTATGTGAAGGTAAGAGTGAACCTCGGCCAACTGCCTCAAGAATTCCATGAACACTACCCTATCTGAGGGGTAGCCTGGCATCATGGCGGGGTGGCCATTGTATCCATACACGCATATGTAGGTGAAAGTGGGGAATTGGATGAACCAATCCGCCCAGTCCACCATTGTTGCCTTAGCTGTTGGTGAAATACCCACGTGCATCTCATGGTCTAGCTCGTGCATGGTGTGCATAGTGAAAAGGTCATTTATCTTCTTGAAGTGTCTTTCCGTTAGAGTGAACTCAAGGAGAGGAAAGCATTCTTGGACCTTTTGCACACCCAAGGTTCCCACAGTGTTTAGTGTTCTGAAATCGCCTTGGAAGGCTATCAGGTAGACCAGGTAGGAACACATGTGGAAACAGTGCTCTTCTAGAAACCTAGTAAATTGTTGGAAGGCTATCAGGTAGACCAGGTAGGAACATATGTGGAAACGGTGCTCTTCTAGAAACCTGGTAAATTGTTGGTGGAGTGTGTCACTGATCAGAGAGGCCCAGTCGTAATGTTCTTTCCTGCTGATTATTTTGCCAATAATATAGAACATCCACGGCTGGAAGGATTTTCCCTCCTCTTGTCCAGTGACTCTACTGAGTAGAGTGATTAACACTCCGTACTGATCTTTGAATTCTCCTCTCCCAACCAATTTGGGTAAGTTGGTTCTCTTTGTTTCCAATCAATGTTCAACCATTATAAGTGAACACTTATCCCTTGAAGCCTCGAATGCCTTTTCGCATTCTGTCACAGATACGACCTTCCTGGTAGGGCATGGTGGAATTGCAAAACATGTCTCTATGTCCTTTGGCTTTAAGCTGCAAATCACCCTCCCGTCCACTGACAGGATCTCTCTTGTAGTCGGGTCGTAATGCTTTGTGCAAGCACCTACAAGCTCAATGCTCTGTAAGGTGATCGGAATGGATGCAGCTTGGAATAAACTGGATTTTTCAATGTTTTGCAATGTAATTTGGTTCATGCCCTCCGAGTCTTCAAAACTGACCTCTGGATTTTTCTACCATAAGTCGGTGTCAGTCGTTTTCAGGTTATCATGGTATAAGACCGTCTCGGTCTTGTATTGTACCTGCAAGTACTGCATTCTGAAAACCTTGAAGATTGACTGTGCACACGACCCTGTTCTGACACTTTTTTCTGGAACTGCTAAAAATTGCCTCGTCGGGGGTAATTTTTACGAAAAATTCTGAGACATGGGTTTCGTTTAGAATGATTTTCTAAACAAACCCAGATTGTCAGAAATTCGGAAAAACAATGTTTTCTTTGACATGCAAGAGCCCTTTGGTGGCAGAGGCAGCGGGGCACCAGAAAGTGATTTTTCTCGGAAAAATCCAACACATGGGTTTTGTTCGTGCTTCAGAGCTAAACAAACCCAGTTTGTTTGTTTTTCAAAATTATGACTTTTTTCGGAAACCCTAAAAAATAGGGGCAACATGGCTACTTTTTCTGGAAAAATCCAACATGTGGGTTTTGTTGAAAAAGTTGTGTTGATCATACCCAGCTGGCCAGATCTGTGATTATCTGTTGTTTCCTGTGACATGCAAAGAAATATAGACAGAAATAGAGGAAGTAGACAGAAGATGGATTGGAAGTTATAAACTGCCACTTTGCAATAATCTGCCTCTAGAAGCAATCTCCGGGGAAGAATACTTTTACTGCCACTGATCTTCAAAAATATTGAAGATCCATCCAAAACTTCTACCAGATCTTGAAAACGTGTTCTTGGGAGCTATTTGATGTTTTATCCTTCAACCTGCAAAAAGAATAATGAAGAATGGGACGCCTAGCAAGAATATATGGTGATTAGGGTTGAGATCCACCAAGCATGGAAGACAACTCATGATTTAGGTCTAATTTGGAGTTCCAAAAGGTGATTTCCACTGATTGTGGAGTGTTTGGCCTCTTTTTGGCTCCAAATTTGCTAACTCAAGTCAACATCTTTGCTTTGACTTCTTTTAGGCGTCCATCCTTGAAGTTGATCATTTTTGTCCATTTTGCAAGCTGAAGTGCCTCTGTTTGATCCTTGATTCAAGTTACTCAGTTGATCTCTGGCAATGACTGGCAGTTCTGTTGTTGAGGTGGGATCAGCTTGATGAGATATGCCTGGGAGGGATTAACTTAGAAAACTGAGTTTAGGCCTCCAGAAAGAAGGGCGCCTTTCCCTAAGAGGGGCGCTTTTGACAATGCCTTAGTCAATTTTCATTGACTGTTCTTCGTTTTGACCTTTTTAGACCCTCTTTGCTTTGATCTGACGTTCCCGTTGCTAGATGAATCAGATGACTCTACTTG
Organism: Sequoiadendron giganteum; assembly: GCA_007115665.2. Classification (NCBI taxonomy): domain Eukaryota; kingdom Viridiplantae; phylum Streptophyta; class Pinopsida; order Cupressales; family Cupressaceae; genus Sequoiadendron; species Sequoiadendron giganteum. Next base: position 610,962,682 of record CM021107.1, on the reverse strand, counting down.
ACGATGCATCGAGTAGCCAGCTTGGTCCTGTTCAGGATGACTGACTTCTCAGTTGAAGCTGGCAGGTTTAGGTCCTTCAAACTAAAGGGCGCCCCTGGCCAGCAAGGGCGCTTTTAGCTTTTGCTTGGTTTTCTTCATACTATGAACTGCCAATCTTTGACCTCCTTCATCAGATGTTTGATTTGTCAGAAGTTCTTGCTGATAGTCTTACTGACGAGACTGGTCATAGCTGAGAAGGTCATCCTGGGAGGCAGTGAAGATTCTGACTGAATTTGGATGCCCTCAAGAAAGGGCGCCTTTCCTCAAGAGGGGCGCTTTTAGCCATGCCTTAGCCATTTTCTGGCTTGTCTTTCCAGTTCTTCAATTTTTGTTTTTTCTGCTTGATCTCAGCTCGTCATCGTTTGGCGTGTCTTGTGGACCTGCTATCAGATTGATCACGTAGCTGGGAGGAAGCTGGAAAGATATCATGTATAGAGCTGTTGCTTGTGGATTCATCTGGTGCCTTGAACTGAGGGGTGCCCCTGGCCAGCAAGGGCGCTTTTACCATGAAGCTCTCTGATTTGGCATCCTCGTTGTTGATGGATCCTCCATACTTTGCTGACGATTGGTCTTTGATCCCTAAATCAGATGATTTTGCTGATTGTTTCGTTGTCGAGCCAGCATGAGAGTGAAGAGGATGACTGAGTTGAAGATGCCAAATGGTTACATTTGCCCTCTGAGATCCAAGGGCGCCTTTCTTCAAGAGGGGCACCTTTTTCACCTTTAGACTACGTTTTGCCTTGGCAGCAAAAACGTGCAACTTCCAGAGTTAGCCAAATTTTGCCCATTTTCGTTTTGAGAAACTCCCTCGCTATAACAGCATCTTTTTGACCTTTTCCGCCATGGCTTCTTCGTTGGAGCTTTTGAAATTTAGCTTTCAGCACCTGGTACTGGCCAATCTGCCATTAATGGTTGCGGAGCTCCTAACTTTGTTCCTGAAAAATAGAAATAGACCCACCAGAGTAAAACATGTCTTTTGATAATTCTGACTTGATCAGTGTGATCATGAAGGCAATTAACCCTATCAGAATTATTTTCAATCATTTCCGGGAAGGTACTATTTTTAAGGGTTTCCTTAAAAATAGGGGCGTAAAACCCTAATTTTCATTTTTCATAATTTTAACCATAGGTTCCTTGATAGAAACCCACAAAGACTTTATATTTGGTTTGACCTAAAACATACTTTCGATGGCATTTTTACATTGTTTAGCTCAATTTAAGCAAAATGCCAAAAATTTCTTTTGGGTATAAGAATATGTATATATGTATATATACACATATACATATATATATGTGTGTATGTATATAACATATATATGTATATCTATATGTATGTATGTGTATATATATATATGCAGCCTAAAAGAAAGAATTAATTTTAGAATACCAAATAGCATCATATAATAAACAAAGCCACCATAAAATTGAAAATCATTTAAAGCATAAATGATAATTTTAAATATTCATTGTTCAAGCTTCAAGTTCAATATTTAAATAATTATGTTTAGTTCAATAATTATGTCAAGTTCAACAATCAGGTTTCAACATCATCATTAACATCCGATAATGTATGAATCTTTGAAGAATCACAAGCAATGGCATTGCCACATGCACTTAAAGTGTGCTTGCTATCTGGCTCCTCACAATGCAATATGTTGAAAAGTGGAGGTATCCAAGTCAGTATACTCTCACTCCATATCCCGTAACCTTTTGTCCCCTTCCTTGTAGCCATGTTCTTTGTGTATAAGGAGAAGAAAGTTGGACTACACGCACACTAATTCCTCCACATTTTTTTAGTGCAATTAGTTGTGTTTTCCTAAGGGGATGAAGGAGTATGTGTTCCACTCCGTCTTCGATGTAGATAAACTAGCAACCTATTAAGACAACGTAGAGAGATAGAGTTATAGTTATGATTGTAAAAATTGAAAATTTTAAAAATTATAAATAAAGTACCAAAGGTAAAAATAAAAAATAAAATTACAAAACTTACTTAAGGTAGAACTTTGATCACAAAACGTTGTAGGTGTTCCAATTGTTGGAAATAGAAGTACCACCAACTATGAGAATCTTTCATGAACTTGTTGTGAAGAGCTTGCATACTTTGACCATTGAAGTGTACAAAATCAATGAACTCACTTGTGACTACATGCTACAAAACAAGATCAAAAAAGAATATACAAAATGTTAATGTGTACCCTTCAACGACTTCAACATTTCTATATGGGTGTAATGTCCCTCTCCTGATTTCCCCTACAATTTGCCAACTGAGAAGGGCTTTAAGAATGAAGAGCCAGAGAATCATGCTGCAAGGATTAGTACTTTACAGGAGGAATCACAAAGGGATTTATTTAAGATGTGTAGGAAAAAGAGAAGCTAAACAGCTAATGGAACACTTCCACGAGAAATTTGGAACAAGTCACGGAGGTGGTTTAGCCACAGCACATCAAATCTCAAGAGCTGGATATTATTGGCCCACGCTCTTCAAAGATGCTTATGAACATGTGAAAACTTGCCACATTTGCCAGATAGCTGCATACAGAGAAAAGAATCCGGCTATGCCCTTGCAGCCAGTAATTGAAGTTAGACCATTTGCAAAATGGGGATTGGATTTCATTGGAATGATTAATCCACCTTCCTCGGCGCAGCACAGGTACATACTAACAGCTACAGATTATTGCACCAAATGGACAGAGGCTCAAGCTCTCAAGCTCTACACAACGGATGTGGTCATTAAGTTCCTCGAAGAAAATATTATTACAAGATTTGGATGTCCACACGCATTGGTATGCGACAATGGCCCCGCCTTTTCATCATTAAAGTTTTCAAACTGGGCATTTGAGTACGGGATTGCACTGAAGTTCTCATCCAATTACTAGCCACAAGGGAATGGACTTGCGGAGTCCACAAATAAGAATCTACTGAACGCTATCAAGAAGTTGTTGGACAAGAACCCCAAAGATTGGCATACGCAGTTGAGGTTTGCTCTGTGGGCAGAAAGGACCAAAACGAAGAATTCTTTGGGAACATCTCCTTATCACTTGGTGTATGGGCAGGACCCCGTCTTCCCAGTTCAGTTGAGGATCCCAACTCTTCAGTTTATTCAAGAGTATCTGGAAGGAGAGGACAGAATTCAAGTCAGATTGTCCTAGTTGATGCATTTGGAGGAGAAAAGAGATGAAGTATTGGAAAATCTGGCTAAGCACCAAGGAGTCGTGAAAAGATGATTTGACAAACAGGCCAAGATCAAGGCCTTCAAGATTTCAGACTTAGTTTTATGATGGGATAAGGCCCATGAAAGAAGAGGTGATCACGACAAGTTTGATAAATTATGGCTGGGCCCATATCAGATTTCTGAGATCCTAGGAGATAATGCATTCAGATTGAAAGCATTAACAGGTGAGGATATCCCATTGCCTGTCAATGGGCGGTTCCTCAAGCATTATTTCCAAGCATAGGTTCCCTCCTGGGACCTATTTTGTACATAGTTAGATTAGGCTGTTTTGTTTCCCGCTCTCCCCTTTGGTTTTGGTTTTGGTTTGTTGCCCTTTTGGGTTTTTGGTTTTGGTGTTTCTTCCCTTGAGTTGTCTGCTCTAGTGGTTTTGGTTTGGGTTTGGAATGGACGAGAATTTTGGGTTCTCCCGTTACAGAAGGGGTGATGATGTCTTGTCTTTCACAGTTTGGTATACCACCATGGGTTTTTATAAATTTGTGCAAATCATAGAATGCCAGGGTTGTTTGCCTCTTATCATCATTCAGTCTCGTATAGGCTCGACTCGGAAGGTTAATCAGTTATTGTATCTTAACACATGAGTCTGAGATCATAATGTCCTACCTGTTCAACAAAATACTTTGAGTCATTCTGATTTCTTGGGAGAGGTTATGGCAGGTGAAAATTTTACATCTTGCTTCAGCGCCACTGCAATTCTCAAACCCATCGGTAGCTTCATTGCTGGCCAACCAATTATGGAATTGACGGAAAATCAAGAGAAAATATGCTGAAAGAGAAATATCAAAAGAAAGAAACATGAAAGAAATATCACGCTTTGAATATTGGTTTGGGAATATACGAATAACTCCACCGGGGCTATGGACGCCTGGCTGGCAGTGGAGCAATATTCGTGAGAATTGTAGCGACAACCTCGTCGGGGCTATGGACGCCTGACTGGCAGCGAGGCAATGTCCAGGATGCTTTTGAAGTGAAGACAATGGTATAGCTTGCCATAGTTAATCTCGGGAGTCAAGTTGGCTTAGAGATGAGATAAAAACACATATGTTCAAATGATCTCAGATGAAGGTGTTTTGATCCAATATCAGGTTCTTCTCCCCTTTTGAGTAAGTATCTTTTATGTATGATGGTTAGAGGGGATTGGCCAAGGTTTAAAGTTCAAAGTGTTTTTTTACACTTTCCCATGGAGTCGCCAGATGTTGTGACCTTTTTCACACATCACCCCATTCAAGATGGGGACCCCCCTAATTTTTGCTCCATTCTGGTCTTTTGGCTTTGGTTCTCTCTGTCTCTGATCTTTTGTCCTTCCGGAGATGTCCCGTTTGACCCAGGTTGAAATATTGGCTAAGTCTATGAGATTAGGGTTCCCTATCCTTCAGGTTTGTTTGAGGTCAAATAGGGTTATCAAGGTGAAATCTAAGCACAACAGTACGGTCAGAAAACTCAAGGCAGAATCCCACTGAAATCTCACTAAAATCTGACAACTTACTATTTTTAGTAAGTACCTAATTTGAGGTCTGTTCCTCAGGATTTTGGGATTCTAACTATTTCAGCACATTCAGGCAGCTTTCGAGTGCCTACACATGAAATTTGAACAGATTCAGACAACTGGCTATTTTTAGCAGTTCTGGCTTCAGGGGCTATTTTCAGGGCTTAAACATATGAATCTCCAGCGAATGACAAGAGAATTCATCTGGGTTTTTCAAGACCTTCGCGATGATGTAACATGCAAATCAAGCTGGTGACTTTCAGAGTACAGCCTTCCGAGGCTAATTTTAGGATTTGCATGCAAGAATTTTCAATGCATGTCCGGATATTCCATGTGGGTTTTGCGAGAACTTCGCAGTGATATGACATGCAAGTAGAACGGATCAGTTTTCGGGGACTTACTATTTTTAGCCAGTGCTCGCATGTTGACCAGTTTTTTGGGTTTTTCTGGGTTTTTTGAGATCCCACGGGCACTGTGACATGCAAACTCATCCGACATCCGGTTGACCATTTTCCAGGCACTTACTATAAATAGCAGTGTCACCCCAACAGTTACCCAACACTCTAGTCCAACGAGCAGAGTGACAATCGGGAGCAATCAGGAGCAGTCCGGAGCACATGCAAATCAGATTAGGGTTCCCCTTGCTATGTCTAAAAATAGATGGACAAAATGCAGAGGGGTCAAAACGAGGCATACCACCATGACCAGCATCTTTCAGGTTGCCTACTGGCAAATTTTGAGCACGATCTGAATACTTACTATTTTTAGTAAGTCACCTCATGGCTACAAATAGCACGTCATCGCCAGAAGCAAGTATGAATAAGTCACTCACAGCATCAAGAACAAGTGGAACGAATTTCAAAGCAAACGGAGATACAGAAATTGATCAATTTTAGGGTTTGCTAAAAATAGCAAATGGCTAAAAATAGTATGTATTGTGTCAGATAAGGTATGAACAAGGCAGCAAAGCCAAGTGGAGGCACAGCCACGCCAGCTCCAGTTCAGAACAAGATGTGATGCAATCAAACCCTAATTTCTCCAAGTTTACTAAAATTAGAAAGCCAAGGCATGGCTAGGGCATTGAAAATGTATAAGTGATGACTGGCATAGACACATCAAATGCACCTGAGGTAGGGAGAAATATTCTAAGTATGGAATTTCCCTCATGACATGCTAAATGCGCCTTCAAAGATAAAATGGAAGTAGAGTGTGCTAAATGTGCCCAAGATTTCCCTGAGCAGGGGTCAAATGCGCCCACATGAGGCAAAGGCATGATAAAATCTTCTAAGGCACGGAAATTCCTTGAGGACCCCTCAAATGTGCCCTCATCTCGAAGTTACATAGGCTAAATGCGCCTAAGGAAGGTGAGGAGCCACTAGATATGGGCGGAATTCCTTCTAACACACTCAAATGCGCCCAAACATGGAAGCAACATAGGCTAAATGCGCCTAAGGAAGGTGAAGAGTCACCATGGGCGTGGAATTTCCTTCACTCCCCCTCATTTGCGCCTTCATGTTCCTCCTCCCCATAGCAAATGCACCCAAGGTGGCAAAGTAAAAGGTAAAATGTGAAAAGTGGTTGAGGAAATGCGCTAGACTTGAGTAAATTCCCTCACACATGGTGAAATGCGCTCCAACTTTCCCTCATGACATGCTAAATGCGCCAAGGGTAAAAGTAATACTAGGGGTGGCGTGATTTTTAAAAGGCTAAGGGTTGAGTAATTTTCCTCCTCACCATGTGAAATGCGCCCAAGTGAGTTGGGACTTGGAAATGGAAAATTGCTAAGTGTGATGAAGAAAGTTTAGGTGTGGATTTGCCTAAACGATAAAATGGAAGCTCACATGTGAAATGCGCCCTTCAGAGGGTAAGGTGATAAATTTCAATTTTAAAATAATTTTCTAAGGCATTTTCAAAGGTAAGAAGTACGCCTACAGGTGATGTTGGAATTTCCAGAGGAGAGAATTCTTCAGAGGGAAAATTAAAGAAAAATGCCAAGGCAGAGAAACTTGAGATTGCAGGTGTGGAATACGTCCGGAGTGAAGAGAAATAAACCTTAGCCATTTTATTCTTTTTAAATAATAAAAAAATCTAAAGTACCCCTTCGCCCGAATACACATGAAAACAATGAGTTCTGAAAAGGATTTTCTTCTGGGTATTGAATTTTTTTTATTGCAAGATGGTTTGAACTTATCCCACGCCTTGTTCACATCGTTTCGGTGGATATTTTGCCCAGTACCTATTTTGATAAAATTCCTAAGGCAAATTTAAAGAATTTCTCTAAGGCAAACAAATAAAATGAATAAGAAGTATTTCACTGGAAGATCGAACTGGATAATTTTGCCGAGGCGAGGGTGGGATAAAATGACTTAGCCAAATAGTTCGAAATTGTTCAAGGAAGTGAGTAATTTAATATTTTAAAGGAAACAATGCGATGAGGCAAGCCTGTGCAGAGATGATGAAATTCATAATTCTAGAAGCTTGAGATTCCGATGCTCCGAATGACAAGTGTTACGACTGGAAAAAAGAGGGAAAGTGGAATTCGAAAATGTGCTAAGTATAGCCTCTGTTGGAATTCGACCTGGCTATAATATTCTAAGTCTTCTTCATTCTCCTCACAAGTTGCTGAATGTAGAGCATTTTCTGAAGTTGAAGTACGAGTTTGCAGAGAAATAAAATATTTTCAAGCTGCTAGAGGAGTTCGAATTTGTGAAGTGTGAAGCTGCTGAAGTATGTTTTTTTTTGAGAAGTCTCAAGTTGCTGATTGCTGAGAAGGTACAACTTTGTGAAGAGGTTTCATTCGACTACTGAGATAAACGAGGTTAAGTCTGGACATTTGTGAAGTGCTGCAGTTCAAGTTTACAAACTTGCTGAAAAACGCATTTAGGAGAAGCAAGCAAGTTGCTGAAAGTACATTTTAGAGGAGAAGTACGAATTTGAAAAGAAGTTTCATAACTGCTGCAAGTACAAAAATTTCGTAGTTGGATTAAAAACATTGAAACAAACAAGACAGTTGAGGTTTGCAACTGGAAATGGCAAAAGTGTTGCAGCCTTTTTATTTAAAATCTGCTGACACCCTCAATGGTGATTATTTTATTATTTGAAAATCTTGTTTTTTAAATAAGCTTTTGTTCCTTGCAGAATGGCCGAATCAAGCAGAAAGGTTGCAGCCAAAGGAAACCACACTGAATCCGCAAAGGCAAACACATCGAGACAAACGTTGATCAAGAAATTAAGCAAGTACTTCTTGCCGGAATCAAAATTCTCATCAAAGTTGGGCAAGCTAGCTGACACAAACTTGGGCTCGTTCAACCTGGAGGCATTCAGGAGAAGGATGATGGGGACTGGAGGCCATCACCCATCAGTGACTTCACACAATATTGTTAGAAGTGGACTGTATGCAGCCGCAAGTTTCCCACCAACTATCCGATGTCCAGAGCTCATCATGGAATGCACCCACCACTACAACACAGAACAGAGAATGATCACTTCGCCAGATGGCAAGGTATTGGCCAACCTGACATCTGAAGCAATCGGAGAGGCATTCGAGATTCCAGTCCATGAGAAGATGATCTATAAGACAAGGGAAAGAGCTGGAAAGATGTACTCATCCACAATAGATCGGTGTGCTGATTTGATAAATACCAGGTGGATGATTAAACCCAAGCCAACTCGCACAAAATTGCCCAAGCAGATAGTCTCAGAGGATTTGAGGCAAGAGTTTGGTGATCTGATTATGATGTTAAGCAGAGTTGGAGGATGCCCCCAAGCGTTCATCTTTGAACCTTGGATGTTTTATTATATCAACTTGGTACTAGAGGTTAAAGATTACAAGGCGATTTCAGAATGCTAGACACTGTGGGAACCTTGGGTGTGCAAAAGGTCCAAGAATACTTTCCTCGCCTTGAGTTTACTCTAGCGGAAAGGCACTTCAAGAAGATGAACGACCTTTTCACTATGCACACCGTGTGCGAGCTAGACCATGAGATGCGCGTCCGTATTTCACCAGCATTCAAAGCGGCAATGGTGGACTGGGCAGATTGGTTCATCCAATTTCCCACTTTCACTTACATATGCATGTATGGCTACAATGGCCACCCCACCATGATGCCACGCTACCCTTCAGACAAAGTAGTGTTCATGGAATTCCTGAGGCAGTTGGCCGAGGTTCACTCTTACCTTCGCCAAAAGAAGAAGTCTGCTGCAAACTTTCCTATTCAGATGGGACTCTACAGATGCAAGACTGCAACCGATGCTAGGTTGATGAGCCAAGAAATAGTGAGATTTAATCTCAAGTACCTCATTGACAGGAGGTCATCATATGATCCCAGAGGAATCTTCACAGCACATCTCGAGCAAAGATCATCACATGAATCTTTCATAGACGATTTTTGGGTCAACTGCGAAGATGAGTTCGAAGTGAGAAGAAGGAACTACAACAGATTCAAGCTCTCCCAAATTGTAGATTTCATGTCAAAGGACATCGAGGGCTTATCTGATGACGAAGAAGATGTTCTTCTTTCTTCCTTCTTCACGGATCAAGTAGATGCACAACCACTCGGCAGAGTAGATAGGTACGCGAAAGAGAGTACATCTATCGAGGAAAGAACTGGTAGAGTAGTCTGACACAGTCGATTCTACCTTGACAATAAAAGGACAAGGAAGGTAGTACTTCCCCGATCAGAGCCGCCAACGGTTCAGTCTACACTACCTTCCACGTCTGGGAGGAAACCCAGACAGAAGAAGATGAGCATCCTTCCAGAAGGAATGTGAATGTCAGGGAGCACATGGGGAAGAAGAGGAATTGCTGGTACAAATCAGCAAGAGGTACGAATTGGGCGGAGGTCGCAAGTGGGCTTCTGGCCCCTACCACTTCACCCCTGGCCCTTCCCATAGAGTGGGTTTCAGACAGTCAACATAATTCTGATTCAATCATAAGAAATCCTTCTTTATTAATTTATAAGCAATATGCATATATAGGTAACAATTACTTGTAGAAATTACACATTTAATATTCCTTTATTATGCAGGATCGTAGCTATATAGATGTAAAATAATAAATAGCAAAAATACACCTAAATGTAGGATAGATCTTATATACTTTTGTTTATGTATATATATCTAATAATAGCAATCTGTTGTGATACACGGGTTTGATTCTCTTGTCTTTCTGATCTATATATCTCTTCCCCATAATCGATTGATTTGGCTTCAAAATTCATAAGATATTACTTATAGAGAAGCAATAGATTAGTTCCATTAAATAATTATTAACAAGATTTAATAATTGCTGCAAGCATCATTATTGCATAATCGTATATAACGTATCTATAAATAATTAATTCAGCTTACTTCCCTTATTGATTTACCATTCGTCTTCCTTTATCTCTTCTTGAGTCAACTTCCCACATATTAAATCTGAGTATATCCTATTAATGTATCTGCTGCTACAGTCAGGAAATACTCCTATTTCTATCTTATTCGCTATCCTATATATCTGTGCTTAAATCCTCTTATTCTCCTCCCATTTGATGACTATATCTGCTGCAATAGTCAGAAATATATTTCCCAGATTTCTTATTTATTCTTTCTTCTATTATCCTGTGCCCTGAATAATAAACGTATTTGTTGAAGGTGAGCGATGATTCAATCTGTCAGATGATATTCTCTTTATTTGCTGCTTTCCCATTATGTATTTACTCTTCAGATTCCATCCATGATTTTCCTATTTTTTCCCCTCCAAATGGTTCACCCTTCCCTTGAGTATCTTCGTTGGTGGGGGAAGAGTCACCTCTCTCCATTTGTTAAGGGACACCATCTTTCAATCTTTCTTACTAGCTGCTTTTAATTAACTAAACTCGGTGCTGCCCCTTTGGAGATCTTAATTGCGATCTTCACTTCCTTCTTTTAATCGCTACTTCTTAAAGATTGCATTTTATAGAATTCCTGTGTATTGCTACTCATAAAATCGCTGCCCAATATCTCCCCTTTGTTGCCTTAATCATCCCTAAATATATATATATATATATATATATATATATATATATATATAATCTTGGCGAACTTCTTAATGTAGGGTCGGCCCAGCCAAATAATAATTTAATCAATTTCCATTTTAAGGTGACACCACACTAGATCAAGTTGGCCATTTTAAATCTTCTATAATAACTTGTTTATGGCGGGGCATGACATCATTGGCCTCTTCTTGGCTATAACTGTCATTGTTTATCCTTCTCTTCATTCCAGGAAATTGTCCTATTCTTAATCCCATGATTCTTATGCAGAGGTCGGCTAATATGTTTATTCAGCATAGTTCATTTTTATTTTCAAGTATAAGTGAGGGGAATATTACACTTGTTCTTTCACGGGCGCATGATAGGGATTTTTTTTCCTTGTTTCCTCATAGGGCCATGACAATGGGGCAATCCTTGTTGGCACAAAAAGAACCTCAACACTAGTATTTTGGACTCAGTGTGAAGGCAAAAAGATGTTGTGACGTGATCATTGTATTCTATCTCTCTTCAATAATTTTGTGCACCTCTTTTAAAAAATCTTCAGAATCTTACTCTTTCTCATTATGATGGTCTTCTCTTCTCAATCATTGAAGTAATGCCATCATATGTAATGTCCCTTTTTCAATCCATTCCAACATTCTTGGAAAGTTCTAAGAATCTCGAAGAGCACCAATTTTACAATAAAGGAATTTTGACAATGGCAATGAGTTCAGGAGATCAAGATGAGACCAATGGTACTTTTCAAATGCAGTTTTGACATTCTAGGAGCTTTCCACACTTCTTGCAAAAGTTTCTTATTTTTGGAAAGCACCAATTTTCACGAAGTTCAATATACTAAGAGCTTAAGAATATTTTAGCATGGTCAAAATTCATATTTAATCCATTTTAATATTTTTTATAACTTTGGCTAGATGTGTGGAAAATAATTAAATAATTAAATAGTTACATGTCAAGTTGTCAAAAACGTAAAAATTAAAAGACAACTTATGTTAATTATTTAAAAGGAGTCTGAAGTCCCTTTTTGGAGGGAAAAATAAGAGGACACAAATAATAATATTTCTTTATTCCCAAACAGTGTTTTTAAAAAGGGACTTGGAGGAAAGAAAGCTCCTTTTGAATATTTTTATGAATCCCTTGTTTATTTGAGAGATTGATGCACGTTCACTCTTTAGCCGAAAGACGAAAACCCTTTTGGCAATCAGTTTCGTGGACTAAAACCCTTCTAGCTGATTCTTGGTGGATTCATACAGGATTCACAGGTGCGCCAAGCAATTGAAGGTTTATGAATTTTCGTTGACATTGAAATATCTATTTCATATCTAAGTTCGCCTACACGAATTGTGAAGAAGAAATTTATTGAAGATTTGCAAGGAAATAATAAATTTATGGAATTTGAGTTTGTATGGTTGTTGGTCACGCTTTCATGGTGATTTATATTAGCTGCTCAAATTTGAGGAATTTGGCACTATTTATTTTGAGGGATGAGATACCCATATATTATGGTGGAAATAAGCCCAACCCTACCTGTTATGTAACTTTTTCCCCAAGAAAAGAGAAAATTATGAAATAACAAGGAAAACCCAAGGATGCATCCCCAGCATTTTTCGGGGCATCCCCATTTCCGAAATGTTTTGAGGATGGGGGGACACCTAGGGGACGTCCTCAACCCGTCCCAAATTTTCGGAAAAACACAGGGGATGGCCAACCATCCCCAAGATGGGCGAAGACATCTATGATGTCCCCCAACTGTCCCGAGGACGATTGGACACCTGGACGTCATTCAATTTTAGTTCTTTACATCTAAGCAAAATAGGAAGAGCAACCAAGGATCAGCATTTACCCTATCTACTAGAATTGAATTTAAAAAGGTACCAACAATTGTCAATTAAGACCAAGACATTAGGACTCACTACCAGGAAACATGACAACTTATCAAATTTGGCAACTACTTACAAAATAGTCAGCACTAACAACCCACTACAAGTTTATTTAGTCTAATTACAAGGCCCTAGTCTTGGGAATCTCTATAGCTTTTTGATTGGAATTTCATCCTTTATCATTGAAAACAATTCAATGGTCATCCTAAATGACACCCAAAATAGACAATCGCAAAACTAAAAATTGGAGAATATTCTAAGGGAAGCCTTTATGTGATGTCCCCGCTCTAGTCAGTTCTCGGGAACAGTGTGTTAGCCCTTTATTGGACCCTTGTGGGCTAGCTGGATTGGTTAGAGGGTCAGTGGTACTTTCTGGAGAGCTTGGTCGTTCTCCTTTCCTGAGCTCAGTGTTTGGTTCACAGCTGGTGTTAGCAGTTCAGGGGTTGACGGCTTCTGACGGCACGGGAAAATATGGAGATTTGAGGAAGTTATGCTTATTTAAGTGATTTAAGTTATTAATTAACTTATCATTATTTTATAAAGTCAAATTGACTTTATCTTTTTTATATCACTTAAATATTCATAAAAGGAGTGATTTAAAATTAAATCACTTAATCATTTAAGTGGGCGCCAAATATTAAGTTCCTAACTATTGAAAAGGGATTTAATATTATGTTGAAAGATTTAAATGATGCAAAGTGCGTATCTTCTTGGAAATGCGTGCCTTCTTGAATATAAGGCATTTTGGCAATGAGAAACCCTATGATGATTATTTTGACTTTGCCTTGGATATTTTTCCTGTGCCTTCCTTTGTGATCAGCGTTTGAGCATTCTTCCATTGGAGAACGGAATCTCTTCAGTGTTGAGCACTTTTGAGGCTGTGAGAGACCAGCTGAATTTGTGTAGTTGTGAGAGCTTCATATAGAGGTTCTGCATGTTTTTAACATAGTTTTTATTTCAATTTATGCTTGCTGCAATAAGGAAGGGGGTTTCTACACTGGATGCGTCCTCTTCAACAGTTCTTCATCATTTCATTTCTGTTTCTTCAACATCCTTACTTGGGCCGTACATTTGCATAGGGTCTTGTGCCTCTTTGGAGAAGGGCGTGTGAAGCCAGAGACTGGGGCGCTTTCCTTTGGGCTCCTGTTTGTGCTTCATCATAAGCGGCTATCACTACTGCTGCTTTGTATCTAGTTTTTGTTTGAGAGAAGTCAGATCTGGTGGTTAGGAGTGCTTCTTTGTCAGTTTTTCACCATTCCGACTGGCAAACTGGATTTCTTTCTTATTTAATTATTCTGGAGCATTACTGGTATGTAATTCATTTGTAATCTCATTGAATGCGTTGCATAATAACATCTATTACCTATGTTGCTCAGAATATGTTCATGTTGTTTTTTTGTAAGCTTTAATATGATGTGCACCTTCTCTTCTGTCTACAAACATTCTCTAAAAAACTAAGTAAAACACAAAAAGACTTAAGAAAAAGACAGAGGTTTTGTAGAGAGCCAGCAAGGCTCATCACAGTGGTATCAGAGCTTATTAATCCTGCCAGCTTGTGGGAAAAATAACAAATATCTATGCAGCAACACCAGAACAGGTTTGACAGGCACTACACACGCAGGGGCCCTGGAATTCCGAGAAATACTTTTGAACCATTTCAGGCAATACCATTGAACGAACAGGTAGAGGATTTTGATTTTGATAATATGGCTGAAAGGAATGATGATGCTCGTCTTAATGACGAAGACAGGGATGCTAGAGAAGTACTGAGAGGAATGGTAGCCGGTCAAGAACAGGTAGCAAACATCCTCCAGCAACTGAGCACCAATGTGCAAAACCTGACAGTTCTCAGAAGGCCGAATCTGGATCAAGATCAGGAAGGTAGCATACATGGAGAGCATCACAGGAATATTGCTCCAGCATGCACCTTTGAGAGAGCCACACGTCCTACTTTTGTCAGAAATGACGCTGAGGAGGAAGAGGAGGTGGAAGAAGGTGGGGAAGGAAACTTTGCTGACAACATTTTGGCTATGCATGATGAATGGGATGCAATGCCTCCACGAGTTAACGATCACCTTAACTTTGACCGTTTTATGAGTCAGAAAAGAGAACACACCAGGAACAGGAATGACAGGAGGCCTAGATACAAACATAATGATCTACGACAGGCTACCAATAAGCTTACCTTAGCGAACTATGATGGCAGTGGCAGAGTTACAGCACGTGCCTGGGTAAGTAAATTGGATACGTTCCTGACACTACATCCTATGCCAGAGGAAGATGCTATTAGATTTGCAGCTCTACACCTTGATGGCGTGGCACATGACTGGTGGATTCATGGCATGGCTACTCTTCACCATGACCGGATTACCTCATACCAGGAGTTTACTGATAGATTGGTAGAGAGGTTTCACAGACGTGATCCTGAACTGTTCTTCAGGGATCTAGCACAGTTAAAACAATTGGGTAGCCTGGAATCGTACATTGGAGAGTTCCGAAGACTATCTGTAATGGTAACAGGTATTTCAGAGAGAAGGCTGATCATATTGTTTATTGAGGGGCTTTTTGAGCCCATGAAAGGTTGGATAAAAGCATTTGATCCACCTACTTTACAGGAGACCATGAGGAAAGCTCGCAGTATGGAGCCCACTACACCTCGTAAACAATTTGGCACAAAACCTTCTTCATCCTACACTGAGAACAAATCTGATCCAAAGAAGCCTGATAATGTTGATCAAAAGAAAAAAATTGCAGCTCCATTAGATCAGGACACAATGAATGATCTACGTAGAAGGAAGCTTTGTTTTTACTGTAAAAGCCCATATGACTTCAATCATGACTATCCCCTTAAGCCTAAAGGGCAAAACAGGCACATGGAATGGTTTTATGAGGGAGAAACATTGACTGATTTTTCTGATCAGCAAGCTGCTATCTATGACACAGATGAAGAAAAGTCAAAAAATGAGGCAGAGATTGAGGTAAAAAGTGAGCTACAGGAGGCTCATATGTCCAGCATGCAGAGAGAGGGTTCTTTCAGGCTCCATGGGGTCTTAGCGGGTCAAAGAGTCATATCTCTTTTAGACACAAGTGCAACCCACAACTTTATTGATTCACGGTTGGTGGAGAAAAGGGGAATTCAAACTCAGCAGTTTGAAGGCATTCGAGTGAAGGTTGCAGATGGACACACTCTCACTTGTGAGAGGATGATTCCTGATTTACCATTGAAACTCAATAATTTCGAGTTTAAGGCAGATTTTTATGTTGTGAACATGGGAGGAACGGATATAGTTCTTGGCATGAAGTGGCTTCATGCTATAGGAGAGTTCACACTTAATTTGCGTGATATGGAGATGAAATTCAAAGTCGATGGCACAAATCATGTTCTTAAAGCCATCAAGGACAGCAATCTAAAAGAAATTTCACTCCGAAGAATGGAACGTTTGATTCGACAAGACATGGTAGAATGGGCTGCTGAGTGCAAGTTAATGCCTTCACAGTTGGAGCAGCAAGCTTCACCTTACCATCCGGATGTACAGGAACTCCGAATCAAACATGCAAAGGTTTTCAGTGCTATTCCACCAGGTAGACCTCCTGATAGAGGTATTGAGCACATCATTGAGCTGGATGAGGGCACGAAACCTATTATGATCACTCCTTACCAGCACCCCAAGCGTTTAAAAGATGAGATTGAGAAAACTATTAAGAAGCTTTTAGCTATGGGGCACATTAGACCGAGTAAGTCACCCTTTGCTTCATCAGTTGTTTTGGTGAAAAAAAAGGATGGTACACTTAGGATGTGTATTGATTACAGGATGCTCAATAGGAAGAATATAAAGAACAGGTATCCTGTTCCACGGATAGATGAGTTGATAGACGAGCTTCATGGAGCTTGCTTTTTCTCGAAGATTGATTTGAGGACTGGTTACCATCAAATCAGAGTCAGAGAGGAGGACATTGAGAAAACCGCATTCAGATGTCACTGTGGACATTATGATTTCTTGGTTATGCCATTCGGCTTAACCAATGCTCCAGCTACATTTCAGTCTACTATGAACAGGATTTTCCATCCTCTCTTGAGGAGATTTGTTTTGTTGTTCTTCGACGACATCCTGGTTTACAACAAATCATGGGAGGAACACATTGTTCACCTAGATGAGGTATTGGGTATACTTGACAAGGAGTCCTTGTACGCCAAGGAGTCCAAATGTGCTTTGGGCATGGCCGAACTTTTGTATCTGGGTCACATTATCAGTAGAGAGGGAGTTAGCATGTGTAATAACACCCCCTATTCTAGACTGATTTTTGTGCTTTTTCACTCAGTGTAATTTTGTCAAACAGTTGGCTTGCAAGCTGATTACTGGTTTCCTAAATTTGTTCTTAATTTGCAATAACATAAATCGGATAAATTGATATTTGTTGAGTGGCTTTCAGATTTCATTCAATATAGAAAATCATACATAAGAAATACTAATAACAAGAAGATTAATGCTGATAACACTATTTAATTCCACTCCAAGCATACAAATCAGATTCAAACAATATTACAGACCTGGGAATGGCTTCAATCTCGTAATGACACTCAGATATGTTTCCAACTTATGTGAAAGACCATATGATAATGAAACAAATTCAAATGTGAACTCCACAAGTCTGAAATCTGCCCAAACACTGTTCACGCACTGTAGCAGCACTGTTCACACACTGTAGCGGCACTGTTCACGTACTATTCACGGCACTGTTCACGGCACTGTAGTGTTGTGACCTTTTCACACATCGCCCCATCCAGATGGGGACCCCCAATTTTTGCTCCATTCTAGTCTTTTGGGTTTTGGTCTTTTGGCTTTTGTCTTATCTCTCTCTCTCCCTCTCTGATCTTTCTGTTCTTTCGGGGATGTCCCGTTTGACCTAATTTGAAATTTTGGCTAAGTCTGAAGTGAATCGGTGAAATTAGGGTTTTCTTTCTTCAGGCTTAATTGAAGTTAAATTGAGTTGACTAATCTACGACTAAGCTTGGCATTGCATTCAGATGGCCTCTAGCAGATTCCCATCAGATTTCCGTTAAGATTTGACAACTTACTATTTTTAGTAAGTACCTAATTTGGGGTCTTTTCCTCAAGATTCTGGAATTCCAACTGCTCCAGCACATCCAGAGAACTTCAAAGTACGTGCACGCAAAATTGGAGCAGATTCAGACAACATTCTATTTTTAGCAGTTCCAGCTTCGGAGGCAGTTTTCAGGGCTTAAACATACAATTCTCCAATGAATGACAAGGGAATTGATCTGGGTATTTCAAGACCTTCGCGATGGTGTAACATGCAAACCGAGATGGTGACTTTCAGAGTTCAGCCTTCCGAGGCTATTTTTAGGGTTTGCATGCAGTATTTTTCGACGCATGTCCGGATATTCCATAAGGGTTTTGCGAAAGCTTCGCAATGATATGACATGCAAACGGAATGAGTCGGTTTTCAAGGACTTACTATTTTTAGCCAGTGCTTGCATGTCGACCAGTTTTCTGGGTTTTTCTGGGTTTCTTGAGACCCCACGAGCGCTGTGACATGCAAACTCATCCGACATCAGATTGGTCACTTTTCAGGCACTTATTATAAATAGCAGTATCACTCTGGCAACCACCTGACACTTCAGTATCACGGACAGAGCAGCGTGCAACAGAAATCAAGGCAAATGGAAACAGTTCAAGGCACATGCAAGTCGTATTAGGGTTTCCTACTTCGGTGCCTAAAAAGTAGGGTAAAAGGCCAGAATTTTGAAAGACGAAGGTATCCCACTGCGATCAACATCCTTCAGGCAATCTATTGGTGAAATTTGGGCACGATCCGAACACTTACTATTTATAGTAAGTCGCTTCCAAGACACGACTATAAATAGCAGGTCAGCACAAGAGGCAGGTGTGAACAGGTTCATCAAGTGATGAGGACCACGTGGTGAAAATTTCAGGTCAAACAGAGCCGCAGAAAGCGAGCAATTTTAGGGTTTTCTAAAAATAGCAGGAATGCTAAAATTAGCATGTCAGCATGGGCAACAAGTATAAACAAGGTGGCAAGGTCTCAAAGGGCATAATCACGCCAGCTCCAGTTTCAGAACGGGTGAAAAGGCATGGGAAGGCACACTTCTCCAAATTTGCTAATAATAGAAGAGCACAGAGGTAGCTGAGACATTGAAGATTTTCAAGTTTAAGTCTGGCAGAGGCAAACATGAAATGCGCCCTTGGCATGGAGGAAGCTTCAAGAAATTCTAAGTATAAAAGAAAAATTCCTCCTCATGGCCTCAAATGCGCCCAAGGTTGAAGGGAGCAAGCAAGATATTAAAATTCTTCTAAGGCATTGAAATTCCTTGAGGCATCCTCAAATGCGCCCAAGGAAGGTGAAGAGCCACTAAA
Organism: Sequoiadendron giganteum; assembly: GCA_007115665.2. NCBI lineage: Eukaryota > Viridiplantae > Streptophyta > Pinopsida > Cupressales > Cupressaceae > Sequoiadendron > Sequoiadendron giganteum. The sequence continues at coordinate 610,943,642 of CM021107.1, read as the reverse complement.
TGTGAGTGGAATTCCCTCTACCCCAAAATGCGCCCAAGCCTACAAAGCCACAAGGGGAGTGGAAGAAAAATCTAAGGCAATAAAATTTCCTCCAGCCTAGATGAAATGCGCCCAGCAAGAGGGAGAATGTTTAAAAATATTCTAAGTGTTGGGAAATTCCTACAAACCCCCCTAAATGCGCCCACCTTGTGATAGGTGTTGGAAAATTTTCTAAGTAAGATAAAATGGAAGCTTGGCAAGTGAAATGCGCCCAGCATGAAGAGGTCATTTGAGAAAAGTTTCTAAGGCATGAAATGGAAGCTTGATGGGCAAAATGCGCCCAAGGTAACATAAGGAACAAAAACGCCTAAGTATGGAAGATGAAAGCACCAAGGGTAAAATGCGCCCAAGGTAGGCTGAGGTGGAGACAAAAATTCTAGGCGTGGAAAATAAAAGTGGTATGTGTGAAATGCGCCAAAGCATGGAAAAGCACAAAAAGTTTATAAGGCGTGGATTTCCTCCTCAAGCCTCAAATGCGCCCAAGACATAAAAGGTTCCTCCTTCACATAGCAAATGCGCCCTCATGAGGGATGTTTATAAGAAAAGTTTCTAAGTATAGAAAAATTCTTCCTCCCTATGTGGTATGCGCCCATGAGCTAGAGGTGGTGAAGTTAAAATATTCTAAGGCACGGAAATGGAAGAAGACCCATTCAAATGCGCCCAAGGAGGATGTGGGGACTTAAAGAATTTTCAAGTGTTGAAACAAAAGCTCCAAGGGGTAGAAATGCGCCCTTGAGGTGAGAGCCACTCAAAATATTTTTTAAGTATACAGAAATAGAAGTAGAACCCTCTAAATACACCCTAAGCAAGGGGAGTAAGGTGAGAAGTTTCTAAGTAAAATGGAAATTGCAGCACATAGGCTGAAATGCGCCCTTGAAGGAAGTGGCCAAAAACAATTTTAATAAGACTGAAAATGGAAGTGGCCCATGATAAATGCGCCCTTGATGGGGGGAGTCAAGACAAAATTTTCTAAGTATGAGGGTAAAGACTTGCATATGTAAGTACGCCCATCAAGTGTTGAAGGTGTTTTAAAATTTGCCTAAGTCCAAATGAAGGCTTCACATGTGATGCGCGCCCAAGGTGAGTAAAGATGACAAAATTGTTAAGGCGTGAAATTGCTTGGGAAACGAAGGTAAAGTCATGTGTTGTGAGGTGCGCTCAAGGTGAGTTGATTAAATTTAAATAATTTCTAAGGCATTTCCTAAGGTGAAGATGAGAAATACGCCCAGGGGAGGTAATATTAAATTTTCCAAGTGCAAGGTGAGTTGTGCCCGTAAGCAAGAAGGAATTTCTTCAAGAAAATGCCAAGGCTTGAAAAGTGAAGGCTGCAAATGTGGAGTACGTCCGGAAATAAAATGGAATAAACCTTAGCAATTTTTATTATTTTTCAAAAATAATAAAAATCAAACTTACCCCTTAGTCTGGATACACATGGAAACGATGATTTTTGAGGGGAAATTTCTTCTAGGTATTGAACATTTTCCACTGGGAGATAATTTAAAATTGTTCCTCACCTCGCTCAAGATTTTTCGACAGATATTTTTGCCTGGCACCCGTTTAATGGATTTCCTAGGTGAAATAAAAAATAAAATCTCTAAGGCAAATACGAGAAAAGTTTCTACAAAAAAGTGCTTTGGCTTGTGATGTCAAAGTGAGCGCCTGGATTACAGTGGATGAAATTCATAAAGCAGGTAAAATTGTCTAAGGGAAAATAAAGCAACAAGGGGTCAAATACACTCACAGGGAAGAAATTTGTCCAAGGCATGGAGGAATTTGAAAATGAACTGAAGCTCGAGCATCAAGCGTTCAAATGCATCCTCAAGATGAAATATTTTCTAAGGCACAAACTCCAGGCAAGGTGATGGATACGCCCATGATGAAGGTTTGCTAGAAAAGTGATGAATTCTACCACATCCGGAGATCAATCGGTCAGAACATGGGAATTGGGTAAGTAAAGTGAATTTATATCATAAGTGTTCTGATACTCTTCTTTTGTTTTGTAGGATGAACGTTGAAGCCAAGGCATGAGGACTTGATGAAGCTAGACAACGTTGCAACTTTGGGAAGAAGAAACGACAGTGAAGATTTGGCTAAGACACTAAGAACATGATGCAAAAGAGGCAAATGCACCCAAGGCAGTGGGCTAGAGAAATGTGAAAGTCACAAGAAAGAAATGCATCCAGGAATGAAAGCAACAGGAGGACTTAACAAAGAAGAACTTTTTGCAAGGAGGGTTTGAACCAAGTGTTGTTGTGTGCTTGCCTCCTCCTAACGCAACATAATTGGCAGAGAAGAACGGTGGGAACACGTTTCTGGACGAGAATCTTCTAGAAGAAGATAGTGGGCATTAATTACAGATAATGGTTCCTGCAGAGGAGTGGAGAATATTCTGTTCATTTATTACCCACTCCTCTCTGTGGCGGTTTTTAGGGCAAGAACCCTAATTAGGGCATATGTGGCTCGATCTGAGCCCTTTATTGTAATTCAATCTGAGCCATCTGTTGGACTGGGCCAACTATAAAAGGGGCATCCCCCCTCATTTGTAAAAGGTAGACATTAGATTGAGAATAGAGAGGATAGAAGTTAGAATAGATAGAGAGATAGCTTAGAAGATAGCTTAGTTTGGAAAGGAAAGAAAACTTTCCCTTTGAAAGTTTTGTAAGAGGTTGTTGTGGAAAACTCTCATAATACAAAGGTTTATCATTGCATGGTGGTTCTATCTTTTGTTGTGAATAGCTAGCAAGGCCTTTTCGTCTTTCCAATTCAAATTGATAGAATAGAGTAGACTTTATTTTATGCAAGTAGTTGTTAATTGTGGAGTGTGGCGTTGTGGTTTGAGCATATCTTCTTTCATCCATACCACTAGCGGGCTTGCTGATGGTAAGTTCGCCTTGTGTGGTCAACTGGAATATCAGTACCTAACTTCGGTCGTGATTTGTGTGTTCATTTGCATCGTTGTGACGGAGTGCACATGTTGAATCACGATTTGAATATCTTACTCATCCTTTGAAGATTGCACCAACTTTGTCAGAGTTGTCCGAAGGGAGACGAAGCAAAGTCTGGTTTGAAGATTGTTTAAGTCGATCCTCGTCCTCCACCCTTTAGGAGTAGATGGTAGCATCTCTAATCCTTATATCCTTTTACATTCAGCATTATCCGGTTAGTTTAAGAACCCGAGCGTCATCGACAAATCTCCTGAAATTCGAGAATCCTTTCTTCTGAATGAGCAACTCACGTAAGTCCCCTTGAAATAACCAACATATTCACATCAACCAACTGAGTCTATTCGCACTAAAAGGAACCTTGGAGTTGAACGCATGAACTTTCACGCAATCTTAGAATGCGGGATACTTTGATCAAGAGGGAATAGAGTGACCGTTGGACATTTTATTCTGTGTTGGTGTTGTCATAAAAAACACGTCAACATGTAGCAACTCACAAATCTGCACTATCGCCTTCAAATCTGCTCCTAATATCTTCTCCAAATCTTCCCTTTGAAATTCTAATAAGCCCAATGTGTTTCCTAAATGAAAACACCATAAATTCTCCTAACTGTATCTTGCAACAGCGAGAAGAATGTTGACAAAGAGGGATTTTGTCCTCCAATGCCCAATAATCAGATTCTTGAGAAACCCAATAGCATAACTTTCATCTCATTCCAGCCTCTTGAAAGTGAGCTCTCCAATCCATTTTATAACTTCTTCATAAGAGCTTACTCACTTGTTTTGTCAATGTGGGATAATTAAACACTTTAATATTTTATCCCTCTTTTAAGTGTACCATGTACTTTTAAATGAAAGGGGACATTTAATATTTATAACATATTACTTTATAGTCCCACTATAGCCATTTATTAAACAAAGTTAAATAATTTAAATTTAACTTTATATCTCGCCTGAATAAATAAATATTAAATGACTATGAATTATTGCCATCCATCTGAACATCAACCATGAAGTCAATGATGTTGCTGAAGATCTGAATCATCCCAAAGTGACTTACTATAAATAGTAAGTGCGCCAAAACTATATCAAAACATCTCGAAATGACCTGCGACTGAAAATGCCTAGGCAAATACCCTCCAAGATCCCTTTTGTGTCTTAGTTAGCCTACGAGACCATGAGAAAATAGGCTAATGACAAACCTCATACAATATGTGCTAGAAAGGGGACATTACAGCATGGATCTAGAGAAAATTCGAGCTATCATCGATTGGCCTACACTTGAGACGTTGACACAGTTTAGGGGGTTTGTAGGATTGTGTGCCTTCTATCGTCGGTTCGTTAGTGGATTCTCGCGACATGTTGCGCCACTAACTAATTTGACTAAGAAGGGAGCCTTTGTGTGGACACCTCTTGCACAGGCATGCTTTGAGAAGTTCAAACTTCTTATGACTACATGTCCAGTATTGGCTTTGCCGGATTTCACCAAACCATTTGAGCTACATTGTGATGCCAGTGGTGAGGGTATTGGTGCAGTTATCATGCAGGATCGACACCCGATAGCTTTTGAGAGCAGGAAGCTAAGAGGTCCTGAACGGAGTTTCAGTATCTATGATAAGGAAATGTTGGCCATCATGCATGCCATGGCCAAATTCAAGCAATACTTGGTTGGTAGTAAATTCAGTGTTAAAACCGATCACAATAGTCTGAAACATTTTCTTGGACAGCGAGATTTGAACGAAAGGCAACAGAAATGGGTCCGCAAACTTCAGTCCTATGATTTTGACATTGCCTATGTCAAGGGCACTCAGAATGTGGTTGCTGATGCGTTATCTCGCCATCCTCACTTGAGCTCCATTTCATTGATTTCAGAGGACTAGAGACACATGATTGTAGCAGAGTATGCTAAGAATCCGTGGGCTTCTAGCATAGTGGATGGGACAGTACAGGTTGACAGATACTCACTTGTGGATGATCTTATCATTTAGAAAGGGACGATATTTCTTGTCCCAGGTTCTGAGATGAGGGGCATGGTTTTGAGGTCATTCCATGATTCACCTATGGCAGGACATCCCGATTACTTTAAGACCTACAGGCAGGTACGGGAGAGATTCTCTTTGAAGGGTCTCAAATCATTTGTTCTTCAATTTGTCAGGGAATGCCTTGTTTGTCAGCAGAACAAGCAAGAACACACATACCCTGCAAGTTTACTTCAGCCGCTTCCTATTCCTGAGAGGAAGTGGGAATGCTTGTCTATGGACTTCATCACGGGCTTGTTGAAAGCTCAAGGGAAAGACAGCATTTATGTGGTAGTAGATCGGTTGACGAAGTATGCACATTTCTTCTCAATCACTACTACGCACACAGCTACTCAGGTGGCGGACTTGTTTTTTCGTGAGGCTTCTAGCATAGTGGATGGGACAGTACAGGTTGACAGATACTCACTTGTGGATGATCTTATCATTTACAAAGGGAGGATATTTCTTGTCCCAGGTTCTGAGATGAGGGGCATGGTTTTGAGGTCATTCCATGATTCACCTATGGCAGGGCATCCCGGTTACTTTAAGACCTACAGGCAGGTACGGGAGAAATTCTCTTGGAAGGGTCTCAAATCATTTGTTCTTCAATATGTCAGGGAATGCCTTGTTTGTCAACAGAACAAGCAAGAACACACAAACCCTGTAGGTTTACTTCAACCGCTTCCTATTCCTGAGAGGAAGTGGGAATGCTTGTCTATGGACTTCATCACGGGCTTGCCGAAAGCTCAAGGGAAAGACAGCATTTATGTGGTAGTAGATCGGTTGACGAAGTATGCACATTTCTTCTCAATCACTACTACGCATACAGCTACTCAGGTAGCGGACTTGTTTTTTCGTGAGGTATTCAGATTGCATGGATCGCCTCGAAGTATAGTCAGTGACAAGGATAGCAGGTTTTTGAGTAACTTCTGGTAGGAGTTATTCAAACTTTGCGGGACAAAAATCATTCCGAGCACCAGCTACCACCCACAGACAGATGGGCAGACAGAGATAGTCAACAAATGGGTGTAGGGATACTTGAGGAATTACAATTCAGGACAGCAGAAGGCATGGGTGAAGTGGTTATACCTTTGTGAGTATTGCTACAATACCACTCATCACATGAGTATTCAGATGACACCATACCGAGCATTATATGGATATGATGCTCCGAGCTTTCTAGATTTATTGCTGAGTGATAGTAGAGTACCTAGTGCTGGTGATTTGTTACAGGAGAATCAGGACATTATGAGAGCACTTAGGGAGAATATTCAGAAAGCTCAAAATCAGCAAAAACAATATGTTGATCAGAGGCGAGTGGAGAGATCCTTCGAGATCGATGATTTGGTGTATTTGATGCTCCAGCCTTATAGGTAGTCCACCCTTCGTAAGAAGGGCACCGAGAAACTTAAGCCACGATACTATGGACCATTCAGGGTTGTCAGACGTGTTGGTGAAGTGGCTTATGAGTTAGATCTTCCAGTGGACAGTAAGGTTCACAATGTGTTCCATGTGTCACGCCTCAAAAAGGCATTGGGACCACAAGTGACTCCTATTGATTTACCACCCCTGCATGATGAGGGGAAATTGATTTTGATACCTGAGGCCATTCTGGATTCCAAAGAGCGTCATCTTCGGAGGCGGGTTATCAGGGAATATTTGGTGAAGTGGAAAGATCTACCGACAGAGGATGCGACTTGGGAGAGTGACAGTATTCTTCAGCATCCAACTTTGAGTTTGCTTGTGGGCAAGCAAATTTGGGGAGGGCGGACTGTGATGTCCCCACTCTAGTCAGTTCTCGGGAACAGTGTGTCAACCCTTTATTGGACCCTTGTGGGCTAGTTGGATTGGTTAGAGGATCAGTGGTACTTTCTGGAGAGCTTGGTCGTTCTCCTTTCCTGAGCTCAGTGTTTGGTTCACAGATGGTGTTAGCAGTTCAAGGGTTTAAGTGATTTAAGTTATTAATTAACTTATCATTATTTTATAAAGTCAAATTGACTTTATCTTTTTTATATCACTTAAATATTCATAAAAGGAGTGATTTAAAATTAAATCACTTAATCATTTAAGTGGGCGCCAAATATTAAGTTCCTAACTATTGAAAAGGGATTTAATATTATATTAAAAGATTTAAATGATGCAAAGTGCATATCTTCTTGGAAATGCGTGCCTTCTTGAATATAAGGCATTTTGGCAATGAGAAACCCTATGATGATTATTTTGACTTTGCCTTGGATATTTTTCCTATGCCTTCCTCTGTGATCAGGGTTTGAGCATTCTTCCATTGGAGAACGGAATCTCTTCAGTGTTGAGCACTTTTGAGGCTACGAGAGACTAGCTGAATTTGTGTAGTTGTGAGAGCTTCATACAGAGGTTCTGCATGTTTTTAACAGAGTTTTTATTTCAGTTTATGTTTGCTGCAATAAGGAAGGGGGTTTCTACACTGGAGGCGTCCTCTTCAACAGTTCTTCAGCATTTCATTTATGTTTCTTCAGCATCCTTACTTGGGCCGTACATTTGCATAGGGTCTTGTGCCTCTTTGGAGAAGGGCGTGTGAAGCCAGAGACTGGGGCGCTTTCCTTTGGGCTCTTGTTTGTGCTTCATCATAAGCGGCTATCACTACTGCTGCTTTGTATCTGGTTTTTGTTTGAGAGAAGTCAGATCTAGAGGTTAGGAGTGCTTCTTTGTCAGTTTTTCACCATTCCGGCTGGCAAACTAGATTTCTTTCTTATTTAATTATTCTGGAGCATTACTGGTATGTAATTCATTTGTAATCTCATTGAATGCGTTGCATAATAACATCTATTACCTCTATTGCTCAGAATATGTTCATGTTGCTCTTTTGTAAGCTTTAATATGATGCGCACCTTCTCTTCTGTCTACAAACATTCTCTAAAAAACTAAGTAAAACACAAAAAGACTTAAGAAAAAGACAGGGGTTTCGTAGAGAGCCAGCAAGGCTCATCACATTGTAACCTATTGGATTTGTTGGACTCATGCATGCACTATTTCAGAGAGGCCAATCTATTGCAAATCATCTTACCAACCATGAAATAGATCATCACAAAGAAAAAATTATTTCTAATGATAAGAACATATGGGAAGGTTTGGACACCAAATGGGACAAGGTGGTTCAACTTTTCCCAATGATGATTTGAGATCCTTCATAGCATATCATTTATTTACCATCGAGATTGGCACGAATGAAAGAAGATGAAATTTAAGTGCAGTGGCTCTTCTCTTTGACAGCTCATTCATTCCGTCTCACTTTGTTTTTTTCCTCAAAACTCTCTCTACAACAATGGTGTTTGGGAAGCTGCATAACAATAAAGCTTAGATTACCCCCACTTTTTCACCAAACAAGATTTCCTTCAACCGCAAATGCCATTGCAAGATTTGAACTAGCCATCACAAAAGCTTAAATTTTTTCACTCCCATTACCTAAAAATATTGCAACCAAATTACATGGAGGCCTTGATGCACATACCATGTTCAGCTGACTCTATATTGCACTTCACTTTCAGATATTTTCCAAGTGATCAAGTTGATTATGACTGCTTCTGACATGCATGAAATGGATACAATAATCCAAAAGAATTATATATATTTGATTACAGGAAGCTCTTCTACAAATTCAACAGTTCAATGAGGCCTCATGGTAGATTTTGTAATTCTTCTACAATATTAATCTTTGTTTTCCTTTTCTGAGGGGAATCTTAATTTAATTTATTGGTCCTCACTGTTCGAATAAACAGACTGGGTTAAGCTATCAATTTGTTCTTTGAAATATGTCAATAATTTCTATCTAGCTTTTATTAAATGGTAATTTTTAGCCATTTTAAATTTCTTTGATTGTGAACAATTGCCTATATAGTTAATAAAATTACAGATACTTTCATCCATAATATATTGATATACATTTTGGTGCAAGGAGACATAAATAGCCATGTATTAAAAGGCTCTTTTCTATCAAATGAGTATTCCATCAAAAAAGTTATTTACTAAATGAACATATAATTGTGGATGTCAACTATCAACATACACTTGTGTATATGCTTCCAAATCTAAAAAGTACAAAAATGTTACCTTTTGTCGAGCTGAGGATATAATATCAGAAGAAGCAACACTGCTGTCATTCTGGCTATCTAATATATAAACATTAAGGAGTTGTTTTTAAATGAAAAGGCATAGTAAATAACATTTGCTTCATATTTATTTTTGCAAATACATTATACATGACTATAAGAAACATATATGTTTAATTTATTGTTATTACTTACAATAGTTATAATGAGCTCAAAATTAAGTAGCAAATTTTTCCTCTCAGCTGGGTCTGCAATTTCTTCCTGTAAAGTATTAAAAAGGAACAAGCAATGAAGCAAAATACTCTCCTTTTTATGGATCTCGTTGAAGAAGATACGACCGAGTTCACACGCTTTTCATCAAACATTTTGTGATAATGTTACTTAGTAAAATCTAAAAGGTATCAAAAATATTCATGGTTTATAATGGCTCAACAAAAACTGGGTCAAGCAGAATGATATTTGAGTATTAATTATTGTTAATTTCACTATCTAATACATCAAACAATAAAGAATCATTTTACATGAATAAGGCATAGTAAAATATACTTGCTTTAATTCTGAAGTTTTACAAACAGCATCATAAAACAAAAAATATCTGTGTTAATATTATCATTCAGTAATAATAGTATAATCACTTCAAAAATCTGATAGAGATTCCCCAAGGCTTTTCTGCGTTCAATGATAATGGGGCCTTATGTGAGCACAATGGCAAAGGAGCATTCTATGAGTCTGATGGCAATGGAGTCTTTTATAGTTCAAACCTCAGGTGGCTGGCTTTATGGCTACTCAGTCTTCTAGGAGGTAAATCTCACTAATACATTGCTTTCTTTTTCCCCAGTATGTGCCAGTTCAACTTTACTAAACCATTCGTTTGCTTATTTTCTTTCCATATTTGTGCAAATATCACCATAAAATCCAATAAGAGAACAGAAAATAAGAGTGCCCAAGATCAGCATCAAGGAAAAGAATGTCAATTTGCTTTTTGAAAAACTAGAATATTCTGGCTGCTGAATTGAGAGAAGAGATCACTCTGCTGATTATCAGGTTGGGGCAGAATCTGATGAGAGTAATTAAAAATCAAGGTCATGTTTTGAACTTGTTGGCCCTTACGATGGAATAATTTGACAAGTATAGGAGGATTCAAAAGCAGATGAAGAGTGGCAGTTCTGGGACTAATGTCCTAGAGATTGTACACTCTAACAAGCTAGGACAATCATTTCATGTCTACACTGGACTCTGTTAAAGAACTGATGGAGAATACTCAAACAGTGCAGCCTCTATTACAAACAAAATCAAGAGAAGGGTGATGATACATAACACAATGGGGAATTCTGGCCTCTCTCTTGTCTGGTTAGCACATTGTTATATCTTTCTTTCATATGATTAGATGAGCCCAAAGTGGCAGTTTTTGCATTAGCCATAACTTATGTTTCAGTAGTTTCATAGAATAGGGTTCATAACATATGCAGTAGCTTAAATAGCTTACTGTAAACACACAACCACTAGACTTAACTCCAAGTGTAAAACCAGTTTTGTATATACAAGTCATACTTTTATCTCTAATCAGTCAGACAAGTAATGTTGTAGCAGAATCTAAAGGCATGTTAAATTTTGATATATAGAGACAAAAAAATACTAGAGTGGTTTAAATCATATGTACTACTATAATACTAATCATTAGAAAATATGATACTCTCATATGACCAACATCCATTCTTGAATGTTTCTACATCCAGTAAAATTTCCTCACAATAATGCACCATTGACAGTTTGTCATGTCCTCTTTTCAACATTAAAAGAATTAATTGAGGATCCACAACCTATTATTTATTTTCTGTAGAGTAAGGGATAAAATAAGATAAATAATTTAATTATAAAATTTTAAGTTTGGCCCAATCACATTATTTTGAAAAGGGCAACTTAAATATTATTATAGGGCCTATGTAAGATTTTATTTTTAAAAATATTTTTAGACACTTGATCTAATAGTTTATTTAAAAAGTGTTTTTTTAAATACTTGGAGGAAAAAATAAATTCAATATGTAATTTAGAAGTGCTTTTAAACGGTTTGAGAGAAAAGTAAATTCCATAGTTGAAAAACTTGGGACTTGGCAAAAAATCAGCAAATTTATCAAACATTTGAAAATACTTAAATGTTTTTATATATTCTTCAAAAACATACATATTACTGAATTTGTATAACATATTACTGATTTTCATCATATATAAATCAAAATTGGAGTTTAATACATATTACAGACTAAAAAATCAAAATGAGTTCAACCTCTAAATACATATGAACTTCAAGTTTCGATATCAATAAAAATTATAAATCTTAAATTTCATCCAAGACTAAAGCTCAAAAAAAATTGTTGTCGTTGTGTTGGTATTGTGGAAGTGGATGTTATAGTTGCAATATCCTCAATAAGAGCCTCAACAAGTGTTTAATCCATAGTGATAGGATCAATCTATGTATGTGAGGATCCCGCACCTAATAGCCCACCAACCTCGCCTTTTGCCTCCTCATATGTTGCCACATTCACTTTCCATTTGGCTGCCTCCCTCTCCAAATAAGCAAACTCATCATTTATTAACAATGGATCCATATCAATATCCTCAAGCTTAGCAATCCAATTTGAATATGGATCAATGTCATCAAGGCCATTCAAGTAGTTGAAGGTTGTACTACACATAGACGAGGTTGTAATGTCCCCATTTATATTTGACTTAAGCTACCATTCATCAACACTCCCTCTTAGCTAGGGAAGATATTTCAAATCAAATAAGTAGAGATATCACCTTCACACGTGATATCGAAGATATGATATGTTTTACTCAATATTGTCAAGTCACATGACATTCTTCATAACACATCTTCATTATGGTATGTGCATTGACATCAAGTCACATGATGTCTACCATAATTCATGGCATATCCATGGATATAAATATCCACCATGATTATCTCTTAAGGATCACAATGATCCACAAATGATATCAAGTCCCATGATATCCATCAAAGTGTCCAAGAGATACTATCATGACATGTCCACAGATATCAAGTCATATGATAGTTTATCATTGTAGAGTAGTCACTTTACAATGTCAAATACAAGGGACTAGGCCCATAAGGTCATGGAGTCACACACATCACAGAAGAGTTTACACATTAAACATCTTTATATATTAGTACAATTTATAAACAATTTGTATTTCAAACATAAATATCAAATTACATTTCAACCATACCAAGTTTCTTCCTAAAGTGCTCTAACTTGTTTCGGGAGAGAGGCTTGGTGAGAATGTCTACAGTTTGATCATTTGTACTAACATACTCCAACTAGATCACGTTCCCTTCCACCATATCTCTTACATAATGATAGGGAATCTCAATGTGCTTAGATCTATCATGGAAGATAGGATTTAAAGAGAGTTTGATACAACTCTGATTATCACAATTAATAATTGTAGGATTCAAGGGCTCACCAAAGAGTCCCACAAGCAATTTACGAAGCCAAACTGCTTCTCTTGCTCCCATAGAGGCTGCAATGTATTCAGCTTTTGTTGAGCTTTGTGCAACTGAAGACTGTTTTCTGCAAAATCCAGGAGATCATAGCCGATCCTAAACTGAAGCAACATCCTGATGTGCTTTTCCGATCGGTTACACTTCCAGCCCAATCTGAATCAGAGTAACCATGTAGATCTAGTTGGTCTTTCTTGTAGGGAAGACCATATCCAATAGTGCCTTGAAGATATCTCAAAATATGTTTCACAGCCATCAGGTGAATTTCCTTTGACTCACACATGAACTGGCTGAGAACATTCACTGCATAGCAAATATCAGGTCTAGTGTTAACCAGATACATCAAGCATCCAATCATCTGTCTATAAAGGGTTGGATCTGCACACTTGGATTTTGTTGTTGCTTCTTTCAATTTGTGAAGGTTGGTTTCCATAGGTGTAGACATTGGTCTACAGTCCAACATTCCAAACCTCTTCAGAATATCACTAATATACTTCCCTTGGTTTAGTACAATGCCCTCTGATTTCTGCCATACTTCCAAACCTAGGAAGTAGTGTAGAATGCCCAAGTCTTTCATGTCAAATTCAGAAATTAGATCCTGCTTTCCTTGAGCAATGAGGTGATCTTCTCCTGTTATCAGCAGGTCATCAACATATAAAATAATTATTAGCATATCACCTTTGATTACCTTGAAGTAGAGATTGGAGTCAGCATCATTTTTGGAAAATCCTAGTCCCAAGAGATAACAGTCAATTCTTTCATACCAGACCCTGGGAGCCTGTTTAAGTCCATAGAAGGCTTTCTTCAGTCTGCACACATATGAGTCAGGTTTATGTATCACAAAACCTTCAGGCTGTTCCAGATAGACTTCCTCTTCAATGGTTCCATTCAAGAAGGCAGTTTTCACATCCATTTGATGGATCTTCCAGCCTTTAGTTGCAGCAATGGCTAATACAGCTCTCACCGATGTGTAGCGAGCAACAGGTGCAAATGTTTCTTTATAATCAATGCCTTCCTTTTGAGAAAAACCTCTTGCCACAAAACATGCTATATGTTTTTCTATACTGCCATCAGCAGCATGCTTGATTTTGAAGAGCCATTTGGAAGAGAACTGATTTCTCTTTCGGTCTAGGCACTATATCCCATACATCATTCCTTAGAATGGACTGATATTCCTCCGTCATTGCATCCTTCCATGCTTGATGTCTGAAGGCTTCTGTAACACTGTCAGGTTCTGACTTTATGATGTTGTTCATTAGAGCAACATAGCTAGAGAATCGTTTGGGTCTTTTACTTTCCCTGAACGTTCCTCTCGGTGTTGCATGATCCTCAACTTCTTTGATCATCTTTCTAGCCCAAAGTGGTCTCTTTCTACTATTGTCATTTGTATTCTCATCTGAAGTAGAAGGAAGTTCATGTGGCATTTCCTCAGGATGCTCCCTCTGAATCTCAGGAGCAGGTTCCATTTCAAGTACTCTAGGGGAATAGGTTTCTATCTCACTAGAACTTCTTGCCCTCTTGAATGCAACGTCCTCTTCAAAGATGACATCTTTGCTCAATTCAATTTGTTTCTGCCTAGGTATGAATATCCTGTAGGCTTTGGAGGTTTCACTATAACCCACAAATACCCCCTTCTTTCCGGAAGGTTCTAGTTTGAATCTTTTCTCTTTGGGCACATGGATATAGACAGGACAACCAAAAATCCTAAAATGACCAATGTCAGGTTTTATGCCAGTAAAGGCTTCTTCAAGAGTTTTGTTGTCAAGATGAGAATGAGGACATCTATTTTGGACATAGACAACAGTCCTAGAGGCTTCTGCCCAAAAGGAAGTTTCAATGTTTTGGTCAAGCAACATTGCCTTAGCAGCTTCTACAATGGTTCTATTCTTTCTTTCAGCAACCCCATTTTGTTGAGGGTTGTAGGCAACTGTGAACTCCCTCTTAATTCCATCACTCATGCAAAATTCCTTAAAAATTTCAGAGGTGTATTCTTTCCCATTGTCTGTCCTTAAGGTTTTTATTTTCTTCCCGGAGAAGTTTTCAGTAAGGGCTTTGAACTCTTTGAACATTTTGAGGATTTCTATTGACTCTTTGCACTTAAGGAAATAGATCCAGGTTTTCCTAGAGAAGTCATCTATAAATATGACATAGTAAAGAAATCCTGCTTTAGAGGGTACAGACATGGGTCCACATAAGTCTGAGTGAACTAGTTCTAACACATTTAGGTTTTTGCTCAAACTATTGGGAAAGGATCCCTTTATATTCTTTCCTAAGGCACAACCTTTACAAGTTCCTTCATGAGATGGTTTTAACTTAAGTAAGCATGTTACAAGTTTTCCCATAGAAGGTAGGGCACAGAAGTAAAGGTGTCATAATCTTCTATGCCAAATTTCATTTGAATCAAAGGTGTCAAGGGTAAGGGCTTGTTTAACTTCAGTGCATAGTTTGTAAAGGTACCCTTGTCTTACACCTATGGTTTGGGCTTTCTTGATAGTTGAGTTCTTAGGCCATGCTAGAACTTTCCCATCCATAAAGGTAACTCTATATCCATTATCTTCAAGGGTAGAGATGGATATTAGGTTCCTCTTTATTCCAAGTACAAATAAGACTCCAGTGAGTTGAAGAGAAAGACCAGATTTCAATTTGATGGAGCAAGTTCCAACCCCTTTTACAGTGTGTGCAGAATCATCCCCAATGGTTACTTCTTCATCAGACTTTTCGGTCATAGTGTCTAGGTGTTCTCTGAATCCTGTGATATGTCTAGAGGAACCACTATCAATTACCCAGTTGTGGGTGTTGTTAGATACTTGACTAGATAAGGCTGTATAGAACACAAAGTTCTCAGATTCATGATCTGAATTTGTCTTTCCTACTTTGGCAAAGGATGCTTGTTGCTTTGATCTGTCAGGGCACTTCATTGCATACTTGAGAGATGCCTTTCTTCTTAAAAGATCCCTTTCCATTGGAATTTCTCTTTCTTTTAAAAGATCCTCTCTTGTAGGATTTTTTCTTATTCCTTTTATTAGACGTTGAGTTGAGTACATGAATGTCTTCATCTATGTTCTTCAGATTATTTTCTTTTGTGGAGAGTCTTGTTTCCTCTTGAAGGCAGTCAGTTCTTAGCCTATCAAACTTAGGGAGTTTAGATCTCGCACTTATTCCTTGAACAAATGACTCCCATGAGTTTGGTAGGCCTCCTAGTGCAATTAGAGTTAACTCTTTGCTATCAATCTGATATCCAATTATGGATAATTGATCCCTTAGTTCAATAATCCTCATGAAGTATGCATTAATGGACTCTCCTTTGTTTATTTGAGCATTGTTGATTTGCCTCTTTAATGCAAGAGTCCTACTGGTGTTGTTGATCTCATAGGTACTCTCAAGAGATTTGAACATATGGTATGCAATTTCATGTTTTGCTAAGATGGGCACTATATGATCCCTAACTGCATCTACTAGGATTTTCATGGCTTTTTCATTGTTTTCAATCCATTGAGTTTTCTCAGGATCAGCCTCTGGTTTCCTTTTTATTTTCTCTCACAAGTGAGTCTAGTTTATTCTCTTTAAGGATCATCATGATTCTAAATTTCCATGATGTGAAGTTGTCTGCTCCTGCAAGACAATCTTCAAATATGATCACACTTGACATTACGAAGAATGTGATATGAATTCAAATTTAGAAAAATACGAATTTTCTAGAGCAATCTGATATCTAGATTTGATTTGGATTCACACAACTTGGCTCTGATACCATGTAAATGTAATCAAATCTCTATCAGATATGATCCTAATAAATCTAAGGAAACACTAAGGTCTGAAATTCTGTGTGAGAATTCTAAGTCAAAAAACGATTTCCAGATTTCTTCTCTTTTGCTGAATGTGCTGATTGCAGAACATTAATAAATTTCGATGTTTTGCATATCAATGAGGAACCACCATAAATACGTATGGAGACCCGCCTCTAAGAGACACGTCTCATGAGCGGACGTGTCTCCACAAGTGGAGACACGTCCGCTCATGGGACATGTCCCTTTGAGCGCGCGGGTCCCTACATGACCGACTAACATTCGATTAGTGCCTTAACACACACATAACCTTAAGTGGCGAATATATGAATTCCGATTTATTCAAATACAGAATTTTAACATCATTTATTTATTTCAATTTTATACATGCTTTATAAATTCGAAATTACTTATTTCCAGAAATATTTTATATGAAGAGCAATCCGGTCTTATATAAATGATGATGATGCTTTTAGCAATCATCATTTATATCTGACCTAAGCTACCATTCATCAACATATTTAACAACTTTTTTGAGGAAATAATATATATATTTTTTTTAGTATTCCCTAAAAATTATAAAAATACAATAAAGTGTCATTTTTCACTCACTCTTTAGTACCTTGGATCTAACAACACTTCATTCGATCACTAATAACAACCTTTTTAAATAATTAAATATAAGTCGGCTTTTAATTTAAAACTCAAAGTTACTTTTCAACAACATAATTTAATTATTGAATTAATTTCCCTTCTTCCACCACCTCATTAGCCTGCAGAAAAATTTGTGAAAATAGGCTAGGGGTCATTAGTGAACTTATGCTCAAGAAGGGGGCATCACAAGTTTTCAGCATTGCTACTATTCACGAGGATTTCCAGCCATTAGATCTGCTAATATCACTTTTGCAGCCGTTGCTCCATCATATAATTGCTGATTTCATAAGGATGTAATGTTGATTTATGAGAGTTTACAGATAATAGTGAGGATATCAACCTGTTTTCCATAGGTGTTCACTGCTGACCTTGACCGTTGCCTTGTGTTGGAACTAGCCATACCACCTATAGCCATCATACCATGGATATAGCTACATTGTACTACTATATGGTACAATCATGAGTGGGATTGCTGCTATAAAAATATTCTAAAATTGTATTGTTTGCAGATCTGATGTTATAATAGTAGTTGAATTAGTGATTATAGGTTGCTACCTTAATGGAAATCTTACTATTGCATGAATTTTGGGATAAATTACTGATTTGATCATATACTACTTTTTTTTAATCAATCAAGAGGTGGATGAGGCCACCATAACTATATTAGATTATAAATAAAAGATTACAGCAAGAAGACATAATTATAGGCCAAGAGACCAAAGAGGATTGAGAAACTGGAATAATCCAAAGAAAGAAAAGAGGATAGGCACAACAACCCAACTACCATACAAAAAAATTGCCAACCTGAAAGCCAAAAGGATAGGTTCAACAGCCTAACAATCATGCATTGCAGCTACCACTAGAACTAGCAACATCCGAGGCATCAATTTAGAGAGGAACATCATTTCCATAAAACTCTTCTCTCACATGCTTGAGGAGGAAGTGCAAGCAGTTGAACAAGCTGGAGGCACAAAGATACAAAGCCTCACCTAATTCCTTACAAAGGAGGTCCAATGATGCCAATGAAGCCACAGGAGAGTCAGGCAGCAAGCCTTCTCTCATAGACATGAGAGCATGGAGCAAAGCAGGGGAATTAAGTATGGCCTCCCTTGTGAAAATACCACCAACATCCGCATTACCAAAGCTAGCATCATAATCTACTAACGCCTTGTCTAGCAACTAGAGAGAGATGGCATGTTGAAGATACTTTACTGCCAAGAAGCACACTAGCCCACTGTCGCTCAGAATATCCATGGAGTTGGATAATGTTACACCCCGGAATTTGTATAGTAACTATTTAGTAATGCTTAGAGCATTCTGATTGTAAGGAAGGTTTTGAATGAATAAAATGTGATTGAACATTGTTATCAATTTGAGAATCTGTTTACATGTTATGATTGGCTCATTCTGTATTCTTGATTGATGTTATTCTTGGATAAGCAATGCATAGAGGAGAGTAATTAGTCTTGTTTTATATTTGATTTATATATACTGCATATGTTATGAGCAAGTGACTGCCATGGTTTTGTGCCAATGGATGCAGGAACAGGAACTATTCCTCCAGGTGGAGAGGAAACATCACTCGGGAGAGGAACTTGGTCAGCTAACCGGTAAAGTTGATCATATGAGCATACACACACTTCACTGGGGGTTTTGGGAACTGAGTCAAATTGAGTTGTCTTAGTAAGTCACCCTTAGGCTTAGGAGTTTTTGATTACTTCTTTATGCTTTATGAGTGGTGTTACTTGATTGACTGACTTACTGTTCTGTGAACCTTGAATGTGAAATGTGAACTGATAAGTTATACTGATGCCTGGAATTTACAGTTAAACGTATATATACATGTTTGTATAAGTACGTGTATTAAGGGTACTCTGACTGGCCTGTAATACACGTAATTGGTTAATTAAATACAAACATGTATAGATATATTTAAGTGTAAATATGGATATGTTTATAAATATATTTAATATAAACATTATTATAGTTTTACCAATAATAAAATATATTGATATATCTATAGTAATATTTAAATATTATATAGATATATACATATATTTAAATAAAGGTAAAATAAAACTATAATAGTTTATATTTAATATAATGCAAAATGTATTCATAACATTTTAATTTATAATTTAAAATGACTTTGCCTTGGAAATAATTAAAATTGATTTATATAGTCATTTGGTAATAAAATGCATTTACCATGAGTAATAAAAGTATTTCGAATTCCATAGACTATTGGAGAAATACGTTGGAAAGTATTATGGGAAATTTAATTGATAAAGACTATAGTCTTATTAAAAGATTTAAATCTTTTAGCATTTTTAGAAAGTGAAAATCGCGGATTCCTTCGCACGGGAAAAAACGCGGACTATGTTAAGGCTGAAACAATGGAAATGGTGAAGGGAAGAACCCGCGCCAGCTTCTCATGCCTTGGACCTGGTCGCAAATGCTAATGTGCCACCATCCTGGAAGGCATGGGCGGA
Source organism: Sequoiadendron giganteum (assembly GCA_007115665.2). Taxonomy (NCBI): domain Eukaryota; kingdom Viridiplantae; phylum Streptophyta; class Pinopsida; order Cupressales; family Cupressaceae; genus Sequoiadendron; species Sequoiadendron giganteum. Next base: position 610,924,104 of record CM021107.1, on the reverse strand, counting down.
ATAAGGCCAGGTGGCTGCGTTTTTAACCTTGACGTTTTCTTCTAAAAGATTTACCACCATTTTTGGGGAGACGCCTGTAGGTGTCAAATCCGCATTTCTTATCAAATGGAAGTTTGAAACATTCTCTGAACTGCTGGAAGTCGAATCACTTCTCAAAGGCTGAGTAAGTATGGATAATTCGCCACATTTCAGTTTGAAATATTCAAATAGTAAGTTCTGTCAATTTACATGCTAGCATAAGTGGAAATTGTTTGGCTGAAGGCTCTATAAATAGCCGCCCAGTTCATTTAGCAACACACACTTTTGGAATTCCGAATTTTCTCTTGTGAGAAGCTGCATTTTGTCATTTACGCCAATTGCTATCTACTCCTGCAAATTACGAATTTCTATTTAGAAAGTTGCAATCTATCATTGCTGTGATTGTATTGTTGAGAGCCAAAATCCATCATTGCTGTTTTGTATTGTGAGAGCCATATACTATCTTTGTTGTGATTGTATTGTTGAGAGTCATAATCCATCATTGCTGTACTGCATTTACCTAAAGAGTCATACTCTACTCATGCTGTGAAAAGTATCTGGAAAAGACTGAGAAGGACTGTGGAGGAAGAGCAGAAGCTACTGATTGAACTCATTTCGCAGCAAGGGAATCAGGCATGAGAAATGTATTTTTAGTATTTCTGTCATTTGAATTAAAAATGAGTTTACCTGCTTAGATTATGTTTTGCAGTGTGCTTGAAGTAAGTGTTAGAAGGTCTCTGTTTTCTAAGGGATTATGTTGAAATGAAATAGCTTAATTTCATTAGAAAAGGCTTATTGAATTAGGAATAACTTGTTTCATAGTGAAAGCATGGATTAGCTTAAGAGCTTGTTGAAATGAAATAGTTTAATTTCATAGGAAAAAGCTTGTTAAAATGAAATAGCTTAAATTCATAGGAAAAGCTTGTTAAAAGAATAGCTTGAAAGGGAAATGTTTGATTACTTTTAATAGAAGTTATATTATGAATTGTATTACTTGAATACTGCTTGAATTCCTTATATAAAGGAAAAAGGGACTAGATATTAAATACTAGGACGAGGGTGGAACCAGTACCAAGGTAGTCTAAAGCTTTAAAGTTAAATAGATTAACTAGGGAAAGCTATGTACTCCGCGGATAAAGGATTCCGTGTTAGGAGGTACCAGAGGGACCCCTTGTTGACTGTATTCCATTTCCTGTTTAAGTAGTTGATGTAGGAAGTCTAGGGTGATTGACTACCCACGGAAAGGACTCAACCTACGCGTAGGATAAGGCAGCCTTAAGTCAAACTGAACCTGACTTAGTGCAAGTGATAGATGACCGTCAATTTAAGTACTGCCGAAACACTTTGGCCAAAGTAGTATACCTAACGTCCACTTAGACTGTGAGACGAATTTACACTGTCAGTTCACAGTAGTCCAGGTTACATGCTAGATTGAGATTGTGAGGGCACAAGGATTTAGTTATGTAGGATTACACACTATGCTCAGTTGGTCATACAGAATCAGTTACCCAACCAATCTCTTCGTAGAAGGGAGGGTCGTATACTTAACAGTAAACGTGCGGGGGACCGCAATATAAGTCCGTGGTTGGTGGAAAAGCACCTGAGTGATGTTTCTCCTCCACAGTAGACTTCTGATAAACCAAGGTTTGAAGGGAAGATCCTGGACAGTCTTATTCCTATTTGCTCAAAAGCTTCCGAGCTATGTTTGAAACTTGTAAGATTCTTACCTTGCTTTTTATTTAAAAAAGTAATCATGAAAAGCGTACTCTATTATTTACTTAGAAAATAGAAAAATGAATTGTGTCATTTATTTCTTTATGATGAAATGTTCAAATTAGAATGAAAAGAAAAGTTTATTTACTTTGTCACTATAAATGTATTTCCTTGTATCTTATTAGTGAAAGTAGAAAATTTTTGTTTACCCGGTTTTGGGGGTTGTTACAGATAAAGAGGAAACCAAATCTGTGAAGAGAAGCAACTTGAATTGGGAAGCCAACAAAAAATTCCCCACCACCACCCAAATAGCTTCTTCTATATGCTACTATTCATTATTTCATCATTTGATTAAAACAAGAAATACAAAGGCATAGAGTTTATGAATATTCTGCTTTTCACCTACTATAAATTAGATCTGAGAATTTATAATTGCTCCTAGTGTTTACATCCATTAATCATGCTAATATTAGCCAGTGATCTGCTGTCACACTTAAATTTTTTTGGCATGTGAGGGTTACCAAAGATCATACCAGCCATTAATAGTTTGGACCTGGTGTTTCATGGTTGAAGCTTTGATGTATGTGGGTTCTTTAAAATAATTATATTGCTGATCAGCATTACTTTCAGTTGGATTTGGCATCTACACTTCGACATTTTTCATCATTTCTTCTTGCACACATTAAGGAAATTGCATATTTCCTAAGGTTGTTCGATTGGGGACATTACACAATTGTAGGCTTCAGCATCTTCCCAATAGAAGAAAACAACTAAAAAAATTGCATGTCAAATAAGAAAGAGAAAATAATTAACTAGATCAAACAAGATTAAGTAGCAGAAATGACGAAAAACAAGCAAAGGATACGAGGATTCCCATAAATATTATTAGTAAGATCATTTGTGATAGCCTGCATCTGTGACTCAGAGTACAAGGTTGCCCCAGCATGGTCCAGGTAGATTGCCTCTGGTAAGGACAGCCATCCAAAAAAAATAATTAGTAAAGATAATGAAATAGATTTACTGGTCTTACACCACTAAGCCCAAAATCCTATAAAAATCCATAGATTCATAAACATGAAAAGATAGAATAAAGAAATTAATTATAAATTGAATATTATTGAATTTCCATTATGTCCAAGGCCTATGAAAAACCATAAAATTATAAAATAAGGTACAGCAGAAAAACAATTAACTCTAATTTTCAAATGTATAAGCTTCAATGTTCATCAAATATTACATTTCATAAAATCTAAAATATTAAGCTATAGAAGTACATAGTTTGTTTGCAGTGAATAGTTAAGAAGACAAAAGAATGTGTACTTAGAAACTATAGTGACTCCTGACTTTAGCAGAAGAAATAGAAGCAGTGGACATATGATGTGTCTAATCTTTTACTCTATACAAATAAACAACAAAGAATACTACCCAACAATCCAAATCATTCTCATAATAACATAAGATCAAAATGCTTCCAAGTTTAGGACACAAAGAAAATAAAAGTGTGTCAACATATCATTCAAATGGCGCATTGTTTGAAAATACATAAACATATCAAGCAAACTTTTGCATCCAACTTTCTTGACATACCTCAAGGGTCACATGTAGATTTTGTAGTAATCTGCCCCTTAATTTTTTCTTTGAAATTTAACCAACACAAACCAGCACTACGCCAAATGTTAGCGTTAGCTCCAAAAGATAATCAAATTGAATGTAACCTTCGCCAAGAATGTTCACCAAAATCCTTTGAAAGGCGAGGCGATAGCATATGGGAAGAGGTAGTTAGCAACCAAACTGAAAAGAAGAACAATGTTGAATTGAAGCAAGCGGTGATTCAACCATATGAGATCCACACTACCACTTGTTCAGTGGGGGGATGATAATTACATTAAATAGCAATTCATCCGCTATCAACGAGCATCCACTCAACAGTGGGGATTCACCACTTAAACAGTGGGTGAAAGATGAAGATAAAATATTAATTTCCTCCACACTAGCGGTAAACCATCCAGGGATTGTTTTGTTTGCATAAAAATCACAAGTAAATGCAGCAATAATAATGACTGGATTAGTACTAATAATTCACAACCATACAATGCAATTTATCTGCAATTTACAAGTGTTACAATAACATAATCAATGCAAATACTTGAAGGATGATTCTTCCAACTTCTAAACTTCTCAATTACAGAATTACAAGCCAAAATCTGAACTATTAGAAACCTCATATCAGTAGCCGGCAAACTGTAACTCACTAAAATGCTCACAAAACCTTCAAAATACCTCCAAATGATTTGAAACAAATTGCAAATGCTTCCTAGGAGGATGGCGCCCAATGTCCAAATCATAAACTAAATCAAAAGCTCACCAAATAATTAAGCACGAATTCCAAGGCAGCTCCAGGCAAGGTAGGGCCTCCCTAGAGGGGCGAACTTCAAGATAAATTCAAAGACTTCAAATTAAAATCTGAAATTGCATGGAAAGGGTCGCCTCTAGCATAGGAAAGTAATGAGCAAACACCCACAACCAAAATAAAATCACACAAGGAGCTGCAAACAAAAACTTCTTTCAACCATAATTAAAATTTAAACCAACAACTCAAAACTGTGAATATCTCCAAAAATTCATCAACTATGAAGCTCAATCTGCTAGTCTGGATGAGAAGCAGCAATGTTCCCAACTAGGTGTTGTCTTTCAAACACGAAATTGGACAAATGCTAGGAGGTAAGAGTTGACGTGTGTTTTATGACAACGCCAGCACAAAATAAAATGTCCAACAGTCACTCTATTCTCTCTTGATCAAAGTATTCCACATGCTAAGATTGCATGAAAGTTCATGCGTTCAACTCCAAGGTTCCTTTTGTTGCGAATAGACTCAGTTGGCTAATGTGAATATACTGGGTATTCCAAGGGGACTTACGTAATTGTTCAATTAAGTGAAGCAGATGAAAGATTTTGACTATGATGCTCTGGTATTTGAACTGACCCGAAAAATGCTAAATTTAAAGGAGATAGGGATAGGGAGTCTACAATCTATTTCTAAAGATGGAATGCAAGGACAGGCTTTGACAATCTTCAAACCAAAACTTTGTTTTGTCTCCCTTTTGGACAACTCTAACAAAGTTGGTGCAATCTTCAAAGGATGGATAAGATGTTCAAATTGTAATTCGACATGCGCACTCCGTCACAACGAAGCAAGTGGACACACAAATCACAACCGAAGTTAGGTACTGATATTCCAGTTGACCACGCAGGGCAGACTTACCATCAGCAAGCCCGCTAGTGGTATGGATAAAAGAAGATTTGCCCAAACCAAACGCCACACTCCACCATTAACAACTACTTGCATAAAAGAAATCTACCTTACTTTACTCTACTTGAATTGGAAAGACAAAAAGATCTCATCAACTACCCACAATGCAAGATAGAATCACCAATCAATGAAAATCCTTATATCATGAGTCTTACATAACAATCTTTTACAAAAACCTTCAAAGGGAAAGTCTTTCTTTCCTTTCCAAACTAAGCTAACTCCTAGCTCTACTTTAACTTCTATCTAGCTCAACTCTATCTCTGATATTTGTCTAACTCTGATCTATCTCTCCTGCCTTCGTTCCAACGAGGCTCATCATCATCAATAGGCTCAGTGTCTCCTGAGCTCTGGGCATCCTGATCCGAAGTAGCATCATCCTCGAGAGTTGCCTCAATCTCCTACTGAAACTGAGTATCCGTGGTCGTCCCCTCATCTGTCTTTTGCTGATTTTCTTGCTGATTATTTTCTCGGGGCATGTTGGTGCTCTGGCCCACTGATTCTCTACGAGGTGGCTGACTTGCCACTTGCACTACCTGTTTTGCCTGCAATCTCTCCCTCTAATCAGCAAACAATGATACCTCCTGCAAACATGAAGAGTTTGCCCGAGATGGTGTATGCAAGGACTCCTCAACTCTCAAAGGTTCAGATCGAACCGGCTCCTTCCCTCTTGGCTCTGGAGTGTGATCCACCTGCCTTCTTTGTCTAGCTGCTAGCGATCTATTATCTCCCATCAAATTATATGTAAGGGGAATTGATCTTCCCTTAAGTCGGCTGACATGCCTCTCTACCCAACTCCGTGTAAATGTTAAGACGAGGATACAGAGCGTATCCAAGTCGGTAATCTCTAGCTCTGACCAATCCGGAAGTGGTAGGGGCGTCTCTCTCACTGTTTCGTAGTCAGCCTGTACAACATTGATGTCCTCTTCAATTTGATCTGGTGCTGGGACAATCTCGCACTCCTTGATCATCACCAACGGTATCCGAGAGAACATTCTCTTCCTGATCTCGATCTCATCCACTACACTTGCCCAAAAGTCTTCGATCTGCGCCTTGTGCCTAAACTCTTCTGACAATATCCATCTGATGTTCCTGTGGGGATCGTAGTGGTACCTGCTAGTGTGGTAGGAAAGGTGGAAAAATTGGAGCTCATTTTCTGCCTCCCTAGCTGTTTGCAGCGATGGGCAGATTTCATCTGAATTCCCCATGGTAATTGGGTATCCAAGTCCACCTTTCTTCTTCTTCTTTTGAATCTTATCGTAGGCAATAAGTTGCCTAGATATTTCAAGCATCACTATCCTGTTTGTGGGATACCGGGGCAATCTATAAGGATAAGAAGAAAATCCTTGCAGCCTTATGTAGGTGAACTTCGGAAATTGGATAAACCAACACCCAAACTTCTCAATTAACTCTTGTGCTTCCCTAGATATTCTGTGATGGGTCCTTTGCTACAAGGTCCTCGTTATATGCATAGTGAAGGCATCATTGACCCTTTTGTAGTTAGTGGTGCTTGTTAGATGCAATTGTGGACAAGCCTCATGTATCTTAAATTGATGGGAACCGCACCCGATTGGTTCTTTATAGGAGATTCCCCTATACTTCGTCATGCGAGCCGGCATATAGACGATGTAAGAGCCCATATAAAACGTTTTCGCTCTCCTCACGCCACGGAGCTGCTCATGTATGCTATCACTGATCATCAGTGCCCAATCCATGTAGTCTTCACCCTCTAGTACCAAGTTGACGTAATAGAACATCCAAGGTTCAAAAATGATCACGTGGGGGCATCCTCCAACTCTACTCAGCATCATTATCAGATCACCAAACTCTTGTCTCAAATCCTCCGAGACTATCTACTTGGGTAATTTTGTACGAGTTGGCTTGGGTTTAATCATCCACCTGGTATTTATCAAATCAGCACACCGGTCTGTTGTGGATGAGTACATTCTTTCAGCTCTTTCCCTTGTCTTATAGATCATCTTCTCACGAACTGGAATCCCGAATGCTTCTTTGATTGCTTCCGGTGTCAGGTTGGCCAATATCTTGCCATCCGGCGAAGTGATCGTCCTCTACTCTGTGTTGTAGTGGTGGGCGCATTCCATGATGAGTTCTGGACACCGGATAGTTGGTGGAAAATTGACAGTTGCATATAGTCCACTCCTAACAATATTGTGCGAAGTCACTGATGGGTGTTATCCTTCTTCTGAATGCCTCTAGGTTGAACGAGCCCAAGTTTGTGTCAGCCAGCTTGCCCAACTTTGATGAAAATTTTGATTCTGGTAAGAAGGACTTGCCCAATTTCTTGATCAATGCTTGTCTCGATGTGTTTGCCTTTGCGGATTCAGTGTGGTTCCCTCTGGCTGCAACTCTTCTGCTTGATTCAACCATTCTGCAAGGAACAAAAGCTATTAGAAAACAAGATTTCAAAATAATAAAATGATCACCATTGAGGGTGCCAGCAGATTTTTAAATAAAAAGGCTGCAACACTTTTGCCATTTCCAGCTGCAAGCCTCAATTGTCTTGTTCACTTCAACGTTTTTACTTCAACAATGAAATTTTCGTACTTGCAGCAATTATGAAACTTCTCTTCAAATTCGCACTTCTCCTCCAAAAACGTACTTTCAGCAACTTGGGAATTTGTACTGCAGCAATCCCAAATGCCAAGACTGAATTTCGTATTTCAGCGGGCAAAAGAAACCTCCTCACAAAGTCGTGCCTTCAGCAACTGCAGCCTTAGCAAATCAAATCGTGCCTTTTCCACCTTCAGCAACTAGAGACTTAGAAGTTCGCACCTTTTTAGCAATTAGTAACTTCAAAACCTCCTTCTCCAGCAGTTCGACTTTCAGCCTTTAGCAACTTCAAACTCTCAAGTCGTATCTCTCAGCAACTTGGGACCTCTTCAAAATTTCGAATTTTTTTAGCAACTTGAGGGTATTCTACCTCTGCAAACTCGTAATTCAACTTCAGAAAGTGCTTTGCATTCAGCAACTTGTGAAAAATATGGAGAGGACTCGGAATATTATAGCCAGGTCGAAATTTAGCAGAGGTTATACTTAGCACATTTTTTAATTCACTTTCCCTCTCTTTTCCAGTCGCAACACTTGTCATCTGAAGCATCAGAATCTCAAGCTTCTAGAATTATGAATTTCATCATCTCTGCACAGGCCTGCCTCATCACATCATTTCCTTTAAAATATTAAATCACTCACTTCCTTGAACAATTTTAAATCATTTGGCTAAGTCATTTTATCTCACCCTTGCCTTGGCAAAATTATCCAGTTCAATCTTCCAGCGAACATTTTAGTAAATTCACTCATTTTATTTGTTTGCCTTAGAGAAGTTCTTCAAATTTGCCTTAGAAAATTCATCAGAGTAGACGCCGGGCAAAATATCCACCAAAATGATGTGAGCAAGGCGTGGAATAAGTTCAAACCATCCCGCAATCGAAAATGTTCAATACCCAGAAGAAAATTCTCTTCAAAACTCATCGTTTTCATGTGTATCTGGATGAAGGAGTACTTTTAATTTTTATTATTTAAAATAATAAAATGGCTAAGGTTTACTTTTCTTCACTCCGGACGTCTTCCACACCGTAATCTCCAGTTTCTCTACCTTGGAATTTTTCTCTGATTTTCCCTTGAAGAATTTTCCCTCCGTCTGGCATGTATCATCTTGCTTCTGGAAATTTTAGCATCACCTCCTAGGCGTATTTCTTACCTTTGAAAATGCCTTAGAAAATTATTTTAAATTTAAATTTTATCATCTCACCCTTGAAGGGCGCATTGGAGCATGTCAACTTCCATTTCATTCCTTAGGCAATTCCACGCCTAGACTTTCTTCATCATACACTTAGCAATTTTCCTTTTCAAGTCCCAACTCTTTTGGGCGCATTTCACATGGTGAGGAGGAAATTGTTCAACCTTAGGCGCGTTTCACCTAATGAGGGAGATCTTATCACACTTAGAATATTTTCAAAATCACGTCCCCCTTTGCCTTGGGCACATTTTACATGTCATGAGGGAAACTTGGAGCGCATTTCACCATGTGTGAGGGAATTTACTCAACCTTTGAGCGCATTTGCTTTACCCCTCAACGTTTTCCTTTTACCTTGCCACCTTGGGCGCATTTGCTATGGGGAGGAGGAAATTGTGGGCGCATATGAGGGGTGGTGAAGGAATTCCCACGCCTTTGGTGACCCTTCACCTTCCTTGGGCGCATATGGCATGGTGAGCTTCCATGTTTGGGCGCATTTTGCCTAGGCAAAGGAAAGCGCCAATACTTAGTGACCTTTCACCTCCCTTGGGCGCATTTAGCCTAGTGTGCTTCCATCCTTGGGCGCATTTGAGGGTGTGTGAGGGAATTTTCATGCCTAAGTGAATTTTTTTCTTTTGCCATGCCTTATCATCATGTGGGCGCTTTTCACCATATTCAAGGAAAATTGAGGGCGCAAATAACATAGGCCACTTCCATTTCATCCTCTTGAGGGCGCATTTGAGGGGTGTGTGAGGGAAATCCCACACTTAGAGATTTTCTCCATACCTCAGGCGCATTTGATGCGTCTCCATGCCAGTTATCACTTATAAGTTTCCAACGCCCTAGCCATGCCTTGGCTTTCTATTTTTAGCAAACTCGGAGAAATTAGGGTTCCCTTGCATTTCATCCCGTTCTGAGCTGGAGCAGGCGTGGCTATGCCTCCACTTGGCCTTGCTACCTTGTTCATACCTTATTTGGCACAGTACCTGCTATTTTTAGCCATTTACTATTTTTAGCAACCCTAAGATTTATCAATTTTTTGTATCTCCGTTTGCTTTGAAATTTGCTCCAATTGTTCTTGATGCTGTGAGTGACCTGTTCACACTTTTCTCTGGCAATGACGTGCTATTTGTAGCCATGAGGTGACTTACTAAAAATAGTAAGTATTCGGATCGTGCTCAAATTTTGCCAGTAGACGACCTGAAAGATGTTGATACCGGTGGCGTGCTTCGTTTTGACCTCTCTGCATTTTGTTCCATCTATTTTTAGACATAGCAGGGGAAACCCTAATCTGATTTGCATGCGCTCTGGACCGCTCCTGATTCCCTTGATTTTTGTTGTTTGTTACTCTGCTTCCTGGACTGAAGTGTTGGGTAGCTGTTGGGATGACATTGCTATTTATAGTAAGTGTCCGGAAAGTGGTCAATCGGACGTCAGATGAGTTTGCATGTCATAGTGCTCGTGGGATCTCAAATAACCCAGAAAAACCCAGAAAACTGCTCAACATGCGAGCACTAGCTAAAAATAGTAAGTCCTCGAAAACTGATCTGTTCCGCTTGCATGTCATATCACTGTGAAGCTCTCGCAAAACCCACATGGAATATCCGGACATGCATTGAAAATTCTTGCATGCAAACCCTAAAAATAGCCTCGGAAGGCTGTACCGTTGAAAGTCACCATCTTGATTTGCATGTTATACCATCGCGAAGGTCTTGGAAAACCCAGATTGATTCTCCGATCATGCAGTGGAGAGTCATATGTTTAAGCCTTGAAAATAGCTCCTGAAGCCAGAACTGCTAAAAATAGCCAGTTGTCTGAATCTATTCAAATTTCATGTGTAGGCACTCGAAAGCTGCCTGAATGTGCTGAAGTAGTTAGAATCCCGAAATCCTGAGGAACAGACCTCAAATTAGGTACTTGCTAAAAATAGTAAGTTGTCAGATTTCAGTAAGATTTCAGTGGGATTCTGCCTTGAGCTTTCTGACCGTACTGTTGTACTCAAATTTTACCTTGATAACTCAATTTAACCTCAAACAAGTCTGAAGGATAGAAACCCTAAATTTGTCAACATTTCAACTGGGGTCAAACGGGACATCCCCGAAAGGACAAAAGATCAGAGACAGAGAGAACTAAAGCCAAAAGACCAGAATGGAGCAAAAATTAAGGGGTCCCCATCTTGGATGGGGTGATGTGTGAAAAGGTCACAACAGTAAGCATTCCTCGAAACCAAAATTCATGAAGTCATTCCGATAGCATAATAATAGCATAAAACAATGGATCCAAATGAATGAGCAAAGGCCTTCTTAAATAGAACTTGAGGTGACAGTTGGCTTTCCATCTTTCCTCCAAAAGGGACGCCCAACTCCTTTTTAGCAATTATTTAATTTTTAATTTTCCTTCCTTCATTTTGGTGTCCAAAACACATGAAGAGATAATTAACATTTGAAATATTAAAATATCTTTTAATGAGGTGTCCACCCTCATGGTCCCCCTTTTAAAACAGCATTAAGTCATTGTGCTAGGCCAAGGGGTCAAAATCACATTATAATAATTAAATGACTTAAATAAATCATTTTACCAAAAAGAGCCTCAAAATGCTAAAAGCCAAATATACTCCAAACTGCATTGCCTGAAATGGAAACTAAACTGACTGTTGATGCTACTGCCCAAGATAGCATTGCTAGAAATAGAGCTTACTAAAAATAGCAAACTCTGAAAAGTTGCCCAATGCCTTTGCATGACATATCATTGCAAAGCTCTCTGAAAACCCAAAACTCCACTAGACATGCATTACAAACCTCCTATAAAATAGGAAACCCTAATTTGCACTTCTGATCAGCCTACGGATTTTCGGAAATAGGCTATCAGTCATAGAAGAGTGTATGGCCAAAATAGGGACATTACAGTCCACCCTTCCCAAAATTGCTTGTCCTCAAGCAATGCCACAACACTCCAAACTGATCTGTTGACGGGTGTTTTATGACCGCACCAACACAAAATAAAGTTTCCCAATGGATACTCTATCCTCTCTTGAACAAAGTATTTTGCATGCTAAGATTGCCAAAAAGATCATACATTCAACTCCAAGGTTCCTTATGCAGAGGATAGTTTCAGTTGGCTTGATGTGATATGCTGGTTATTTCAAGGGGACTTACACAATTGTTCAATCGGAAGAGAAGGACTTGCAAGACATGAATGATTTGTCGATGATGCTCAGGTTTCCTAAATTAACCGGGAAAATATTAAAAGTAAAAGGATAGGGATAGGGATTCTACTGTCTACTCCTAAATGCGGGATACGAAGATCAATTCTTGCAAGCCTAAACCAAGTTTTGCTTCGCCTCACTTCGGACAGCCTCTACAGAGTCGATGCAATCTTCAAGGGATAATGAAAGATGTTCAAACTACAACCCAACGTGCAAATACCATCACAACGATGCATACCAACACATGAACCGTAATTGAAGTTAAGTGCAAAAGTGTTTCAGTTGACCACGCAAGGCGAACCCACCATCAGTGAGCCCGCTAGTGGTATGGATAAATAAAGCTTGCTCAAACTAAACAATGCATTCCACAACTACCAACTACTTGCATGAAATGAAACCTACTTTACTTTAATCTACTTTGAGATCCTAAGTGAATTGGAAAGACGAAAAAGCCTTGCTAGCTACTCACAACAAAAGATTGAATCACCAAGCAATGGGAACCCTTTATATTATGAGAGTGTTCACAACAACTTACAAAGTCTTCAAATGGAAAAAACTTTCTTTCCTCTTCAATCTATGCTATGCTAACTTCTAAGCTATTCTCTATATGCTCTCTCTATTCTCTGACTTAACTCTAATTCTAATTTCTAATAGACTACAAATGAGGGGGGATGCCCCTTTTATAGTTAGCTCATTCCAGCGAACGGCTCAGATTTAATTACAATGGAGGGCTCAGATTGAGCCACATATGCCCTAATCAGGGTTTTGCCCTAAAAACCGCCACAGAGAGGAGTGGGGTAATAAATGAACGGGAGATTCTCCACTCCTCTGCAGGAATCATAATAAACAATTAATGCCCATCACCATCTTCTAAAAGATCATCATCCAACAAGGCGTTTTCATTGTCCTTCTCTTTGACTGCAAACTCGATCAATCGGGCCAACACTGCCTCAACCTCTTGAACTGAAATAGGTGGGATGTGGTTGAGCTGAAACTCAAGTACTATAACTGTCTGCTCCTGTCGAGTATAAGACTTTCTCCAAGCGACCAAGGGATCCTGGGCGTTCTGAGTAATGTTGGAGAAAGCTGAAATATTTTCAAAGTCATCCTGAACAAACGATCTCACAGCCGAAAAGAAGGGATCCAACTTTCCCTTTAAGCCATCCGCAGTCATCTCCTTTGGAGTCAGCTTCCTAGCAAATCTAGCCTCCAGTGTGTTCAAGATTCCATCTATAGGATATTACCCATCGCCTTCCTACCTTTGGCCGAATCCGCCCTTGCCGCATCGTGAAAACCACGGCCTGTGACCACCGAAGAGTATCAGTTGATGAAATCGTACCTGTCACCTTCCTGTATCACGCCTCCATCCACCAGAGTTTGCAAAGGCATATGCATCAAAGCCTCCAGATGAAGAACGGTCTTAATCTGATAAATTTGGGTCTCGCTCCAGGCTTGATCAACTGTATCTATGCGCACCAGAACATTGGAGGCCTGCCGGTAAGCATGAGCAAGGTCCTCCATGAACTTCTTCATTTCAGTACGAACATGGCCAACCCATTTATCCACTTCCATTTCCATTTTCTTCAAATCTTCTAAGCCAATAACTGACTCTCTCGGAAGCTCTAACGGGAGTTCAACTGCCGAGTTCCCCTGTTCACCTGGACGCGCAAGATTTTGCACATACCCTATCAACGTCTTGTGCTCCTTCTTCAATTTCTTATATTTCCCCTCTGTACGGAGCAACTTATCCTTCAGTGCCTGATAGGAGTTGTCGCACTCTTCGATTATTTGGGCTCCCGTAGGGCAACCCAACTCAACGGTGGTGATCACATAATTTTCCAGCCTTTCTTCATCCCGATCATACTCTTCCCTCAGGACACCAACCTGGAGGGTACGAGAGCCTAATTCATCTGTTGAAATCTTCGAAAATTTTCTAGCTCTCTTCTTTTCTGGAGATGCACTAATTCAGAGGAACTCTTCCATTTCAACCGCTGGATCCACATCATCTTCACGGTCCTTCCTCATTCTCCCGGTAAGCCAATCCGGCACTGCCTGTTGTGGATTGCAAGTGATGAGGGGTTGTTCTTCTGTTGCTTCCTCCTCGCGCACCTCTTCTCTAACACTACTCTGTTGGGGCTCATCAATCTCCATGAGCTGAGTATCTCCTGACATTTGGGCCTCTTACCCCATGGTATCTTCCTCTTCCCATGCCGTGTCAAGTATCCGTTGGAAACGGGTATCAGTCGTTGTTTCCTCCTCTTCTTCCTGCTAGCCTCCTCCTGTGGGTGCACTGACACTTAGGTTGTCTGACTCCCTGAGCGGTGGCTGATTTACTTCTTCAAATTCCCGCTCTTCATTCAACTTTGCCCTTTGATCAGCAAATAATGAAATCTCCCTCAAACTCCAAGACTGAGTTTGTGACCACGTGGGTGATGCCTGTTGTACCCTTAGAGGTATCGGCTGGGTCGGCACCTCTCCCCGTGTTTCCGCAGCTTAGGCAATCTACTTTCCTTTCCTTGTTGATGGTGGCCTTTGATCGCCCATGAGGTTATAAGTAAGAGCAGTTGACCTACTCTTAAGACGGCTCACGTGCCTTTCAACCCAACTTCTCATGAAAGTCAACACCGGAATGGAAAGTGTATCCAAGTCCGTGATTTCAGGCTCGGACCAATCTGGTGGTGGGACTGATGTATTTCTCACTGTCTCAAAGTCAAGCTGTATGACGTTGACGTCCTCATCCACTTGATCCGGAACCGGAATGACTTCACATTCTCTGATTAATTTGAGGGGTAGCCTGGTGAACATTCTCCTCCTTATCTCGGCCTCATCAACCGCATTCGCCCAGAAATCTTTGATATGAGCCCTGTGCCTGTATTCTACATTCTGCACCACTCGGATGTTGTTATAGGGATCGAAATCATGCCTGCCAGTATGATATGTGAGGTGAAAGAATTGCAGCTCATCTTCAGCTTCTCGAGCTGCCTGCAAGGAAGGACACACCTCACTTGAATTCCCCATGGCGATAGGGAAGTCCAGTCCCTTCTTCCTCTTCTTCTTCTGAATTTTACATAGGCAATGAGTTGCCTAGATGCTTCTAACATTATTATTCGGTTGGTGGGGTACCTCGGTAGCCGATATGGATATGAGGTGAACCTCTGCAGCCTAATGTATGTAAATTTTGGAAATTGGATGAGCCAATATCCATATTCTTTATTCAATGCATGTGCTTCCTTTGAAATCCTCTGTTGCGTTCTCTGTTGAAGAGTCCTTGCAATGTGCATCATGAATGCATCATTCCCCCGCTTGTAGCTGGCAGTGTTGGTTAAATGTAGTTGTGGGCAAGCCTCGTGGATCTTGAACTGTTCAGGGCCACATCCGATCGGCTCCTTGTACGTTATTCCCCGGTACTTGGTCATTCGAGCCAACATGTACATCACGTACGAGCTCATGTAAAAAGTCTTCGTCCTCCTCAGGCTCCTGAACTGCTCATCTATATTGTCGCTTATCATCCTGGCCCAATCAACACATTCTTTTCCTTCTAATATGATTTTGACATAGTAAAACGTCCAAGGCTTGAAGTTGTAGGCCTACGGACTTCCGTTTACCCGGCTAAGCATCATTATGAGATCACAATACTCCTGCTTCACATCTTCAGCTATTATTTGATTCAAGAGTTTGGTGCGGGGAGGTTTGGCTCTTTGCATCCAGACCGAATTGATAACACTAGCACACCTCTCGAAGGAGGAAGAATACATTCTATCTGCTCTATCCTTCGTTCTATACAACATCTTCTCAGAGGTGGGAATCCCAAATGTTTCTCCAATAGCATAAGGCGTGAAGTTGGCGAACAACCTGCCATCTGGAGAAACAATGGTCCTCCGTTCCGGCTTATAACAATTTGCACACTCCATGATCAACTCCAGACACTGTATTGCTCGTGGAAAACCAGCAGCTGCATAAATCCCACTCTTCATTATGTGGTGTGTTGTGATTGACGATTGATGACCTCCCAGACCGTACATTCTCGCTTTGAGTGCACCCAAATTAAATGAACCAAGGTTGGTATCTTTTAATCCTGCCAACTTCAAAGTAAATTTGGATTCTTGAAGAAAAGGCTTGGCGAGCTTCTTGATTACAGCCTATCGGGACACACTTGCCTTGCCAGCTTCAATATTTGCAGCTTTGCCTGCAACCCTGCTTGTTCCTGCAGCATCTCTTCTTGCTTCAGCCATCTGCAAAATAAAATAAAATAAGTTAGACTGCAGATTTTAGAAAAATAAAATAACCTTGAGATGGCTGCAATATGGAGTTAGCTCTTAAAATAATATCTCTCAGCATAAACTTTTCTAACTCCAAACTTCAAACTTTTAAATCCTCCGAGCTTAAAACTTTCAGCAAAGTGATTTCTGGCCTTGAAAGAAATTCGCACTAACTGGCAACTTTCAGCAAGAAATCAATTTCTTCAGCATGAAATTTTGAATTTTTTACTTCAGCTCGTTGACTGTCAGCTTTCAAATTTCAGCAGCTAGAAAAATAATAACCACTATAGCAGAGAATTTTTGAAAACTTCACTCAACAACTCAACTTCAGCACTTCGAAAAATAAAAATTCTCCAACAACTCCAAGAATCGATTCTCAGCACTTAGAAAAATAAATTCTCAGCTCCACTTTCAGCAACCTCAACAAATTCGATTCTCACAGCAGTCTCTCAACTTCACCAAGATTTCTTCTCACTTCAACAATCTCTCAACTTTGCAAAGAAAATTCCTCTCACTTCAGCAATTTCTCAACTTCGAATGGTGAGAAGAAATGAGAAACTCCATTGTTTAAATAATTCCTCACAGGGAATCTTACTAATTTGTGTTGGAGCCATTTTTAGCACATTCATTAATTCCCCACTCTTCCCACTTAGAAATCTTCAAATTTTGGCGCGGTAGTGGGCGAGTTGTCAGCGAGTCGTCATAGCATTTGTCATTAATGAAGATTCTTTCTTCTGCAGAATTCGAATTTTTCCCTCCAATCTGCCAATTAACTCACGTTAATTGAATTACTTGCGTGAAAATCACTCTGACTTGTCTTGAAAATTCCATTTTAACTTCTCACAACGTTCGATTGAATTTACTTCATAAAAAATCCATGTGGAAATTAAATTAATTTCCAACCCGTTAAAATATCCACCATTTAAAATTTAAATTCATGAATTTGCCTTAGGCAATTTAAATCTTCTCTTTAAAATATTCAACCCCGATGATTTAAAATCACTTGCCAGATCAATCCACCCTTTTGAAATTTGATTTCCCTCAGAAAAATAATCCAAGCATCTTAGAAAATATTTCCCCCTGAAAATATAAAATTTCCCTAGGAAAATAATTCCTAACTTCATTAACTCATGGGTACATTTTAAAGGGGTTCATTTAATTTTTCATTTTATTTTACCCCTTTTTGAAAATATTCCATCATCTTGGGCGCATATGATATTACCAACTCCATGCCTTAGGAAAATTTTAAATTCCTCCATGCCAAGGGTGTATTTTATCTCACCTAACTCTTAATTCCCATGCCTTAGGAATTCTTAGCTTATTTTCTCCCTAAGCATGCTTTTGCTAGTGAAATTTTACTTTTACTTACGAAAATTTCTTGATCTCACCTTCTAGGCGCACTTTACCGTTGGTACTTTCACTTTCTAACACCTTATAATACATTTTCCAAACACTTTGTGCTAAGGGCGTGTTTAATCCCATGAGGTCCCATTTTAATACTTAAGAAAAATATTCTCCAACACTCTTTTTCCTTAGGTGCATTTTGATGAGTCCACCTCCGTTTTAATGCCTTAGCATATTTCCCACGCCTTCACAATCCTCCTCAAGGTGAGGGCGCATTTTAGAGGGTCCACTTCCATCTTTGCCTTAGGCAATTTTCACGCCCCTACCTTGACTGATCACAATGACAACCTCCTCTTCGAAAAGACTGATCACAATGACAACCTGAATAGGTTCTTCCTTTTCAAGAGATGTCTTCAGCCACCAACTCAATCCCATGGTTGCAAGATGTGTCTCCATGCTTCAGCCTACAAGATGCATCAAGCTCTTCTTCTCTTGAAAGCAATCTCTTACGCTTCTTGGTCCGTCCTGAAGACATTAAGGAGAGATTACTAATAGTTCATAGAACTCAGCCATTCTTAAGAGAAATAACAATGCTGGAAGCATACATGATTTACTATCTCAATGTTATAGCATGAATTAATAACTACATAAGAAATTCATGAACATTATTCAACCATGAAATACTTATCTTATCAAAATCTCCTTAAATAATCCCAGATAATTAATTCATCATTCATTTGCTTCTTGATCAGACCTGCACTTTAAAGGATTCATAATAATAATAATAATAGATTATATATAAGAATCAAACTATAAGTGAAATATGTAGCAAATATCAAAAGATCAAAAATAAAGAAGTAATAGAACTTATCTTTATTGATTCTGATATATCTTTCTTCCATCTTTTACTCCTCTCGAAAGAGCTAATCTCAGCACAACAAGAGACAATCTGCTCAACTCAGATTTCTCAAACACATTATGCAGCCAGCATATTTAACATAGAACCAGGTCCCTCAAGGCACCATCACAGTCCATACACCAAGAGAATGGTATCGATGTGACCTTCCAATCACAACGAAATTGCAGTTCTCTTATCATCTCTGAGTCACACTTAGAAATTTTTCACAACTAGCATGAACATCTCACAATGAATGAAAGGTGACTCCAAAGGATCTCATCCCAGATATCACTATTCAAGAGGAGGCACGATCTTCACTACACACACACAATTAAATAAGTGACATCAGATCTGCACAGCTCAGCAGACTGAATTTTACCCCCAGATTAAAAATTATAAACAATAATAAAATACTTATCTCTTTTTGTCTTCACATTGCACAGAAAACTGTTTCTCCTCTCAAAGGCTCATCTTAACTCAGAATCAAAGTAACTTCCAAACTATCTTTTATACAGCTCGCAAGACATATTAGATATGATCTCCTCTTCTTTATAATAGCCATGCTACCAAATGCCTTTACACAACACATTTATCTGCAACTCTACGCAGTACCATCACAACAACATGTCTCCCATTCTTGCTTCTCCTCAAGGGATAGGCTTTCTATCAAATTCTCATTGATGTGAATAACAGGTTCGTACATGAAAATGACTGATGCAGCCGGCGGTCATTTGGCATGGTCCTGACAATGACACTGCACACGAATCACTGAAGAGGTGATACAAACTGAACCCATCTTAACACAATTGTGGCTTGGAGTTGTATTTCGATCCTCAGATCAGTCTAATCCCAAGCATATGACAACCTTGAAGACAAATGAAGATCACGATTTCACCCAGAATGGAATTTTGCCTTGCTTGACTCAACGATGAGAGAACGCACTTTTGCGTTCAAGAGGGCCGAATGGTAGGAGGCTTGTAGCTCCTGACGGAGAGAATGCAAGGTCCTTTCGATGAAATGCCAGGATGGATTTCTCTGCCGACAAGAGACATCTCAGGAAGGCGTTGGAGAGAGGAGCTGCGGAAATGAAGACGACTCCTGTAACTTTACACCTAGGCTATGCACGATAGCCGACTACCAATAAGTAGCAACTTCTCAGGATTTCTAGATCATAGATGATATGTCGTCACGATTGCTCCCAATACCGGCATCCAAGAACTTGCCTGTGCGTCTGATCTCAATGTCGAGCCTACAGATCTCATTTCAATCAATCAAAGTTAACAATGAGGCCACTAGAAGAATGATATTGCATATAATTGCGGTTGGAATTCGCAAATGAAGAAGAACCGCCCGGCAAACACACAGATAGCCAGGAACTCTGGTAAGACACGCACAAGATCTAGCAACACCACAGAGATATGCAGATAGCAGAGAACAAGAACCACCAAAACAAAAGTTTGCGTCGATACAAGAAATCACGTCTTCTTGAACAGAGGAAATCTCACGCAAGAGAAGTCATATTTTCAAAATGCAAGAGAAATCACATAGTCGAGAGACAAAGACGCCAAAGAGATGCCAATCAAGAACACAGAGAGAATGCCCGACGCGGGAGACTGGGCCGGAGGTCACACGAGTATCTAAACACTAGCTGGCGATCACGACTTGCACAAGGTTCATGGAGGTGAATATTGGTCGAGTAAGTATGCATTAGAATTCCTGACGCATAGTTAAAAAAGAACAACCGATGATCACAAAGGAGACGAAGTCCGTTTCAAACACGATGACACCAAATTGCCAAAAAGAAATCCCGTATCAACAGAAGTTGATAAGCACGAGTATATTCCGTGTGATATATAGCCAGCGCCAGTGATTCAGACTTGAGAGATGCGCAACTTCCACTCAACATATCTTAGCATAAGGAGACTCCCGACTTCTATGTTTTGCATCTGTAGCTTTGCCTTCATCAATGGCAATAACATTGACCAAAGACAATGATCATGACCGCCAGTCAAAATAATAAATTCGATCACTTAAAATGAAATCCACAAATCTGATCAGATCTTCACACAAAACCCGCTCTAATACCATGTTAGTGTTATGATCAGATATTCAAAACTTAGAATTGCAACAAATAAGCAGTGTTCCACGGGGACGCGCCCCCCCCTAAAATCTAGTCGTCCCCGCAACCTGGACGTTTTAGAGACTTGGGGACGTGTTGTGACCTATTTCACACATCGCCCCATTGCAAATGGGGACCCCCAAGTTTTTGGTTTCGCCCTCTGCGTTGCCAGTTTGGAGTCCTTAATTTGAATAATTTTTTAGAGTCCGTCCAGCCAAGTTAAGAGTTTGAACCCGTTTGTGTGCCTAAACGTCATGGAAGGCCTCAGAAGGTCCGGAAGACGAGGATCGACTGTGCTTTTGGTCATTTCTGACACTTCCTATTTTTTAGGGATTCTGCTTTTTTGCTTTTTGTTTTTTTGATTTTTGGCATTTTTGGGCCATTCTGGTGTTCCTATTTTTTAGGGATGCTTTTGCTTGTTTCTATTTTTGGATCCCACAGAGCATGAAGTCAACACACCTCCAGAAATCATGAAAATCAAGGTAAAGGGTAAAAGTTTGGCAAAAATGGCTAAGTCTGAGAAATGTGCCCATGAACAAGGAATGGCAAGCCAAGGCTGAAGTCCGCCATGGCACAGGAGGCCTCCAAGTCCGCCATGGCAAGGAAGAAGTCTAAGTCCGCCATGGCAAGAAGAAGGGTCAAGTCCGCCCTTGGAAGGAGAGGAGTGGATGGCGAGAGAAGAGGCCAAGTCCGCCCATGGCTTGAGGAAGGGTGAAGTCCGCCCTAGGCACAAGGAAGCATGAAGTCCGCCCATGGCTTGAGCAAGGTCAAAGTCCACCCCAAAAGTCAATGGAAGCTAGCCTCCAAAGTTCGCCCAAGCCAAGTGAATGGCAAGACAAGGGGTGAAGTCCGCCCAAGGTAGAAGAAGAGGTAAAGTGCGCCCATGGCAAGGAAGAAACCCAAGTCCGCCATAGAGAGAAGGGTAAAATGGAATGAACAAGTGCCAAGTCCACCCTTGGACAAGGCAAGGATAAAATACGCCATTAGCAAGGAAATGTGAAGAAATTCGTCCAACTTAGGAAAATAAAATTTTATCTTTGTAAGGCATGGAAAATGGAAAATATCTAGAGAGAGAAGAGGTTAGGCGAGCACGAAAATCACTCCTCGGCGTAACGGAATGAAATTCTTTGGCAAGGAAGGAAGAGTATAAGGCAAGGCAAACACAAAGACCATCCCGCTCAGCTTGAATAAATTCCTAAGGCATGAATAAAAAATGGCAAAGTGGCATAGAAATCTCCAAGTCCACCCAACCCAGAAGGAGAGAGAAAGTGAATGGTTTGGCTAAATATAGACGTCCAAAGAGGCCAGAAGTCCGCCCGGAGAGTTGAAAATTGGCAGACGAGTTATTAAGCACATTTTGGCTAGGCAGACAATTGGAAAGTAAAATATTTGGCCAGGAACAAATGAATTTAGCCATGTATCAGTTTTAAACGGGTTGGAATTTAATATTTTAATATTTTTTTAATTATCTCCCAACACTTAGGGAATTTTAATTAAAAATTCGAAATCTGGAGATTATTTAGAAGATTAAATCATTTTCGCCTTAGGTAAATTTAAATTTGCCATGATTCGAGGATTAAACATGTTGGGAAATTAATTTCAATAATTAATTTAATATCTTTCGATATTTTTCCAACACTTAGGCAAATTTTTAAAGAAAGCTGAAGATTTCGGACAGAGGTGGCGCCATGGAAAAATTAGAAACTTGCCTCAACGACTGCGAGAAAAATTGGAAACTCGCTAATCGAAGAAGAGAAAACGTTTCTAAAATTGAGAGAAACTCAAGAAAAAAAAAGCAGTTCCTTGAGAAAATCGCACTTCTCAGCCATAAAATGAGTTTCTGCATCTCATTTTTCACAATTTCGATTGAGAAGAAGTTATTTCTCTCAAATCTTCAAGGAATAATTTGTGAAGGAAAAGATAGTGAGAATGGCATTGTTGTGTGAATGGAAGAAGTAATTTAGTGTTGAAATACGTGATTTTTGGAAAGAAATAAAGTATTTCTTTGCTGAAAATCGCAGTTCCCAGCAGATTGGCGCACTTCCTCTGTCACATTTTCAGAAATTTTAATTCGTTTGCAGCAAGAGGACAATCTCGGAGGTTTGGAAATTCATTTACAATACTTTTTTTTACTATTTCCTAACTTCTACATTCATTCTAGCGCAAGATGTATTCAATGCTTGGCGAATTTATTTACTTTCAGCTTGCTTTTTCACAGAAATTTTATCTTGAACAAGCTGAAAGTACGATTTTTATCCAACAACACCTCGGAATAAATTAATTTTAAAAGTTCTTGTATTAATGTTAAGTATTTTTACTTGCAAGTTGATGATCAATCAAGGAGAGTCGTCCAAACAAGCGCAAATGAAGTTCGCCAGCAAAGGATCGCAGTCAGAGTACAAAATAAAGTCAAAATGGAAAAACATTACAGACACAAATCTTGGCCATATCGACCTCGACAAATTCAAGAAAAGGATATACGGGCACAATGGACCTTTACCAACGCCTATCGCCAGAAGAATGGTGAGAAACGAAATTTTTCAAGCTGTTGGATTCCCCCCTGCGGTTGAATGTGCTGAGCTAATGGTGGAATGCGCACTTCATTATGATGCTCAAGAAAGGCGAATTGTCACACCAGATGGAAGGATATTGGCTCACCTTGGAGAGTTGGCCATACAGGAAGCCTTCGGCATCCCCACATATCCCAAGACTGTTTACAAAACCAAGGAGGACGCCCAGAGGCTGTATGATGAAAAGTCTGACCTCTGTGCCGCCAACATCAACAAGTCATGGCTGGATAAGCAAAGACCTTCCGCCAATAAAATGCCTAAGAAGCTGTTGCGTACAGACTTCAAGGAGGATTACGGGGACATCATCATCTTGCTAAACAAGATAGCAGGCAATCCTTTGGGGCACCTTTCGAGTCGTGGATGTACTATTTCATTGAGGACCTCACGGTGGGCGTGAAGATGTTCAACTTGTCGTGTATGATAAGTAACAATCTCCACGAGCAGCTTATCAACCTGGAGAAGACTAAAACATTCTACATGAGCTCCTATGTCATCTACATGTTGGCTAGGACGTACAAATATGCAGGCTTGATCGGCAAAGGCACAATTGGCAGTGGAGAAAATGAGTTGAAGGCATATGACTGCTATCCACAGCTGCAGTTGAAAGAGAAGGCACACTTCAGGCGAGCTCACGACGCCTTCCTCATGTACATCACAAGGATACTCCAGGGAGGAACACATCAACGGCTGACTCATGAAGCCAAAAGCCTGATAGGCAAGTACGGATCTTGGTTCATCCAATATCCAAGGTATACTTACATCAGAATCCAGGGATTCACCAGAAACCCGTACCGGTTGCCCATCTTCCCCACAAACAAGATGGTCCTGCTTGAAGTACTAAGGCAGCTGGAAGAGTTTCAAGGCTTCAAAAGAACGAAGCAAAAGGCGACAGTCACTTTTCCCTTCTTCATAGGGAACATGCTGGAGTCATGTCCGTCATCACAGGCAGCCGAGAGTGCCAAGCTCGAGATACAGAATTATCCCTTTACCACTTATCAATCCGGGGGCAATTTTGACCCACATCATCACATCAAGACAATGGATGGAAGGAGATACAAGCACAGGGTCGAATTAGAAGATTTATGGGCAGATGCTGCAGATGAGTTTGAGGTTAGGTGGAGAATGTGGTCTAGACTGCCTATCAGCTTGATCAGGGCAACGGAGCTTTGTCGAGTGCCAGATCAATTGGAAGAGGATGGAAAACAGACGCAGCCACGCTTCGATGAGAGTTTGTCCTTGCCTACTGTTAGGTGGTCAGAATCAGAGCATGTCGATTTGAATACTTTGATGAGACCTGTCATCAAGTATACACAATGGTGGGTCGATCAACAGATTCAAGAGCTAAGGCGAAAGAAGGTAACACTGACTTATGATATGTTGAGTGAGGCGGAGTCCTATTCTTCTAATGCAAACGCATCCCAAGACATAGAAATGATAGAGGCCACCACTTCCAGGAAAAGGAAGGAGATAGTTGTGGGTAAGGAGCCAGTTCAGAAACAGACAAAGCTAAAGCCTTCACGCTCTGCTGCATCTAGAAATATTGAAGAGATGCTGGCTACTGTCGATGCTTCACTGGCCGACATTAGAGATCCCTCCCCGATTCTCGAGGATAATGTGGAACCTCAGCCGGGCAATGACACACCACCGTCTCCCACGGCACAGAAATATTGGAGTCTGATGATGATATGGGCACCCAAAATGATGATTTCCAGGAAGAAATGATTTCAGCCCTTCGAGGAATTTTGGACGTTCCTGACAGAGAAGGTATGCCGGAAGAGGATGGCATGGAACAGCTCACAATCCCGGACTGGCTAAGGGAAAGGCTGAAAATACAGGTGCCAGTGGAAGAGTTGGAAGAGGATGATACTGCAGACTTCTTGGCCAGACTTACACAAATTGCAGTCAAGAAGCCGGCAAAGAAATTCTCAAGCATACAGAGGGATGAGGCCGGCAACCGAACCGTACAACTTGCAGTGCCTACAGTGGACAAGCCACAGGAGGACATAGCCCCGCAGGATTACGCCATCACAACCATCGACTTGGGTCCAACCACAAAGGGCCAAGAGATTGAAGATCTGGACAATTCGGTGTCCACCATCAAGTCAAGGTTGGCGAAAGAAGTGGTAAAAAGGAAAGAGTGCCAGAAAGAAATCGAGCGCCTAAGGGAGTATATACAGCATCTGATCAAGCCACTTGATCAAGATGATACGACAACTCCTCTTCTCTTGAACTCATCGCAAGAGGCAACTAAGGAGATAGAAGAGAACAAGGTCACAGCTCGGGAGGCTAAAGAATGGATAGCGGTCAAGGGCACGGAAGCTGAGGCGTTCATGGAGAGGTTGACCTTGGTCTACGGTCAGGCCACTTCACTACTTTCTAGACTAGCGGCTTTGGCGGAAGTATGGGATAGCCTTCCAGATGTACAGGGAAGAATAATCCCTTGCCTTAGGATTCTGAAAGGAGTCCCTAAGCAAGAGCTAATAGACGGAGGCGTCATTGCAGCAGGAGCAGCCTACGATTTCCACACCTGGTATTGGGCCTTGACGGCACGAGGGGAGGTCTGGGAAAGGGTAAAAGTTGACGGTCTCAAGCTGGAGGAGCAGGTCAAAGAAGTCCAGACCAAGAT
This sequence comes from Sequoiadendron giganteum, assembly GCA_007115665.2. Taxonomy (NCBI): domain Eukaryota; kingdom Viridiplantae; phylum Streptophyta; class Pinopsida; order Cupressales; family Cupressaceae; genus Sequoiadendron; species Sequoiadendron giganteum. Next base: position 610,898,291 of record CM021107.1, on the reverse strand, counting down.
TCTCAACATGGTTGCCGACATCCTGGACAAGGAAGTCATACGAGAGAACGACTTGCAGCTAGAGGTTTTGAAGGGAAAGGTCCAGGAAAACATCTTTGCTATCACTGGACCCATCTTGAAGCAGGACTGGGCCAAATTGGCGAACTTCCTGAGCATCCGAGAATCCTTTGAGAAGACTGAGCCGGAGTGGGAGGATACCTTTGTCAGATGCGCCGAGAGCGTGGACGGACTGGAATTCAAGATCGGAATGCTTCCACAGGTCACCATGGATGAAGTTGCCTTAATCGTGTCTAGATTCGTCGAGCACATGGCAACTCAAGAGGATCGAGATGTGATTCCTTGAAAATAGCTCTGGGCGCCAACTCACTGTTGTCAATTATTAGTTCACTGGTGTTGTTTCGGGAAACCCTAATTGGTTTTATTTGTTCAATCCTGGTCGTCGGCTAATTTTTAATCTGGGCCATTCATTCAATTTTGTGAACTCTATATAAACTTGCATACTCTCATTTTCAATTTCTGAAGTGAGTAGTATAAGATTGTTGTGATAGACTATTTCCGTTAATAAAAGCTCTTGTGCATGATTTGCTAAGAACCACTTTTGTTTTCAAGTAGTGTGCAAGGTTTTCATATTTCTCCTTCAACATTTAGAGTAGAGTTAAATTAGTATTTATTTGTATGTTTGTTAAGTGAATGATAGATTTGATAGCAGTGGTGGATGAAATTAAGCTCATACTTTTGTTGAATGGATGATTTGCATTCAATGTTAGCCTGAGCTATTAAGTTGTGGATGTTTAACTTCAGTTTGGATTATTACTAATTCAAGCATGAAAATCATTATCACCCCCGTTGAAGATTGCACCCGCTTTGCATAGTTGTCTGAAGGAGGCGAAACAAAGTGCGGTTATTCCAATTTTATCTAGTCATTGTCGTCTCTTGATTTCTTAGGAGTAGCTTAGGCTTCTAAACCCTTGCCTTTTTGCATTTTTTTTGGAAAATCTAAAATACCCAATGGAAGGAGCCTTCAATGATAAAACTGTCTAAGTCCTCAAATTTGCAAACAAATTTAACGTACGTCCCCTTGTGATTACCAGCAAATCACAACGTCCACTGGCCTTATCCACATGTCATGACCTGACTAAAAGAAACATTGGAGTTACTGCACTATCTTTTAAAGTATTTGCAATCGCTTTTCAAGAGAGGATAGAGTGTCCCTTGGGCATTTTATTCTGTGTTTGGTGGCATATTCAAAACACACACCAACAGGACGGCTGAGAAAAGTCCCCCCACCGCCGAGACTTGGGAGACTCCGAGGAAACGACGGGGACTCCTGGACGTCCCCAAGATGTCTCGGGGACTTCTAGCCGTCCCTCAAGCATCTCAGAGACGCCCAAAAGTCCCCACATTGGGATGTGCAAAAAAACAATTTTAAAAAAAAATCTTACTTTTCTAGGAATGTGAGCCTTGGGCCGAACCTTAAAGGTTTGTGGGACCCTTCTAAAAGCCTCTAAGCTAAACAAAACACTATCATTCTTCATTTGTTTGCTCACATATGCCATTTGATGTTTTGCAACTCATTGTATCATCTTTATGATATGATATTATGATTTTGCATTTTTGCATTTTGTACTTATTTTGATATCAATGTATCATGCTACTCATTGTAATCATCTTTATGATATGATATTATGATGTGACATGTCATATTTTTCATTTTTGATATTCATATAATAGATATCTAAAATTCGACAATTTTAGTTGTCAAATTTTAATATTTTATTTACTCTTAGTCTTTTAGTAAATAGTATTCAAGTATTTAAAATGTTAGTATTTGCAATTTTACTAATTTTCCAAAGTTTAATTTGAAATGTTATTCTTAAACATCTTTTTATAACTAGTTATTCAAGTACCATATGTATATCAGCACCGCCGCCGTCCCCAAACTTAGACCCTTTGTCCCCCCGTCCCCGAGATGCGTCCCCGTCAGGAAACTCCGTGGAACACTGCAAATAAGACAATGAACACAACAAGATACCCTGGGAAAACCCTCCAACTCGAGGGAGAAAAACCCAGCAAATATATCTCTTATATATTGAATTAATAAGAGCAGAAATCTGCTTACAACTCAGGCACAACACAATGCCAATTTTGATACAATGAATAATCGCACCTCTCCTAGATGCTGATACAAATGAATATGTTTCTACTTGAAGTCGATTTGTTGTTCAGACCCGAACTTCCTCTAGGAATGAGAATTATGATGAATGAACTTGATAATCAAATGAGAGATCATCACCTTATATTTATACAAATCATTGTGACTCTTCATGTAGGTCGGCCTCATTAGAAAATAGCAATAATTAAATAAATATAATTTCTTTAATGAGGTCGGCCATATTTAATTATTCACAATAATGAAATATTATAATATAGTGCCAAGTGAAGCGCCTCTTCACTTTTGTTATCTCAATAAAATAAATAGTCGATAGGCTATATGCAATTTTATGTCTTGAGTCGAGGCTGGAAGGATGAGCCCGAAACTGCTATAACATCAACACAAAACAACCTCGCCAAATTCAATCAAGCTTCGCAATGAAGCAGTCAGCTAGTTCACAGCATTCATCGGGCGTTGAAATTGAAGATTGAAGGGATGCATTTTATCGAGCTAAATTAAGGAAATTTCAGAAAAATGGCTAAGTCTGCCAGCCAAGGGCGTCCAAAGTCTCATGCCTTAGTAAATTTTCTAAATTTCATCATGCATCAATAAAAAAGTGTCCAAGTTCGATGCACCTGCTCCAGAAGGGTTTTCACAGTTCTAAATTTAGGAAAGAAAGCGTTTTTTTAATCCTAAAAACCTATTTAAGAGAGCTTTGTCTTCCATTACTCACATCTTTTTGCAAGTGGCGTCTAAGAGCAAGAAAGGAGAAACATAAAAAAATTCTTCATCAAGATTTGAAGGCTAAAACTTGGTGATTTTTCAGAGTTCTTCATATTTTCCAGATCAGCTCACACAAAGGCTTGTTTTTTCATGCTTTGTTTCTCCAAGGCATCAATTTTCAGAAGAAGGGGATCATCTTTTTCAATTTTCAACAATCTGGGTCAGCTCAATTTTTAATTTAAACTTTGGAAAAAAATTCAACTTTCAAGAACCTGCTTTTTCCTTACATGTCAATGAAATCTTCAATATTTTCAAAATCTAATCAATTGGGTTCATCCAAAACGTGGTTCTGCACAAAACCCAACTCTTAGCTTTTTCAGGAAAACTCTAAAATTTTAGGGTTTTTGCTTTTTCAACCAGCCATCAACAATTTTCAAAAATGGATGATCTAGGTCTCTTTGCAACAAAATTCTACACAAAACCCTTATCTCAGATTTTTTTGAAAATCTGCTCGTTTGAAGAAGAAAAATCAGCAAGCTATTTTTAGCTTTTGTGCAAAATTTGTCCAAGCATAGTCAAGTTTTTCAGCATGGAGTATTCTCCCATGGAATTCAGAACCAAGCAACAGATGGGCGGGTTGTTTGCAGCCTCAAGCCGGACATTGTTGAGAAGTGCTTTTCAAAACCACCATGGACAAAAAACATCATCTCAGTCGAAGAAGGACAAGTATTGGAAAAGAGTTGTGCAATATTCTTTCATTGAAAAATCGGGAGAAGTGTCAAAAGTATAAAAGTTCCAAAAGAAACGAAGGAATGACAAAGGATGGTCACACACAAGGTAAAAAAGATATGTTGAAGCAAGATGATATATTTGTAAAAGGTCATCACTCCAGTTGCAGAGCCGCATATATTAGCAAGATTTGATAAAGCGGTTGATGAGGTCAAAGACTTTTTGAGATCAATTGCAAAAGGCGAGGAAATTCTAGAAATGTGGAATTTTGCTATAGATAGTATTGATGCTCCTGATAGAGAGGCAGTTTCCAAATTTTTGGCGGATGTGGTAGAGATTTAAAGGAGCAGTGAACTTGAAGCTTTCTCCGAGCTTTCTTTCTATTCTTGTGTCATCCTTATCCATTCTTTGTGAAAGAAAAAGAATCAAGATGTAATAGTTGGCACCTTCCCTGTTTTTTTGCTTTCATAGGTTGTTAGATGCTTATCTTGTTCTAGTTTTAGAAATAAAGTTTGCATGTTGGCAAGTCTTGGTTGTAAAAACAAGGAGATTTTAGGATTCCCTACTCCTCTGCTTGTGTATAAATAAGGGCAGCCTTGCCCATTTTTCTTTAACAGTTATTGTAATAGCAAATTGTTGAGCCTATTTTTCTTGCAAGGTGTTATTCAGTGTCAGTTCAATTAGTGTAAGAGCAAGTTTGTATGCCTATCTTTGCTGCAAGATATTGTTCAGTTCGTGTGTTACTTGTGTCAATGTATTTTGGTTGATCGCTAAACTGTAAGCCTATTATTGCTACAATCTTGCTGTCCCAGAAGTGTAATCTTTGTTATTTGAAATTTGAGAAAAAGCAATCTTATGCCTGCTTTGCTGCTTTGATCTACCATCTCGGGTTTCCATTTTATGTGCTATGCTTATATGATCTTTATTTCAGCTTGCATCTAAAAGTACAATGAGTCTTAAGGTGTATGTTGAGAGAGAGTTTATGTGAGTTATGTGTCAAGGAATCATTCCTTGTTTACTTTTAACTCTCAAGCTCTGAATTTACTTGAGTTGTCAAAAGCATCATTAGAGTAGGCTTAGTCGTAGTTGAAATTCAAAAAGAAAATCTCAGCTACGGCGCTGCAGTTTTATAACCTTGTGCTCTTGGCTGAACAAAAAGATTGGCAAATTAGTTTAGTTTACTTTCTTTAAGCAACATCAGCAAAGAGGGAGCTTCCCCTACTAATTCGAAGAGCAGTTCATTTGTGCATAGCTGTTCGTTTCTAATTTGCATACCAAAGGTGCGAATTGAAACGCCAACCACATCAATTGGTACAAATTATCCAACACTTTAGTACCTCAATGACAAAAAAAATCTATCCATTTCTCCAAATTCTTTGGTAGAGTCCAAAATCTAGGGCATAAACACTATGGGCTAAAAAGATAAGCAATATACTCCTTGAGAAGTTTAAGCCTTCAAGGCTGCTTTATCTTCTCCATCTTTAATGACCCTATCCTTGATGTTCCCTATGACAACCTCTAACCTCTAGCATATTTACATCTCCATGACGAGTACTTTGCCCCAAATCTGTCCTGATAATCTGAAAATCAGCAAGCTCTAAAATTTGAATGGATTTATCTTTTGGTGGAATGGTTGTTTCAATAATCAAATCCCTTTTTGCAATCTTTGTCATTATGAATTGTTGCTTTGGCTTCTTTACAACTAGATCCTTAACCAATTTATCAAGTGTATCAAAGTTATTTTGGTATGAAGGCATTTTTCTTTTCCTTACAACTATCTATTTTACCCATGTAGGAACCCGTTCCTTTCTTTCTTCTACGCTATCAATCTCTAGAGGTTCTTGACATGAAATATTTTGCACTAGAGATAACACCTAGGGCTCCAACTAAACAGTTGCAAATACAACACCCTTTAGAGAAAATTCTCTAATCGATGATAGAGGAATAGGCATCAATATTGGCTGCTCAAGTTGAATTGGAGTGGCAATACCAATCCTCTTCTTAGCAATCTCTCTCAACTTTCCTTCTTTTATTTTCTCTTCTAGATTGAATCCTTTAGTAGATTTCTCACACTTTGGAATATCTATGTACTAGAACATAGGATACCTCCAAAGAAAGAGAAGAATATTACATCATGCAAGTATAAATATACTGATTTGATTCCTTTTTTTTAACACACCTAACTGTTGTTATGTTTGAAATTGTGATCTTCGGTTGATTTAGACCTTAATGTTCCAGATGTTAGGGAAAAAGAAAGAAGAGTTAGAAGGAATATAGCCGTTATGACAATTTGTACCTGACAAACAAAAAATTCTGATAACAACTCTATCGTTCCTACTATTGTGCTTATACATATTGTTGATAAAAAAAAAAAATTGTTATTTCCTGCCATTCCTACCCTGCAACCTTATTGTAGAAGATTGAATTTATGGTTCCTGTTGTTGTGTGGAGGAATACAATTCAAAGGATTCTTTAAATAAATAGATCTCCGATAAAATCAGGCTTTGTTCTTTAAGTAGCACTTTCACGTTGTATTTATAGTTGTTCCATTATCCATTTGAGCTATAAATGACTTACAAGCTATTTTTTGAAATCATAAAACTTATGAAAGGAAGCACCTCTTCATAAACTGGAAGATTAAACTTATGTTTTAGACTTAAGTCAGCCATATCAAATATGCCTTCCTTAGGCACATTTATCCTCTCCCATGCATGCCTTTAAAAAATCAACAATTGTCTTCTGAGGCACATGGCTCTACATGTTGTTGTTCCCATACAAATATTTTGTATTGTGTCAAATTTCAAGTGCAAAACCTTCAAGACTCTTCCTGTTTGTTGTTCCTTGTCTGCTCTTCTCATTTTCTCATTTTCTCATTTTCTCATCTTCACAAGATCATGGAATCAAGCACTCTAAATTGAAGAAATTAAGTTCTCAAAGGAACCTGAGGATTGATGTGCACCTAAGCGAAGGACGCTCATTTCCAAAATATAGTTCATGTAATGAGGCACACACCAATGGAGCTAAATGCACTTGACAATAGAGTTACTTCAATATCAATATACATGTGGGTATGCACCTAGAGTCAAATATGCATCTAACCAAAGGAAGTAGGTGTTTTTAATTTAAAATTTCAAGTCAACAAACAAAGGCACATGCCTAGAATAAAGGACACGCCTTAGTAAAGAGAATAATTGTCAACACAATGATAAGATGGGATCCAGTCCCAAAAGACACATCAGATTGAAGATCAAAAGGATAATATACAAGTGTGCATCAATAATCAAACATGCACCTCGTATAAGGAATCAATTTCCACTTCAAAAATCAGCTTGAACTCAATGCAAAAGCACACACAAAAGGTGAATGATGCACTTCATCAAAATCCTAGATTAGATTGTGTGGGAGTCAATTCAATGTATAATCACATATGAAACATCAAACGCACACCACAATGAATGAAAAAAAATTCAAATTTTGGTAAAACAATGGTGAAGTGCACACTTCAAAGAAGCCGCATGCCTCATAAGGCAGATCTTTGGAAAAATGTCTGTGTTGGTCATAGGTGTGTGCAAGATCACAAGACGCAAATGAAAGTTCGACAGAAAGGACCCAGAGGTGCATTTTCATGAGTTGGCCCAACTCAAGCAGTATGGCACTATTGAAAATTACATTGTTGATTTCCATAAGCTTCTTGTTATGGTCCCTGATGTCATAAAAAGAAGATTGGTTATTGACCATTATCGACCCATTTGGCATTGAACAAGTTGGCATTATCGACCATTTGGTCTAAGTCAAGCTTAGACATTCTGCCAATGGCTTGCATTTCATTCACTGCAATGTCCCCTTCTTGCACTTAGTTCAGTATGAGCTTTCCATTAGCCTATTCCCGGGTTCTCGTAGGCTAAGTGGATATGGTTAGGGGACACCATGTCCTATGATGAACTTTTGTGGAGCTTTTCCTGAGTTTTCCGACAAATTTGCTATTTTTAGTAGTGGCTATTTTTAGTAAGTTCCAGTTGGGTTCCAATTGAATCTGTTGGGAGAATTCACTCACTATTTTTAGCAAATTGCTATTTTTAGTAAGTGTTATTTTTAGCACTTGGCATTGGCCTTTATTCCTCTATCTCAAAATGAGCCCCAACACCTCCTTATATAGCTTTTTGGAGGGAATTTATAACATATTCAGTTTATTTCCCTCACAAAGACCTTTTTGAAATAATAATAATATTTCATATGCAAAGGCCCCCTTTTCTAGGTGTCTAATTTTTAAAACACTTAATCACCTTTCCAATGAGCTATTACACTAAGTTGTCCTTTTATTATTTCTCAACACTAGACAACATTAGTGAAATATTAATTAATAACTCAATAACTTAGTCAAGCTGTGGAAAGCATCAAAACTACATCGAAGTCAAACTCTGATCATACCAAGGTGATTCTGAAGACTTGGGATGACGATTGAAGCCAACCAGGTGACTTACTAAAAATAGATGGTCTCTCCAAAAAGTTTGGAGAACCCACCAAAAGTCAAAATAATTCACTTTAAAAAGTGTAATATTGATCCATACTACCTACAGAACTCATTTCCAAGAACCTAAGTCATTGCTAACCAACCCTGAGCACTCCAAGAAGTTTGGAGTTCTTCCAACACATCCAAGCTGCTTCGTGAAAACTCGAAAACTAGACAAAATCTCACAAATCATTTTTGCTAAAAATGAGGACATTAAAGTAAGTGGAAATGTTCCATGAGCCTAAGACTCGTGAACATTTTGTGAAAATTGGAATGATGATCCCATGCTCATTTTTTATCCAAAGTGTCTTTGTCGGCCTTCTCCTCCCTCTCGACCAAATATTCAACTTTTGTCCTCTTATCCCATTTGAAGTTACTACCATTTCTATCTTGTTCTACTCCAAATCCACATTCGCCACCATACTTGATTTTTTGTTATAGTTAAAACACAAATCACCTTCAAACGCCAATGGAACATCAAATTCTTTGGAAGGTTTTGCCTCATATTCTTTTGTTGTAAGCTTCTTCAAAACTTTACATGATCCCGACATTTTCTTCTCCTTTCTTTCTTGACCTTCAAAACTCCTTTTCAAATCTACTCTCCTCTTGATCTAATCTTTGCATATGTCCATCAATTGCCCCTTTTGGATTACAATCATTAAATTCTTCAAAGAATGTTATTCCTTAATCTTATCTTCTTGGACCTTGTCTAAGACATTTTTTCTAAATTTAAACATATTGTGGGATTGTTATTTACCATGCCATTTTCTTTTAGAAGACTCAAAGTAAATTGTCTCCCATCCTTCAAAATGGTATAACCATACAAATATTCTTCCTTCAATTATATACAGCCTCTTTGTCAAACAACCATGGTATTCCTAGCAAAATATGGCACACATCCATAGGCATAACATCATACAAGATCTGATCTCTATAAGCAACAATTTGAAATTTGACCAAACATTGTTCACTTATTGGGAATTGGTGCTCCTTTTGTAGCCATGAAAGTTTGTAAGGGTTGGGATGTTTGATGCTCTCCAATCAGAGTTTTTCCACCATCTCTCTAGACGCTTAATTGTTTGTGCTCCCATTGTCAACAATGACTTTGCAACACTTGCCTCTAGACTTGCATATGGTTCTAAAAATACCTTGAAATGGCTCTTTCTACTCCTTCGGTTTCAACAACACCATTCTAAACATGAAAGCCTCACCATGTTCAAGTGAAGAAATGTCCTCTTCATTTGCTTGAACAATATATTTTCTCGACACATCTCTTGTAGTGGTACCCTACTACAATTGCGAGCACTCAAAGGCCAAGGACCGATCTCTCCACACCTACAATAGGTGATTACAATACCTCTTCCTTTTGAAGTATGTTGGAAAAATGTTGTCATTAATGTCAAAGGTTTGGAAGATATATTGCAAAAAATAATTGTGCACCTTCTACATGGGCTGACTACTACGCCCTTAATATTAGAGTACATCAAGTTATGAATAGTCGGCTTGTGGCTATCTTAACTCCTAATTAAGTCATATTATCATTATTATATTGTTATTTAGTGGATAAGGTCGGCTTAGGGATTATATATGGTTATCTAAGTTGGCCTAGGTGATATCCTGGGCATAAATAGGTATATATAGGACATTGCAAGTCTTATTTCATCATCATATTGTGTATTGTGTTCTCATTGGAGATATTTGGAGGTTTGCCCCCTCGAAGTGGCTTGTTATTCTTAGTTGTTATCAAGTATTTGCAGCATATTTAATATCATATTCTTCTATTGTGCAATTTATTTCATTACAAGTGGTATCAAAGCATGATCTTGGCACTGTTACGACAAGGCATTTTTTTCAATTTTGGAGGTCATTTTGTGAAACCTATATCTCCCAGATTTTGGTATTTTTTGTCTGATTTTTAAAGGGTTTTTGAAGAACATTTTTAAGAAGCTACAGTCCAAGTTTCAAAAGAATCGAAGTAGAATTGAGCGAGTTATTGTAGAATTAGGGTTTCTGCTCAATTTATTTGGAAACCACATATCTCCCACATCCTGAAGAATTGGTTCCTGATTTTTTGTGGGTTTTTTGTGAAATCTTAAAGGAGGCTATAGTCCAATTTTCAAAGCAATTGAAGCAGAAATAATCAACTTATTGGGAAATTAGGGTTTTCAAAAAATTGCTCTCAAGGCTGCAAATCACCTAATTTTTGAGAGATTTTTCTATTGGAGTGTGACCTAGGCCCTGGTAAGTCACAGTGAACTTTTCAAATTATTTTGAATTTCTTTGTGTATAGTATAGAAAAATGTACACCTTTACATTTTCACACTATGTTTGCATCCCCTTAATTAATTGGACTTAATTAAGCTTCTAATTGCCTAAATTATGCATTCTTAAGCCTTATTATTCTCGTTTTCCGAAAGGGAAGCCGACATTAAACAAATGCTAACATTATTTTAAACGCCTTGGAAATTGTGTGTCCAGGATTTAGGTCCTAGGACCCACTCGCCCAAGGGCAAATAGGTTCTCCTTAAGTGTCAAGACGCAATTTTTAATATGTTTTTGGCGGCATTTTAATGATTCAAATTCAAGTTTCAAATGTCGGCTTATGGAATCTAATTTTCAGAGAATTCGATAAACACCTATAAATACAAGGTTATTTTTATCAATTCAAACCTAGAGAAGCAAGAAGTTGCATAATTCAAATTTCACATGAGCAAATATTATTGTCAAGAGCATTGAAGAGCAAATTTCGCAAGCATCTACAACAGCAAATCAAGATCATATCATCATGTCAAGATTTATGTGTGTTCATATTATGTTTTGGAGCTAACATTGTGATGTAGGTTTCAAGCATTCAAGCATCAAATCAAGCAATCATTCAAGCCAATTCATGCAAGATCCAATCCTTAGAGAGATGTGTTGGACTTCAGTCTTCTAAGGGCAGCCATTAAGGGTTTGGTGAGTTGTGACAAAGCATTGTTTATTCATCAATCCTTGTCATTTGTCATTATCTTTCATTATCAAAGTTTAATTACCAAAACGGGGTTTGACCAAAGCAAACCCCTATTCACCAAAAACAAACATTTTTTCCCTCCCTTTGTGTGTGCAGATTTGCAGGTGAAGAAGGATTGAAAATTGATCTTAAGTGCAATTTTACAAAGTTGTCATCAAAGTTGTCAAGCCACGGAAACTCATTTGCAAAATTTATTTCCGACTTTCCGACAATGGAATCCAGAGGAATCGAGAGTGCAGAAAGGATCAGAGGACTGTGAAAGCAAATTTTGAAACCCTGCTCAGAGACCCATTCGCCCTAGGGCGAATTTGTCCTAGCAGGACACTAAACAACCACTTTTGGTGACAGGTGCACACTATTTTATCCTTCTCAAATCTGCCGGAAGAGTGTTGTTTATGTTTACATTATGCTTTAAATCAGCATTTCAAGTTTTACATTGCACAATTGAGTTCATTAGGCATTTTATTTTTATCTCCCCAAAGTGCATTTTAGTCATATTTGTCATTTTTTGTCATAAGGGAAACAATAGATCCCTAATAGGGTTGAGTCACCTTTTGGTTGAAAGTCAATCCTACCTGGGAGATCTCTTTTCCTAATGAAATTAGAAAAAAGATAGGTACATCATCCTTATTCATTCCATATTGGCACTTGACCCCTTTTCATCATGATAAACCTTTTTTTTTTATTTCAATGTGATTTATTGAAAAATTACTTTCTACCATCATGACGAGGCATGCAACAAGAGGCAAAAAGAATGCTACCACACCGGCGAAATCTTCAAAGAATGAGGGGGTAGAAACTGAGGATTTTAACCCTAAGGATGAAATAAACAAAGTCAAGGGTGATATTTCATCATTAGAGAAAAAGATTATGAAAGAAATGGCTGAATTGAAATCACGAATTCAAGGTATGAGGTGTAAGGGTGAAGATTCACCTCGTAAGGTGGAAGATAATGCTTTTGTTGGACATGAATTCCGTAGACTTGACTTTGATTTCAAGAAGGATCCTTCCTTTAATAATCATATGCCAAGGCAATTCATACCTAAGTTGGATATGAGAAAGTTGATGGCAAGGATCCAACCAATTGGCTATGCCTAATGGAGCAGTTCTTTGATATTCATCATGTTCCTAGTCAACAAAAGGTGGCTATGGCATCATTATACCTAGAACCAGATCAATTTATTTGGTATCATTGGTTATGTGATGAGAAGAGAAAAAAGGGTTGTGTGGTCACATGGTCAATTTTTCAAGAGGAACTTCCTACCCATTATGGAGATAACTTTGTGGATAGCTACTTCTGCCAACTCACTAAATTAAAGCAAACGGGCATGGTCAAGGATTATATTCAGCAATTTCAAACCCTTTCTCTAAGAGTAGAGGATGTGGCAGAAGAAAATATGAAGGAACTATTTCTAGGCAGTTTCAAGGATCCAATAAAATATGAGGTACGATTGTTCCAACCACAATCCTTATCGCAAGCAATAGTAATGGCAAGACAAGTGGAGAATTTTTTGGCTAGCAGGAGACAAGGGAATATAAATTTCAGTGAAAGATCTACAAATTCACTCCCACAACCTACTAGGTTGACTCCACAACAAATTGAGGAGAAGAGAGCAATAGGGTTATGTTTCAATTGTGACAGCAAATATAGTCGAGGGCATTGATGTAGTGAAAAGAAATTGTTTTATATTGAAGGACCGAGTGAGGAAGAAGAGGAGGAACTAATATTAGAGGGTGATAGGGATTTAGATGATGAATCACATGATTCCCAACCAATCATTTCTTGTCATGCACTCTCTGGTTTTAGTGCCCCACAAACTCTCAAGGTAGTTGTGTTCTTAAAGAAGCAGAAAGTAACCATGTTGATCGACTCGAGTAGTACTCATAATTTTATCAACAAAAAGTTGGCTACTCGTGTAAATTGTTTTATATATCCAGCTCCATAATTAAAGGGTAAGAATCAACTCAAACCTATTTATGAGAAGGAAATGCTAGCTATTCTTCATGCAGTAAAACAATGGAGGCCTTATCTAATGGGTAGACACTTCAAGGTTAAGACAGATCATGATAGCCTAAAATATTTTTTGGAACAAAGATTATCTTTTGAAGAACAACAAAAATGGGTTACTAAGATGTTGGGATATGATTTTGAGATTGTATATAAGAATGGGGGGGGAAATGTTGTGGTAGATGCACTATCAAGGAAGGATGAGCAGGATGAAGCTTTATTGTGTACCCTTTCAATATTACAAGAATATTGGGTAGGAGCCATAGACGAGTGGAAAAATGATGTGGCTACTAGTAATCTCATTCAACAATTACAGAGTGATCCTAGTAGTTTAGATAAATTTTGTTGGAAGGGAGATATTTTGTGGTATAAAGAGCGATTGTATCTTTGCAAGAATTCTTCTCTCAAACAAAAGGTTCTCACAGAGCTACATGAGTCTCTATTGGGTGGTCATTTAGGATTTTTGAAGACATATCATCGGGTCAAGAAAGACTTCTTTTGGGAAGGGCTAAAAGGGGATGTTCAAAAATTTGTGGCCGAATGTTTGGGTTGTCAATGAAATAAAGGGTAGATAATTAAGACACTTGGTCTCTTGCAACCCTTAGTTATTCCTAGCCAGCATTGGGAAGAGGTCCACAAGGCTTCCAAGATCTAATGGTAAGAATGTCATCATGGCAATAGTGGATCACCTCACTCAATATGCACATTTTATTGCATTCACATCCTTTTTACAGCAAGTGCAATGGCAAAAGCATTTTTGGAGAATATTCAAAAGCTACATGGTATACCTAAGGTTATTGTTAGTGACCATGATCCTATCTTTACTAGTAACTTTTGGACAGATTTATTCAAATGTTTGGGTACTCAATTGGCTCACAGTTCTTCATACCATCCACAATTTGATGGGCAAACAAAGGTTGTTAATAAGTGTTTGGAAGGATATCTACGTTGTTTCACTTCAAATAAACAATCTCAATGGCTAGATCGGCTGCCACTAGCAGAATGGTGATATAATACTTCCTTCCATAGTTCATCAAAAATGTCTCCATTTATGGCATTGTATAGATATCATCCTCCTTCCATCACATCATCATTGAAGGTGTCACCAAGAGTTCACACAATGGAGGACCACATGATTCATCAAAAACAAGTACTTTCAGGACTTAAAGAGAATCTATCCATAGCACAAAACCAAATGAAGCAGCAACCATATCAGCACCATTTTGAAAGAAGTTTTGATGTCGAGGATTGGATTTTCTTGAGATTGCAACCTTACAAGCAAATGTCACTAAAGCAACAGTCAAAGAATAACAAGTTGTCTCCAAAATATTATGCCCATATCAAATCATGTAGAAGATAGGTAGTGTTGCCTACAAGCTTGAATTTCCATCAACAACAAAGATACATCCAGTTTTTCATGTTTCTTGTTTGAAGAAGGTAATTGGGAATAATATCCCTACTCAGACAATATTACCGGAGCTTGATGAAGAAGGAAGAATCATCTTAGAACCAAAATGTATTCTTCAAAAACGCAAAAGGAAGCTAAGGACCAGAACACTCACTCAATATCTCATCCAATGGAAGAATTTACCAATTGAAGATGCCACATGGGAGGACGGGGAGTTCATGCAAAAGTATCCAAAATTGCCTAGCATTGAGGACAATGCTTATTTGAAGAGGGGGGGAATGCTACACCCTTAATATTAGAGTACATCGGGTTATGAATAGTCAGCTTGTGGCTATCTTAACTCCTAATTAAGTCATATTGTCATTATTATATTGTTATTTAGTGGATTAGGTCGACCTAGGGCTTATATAGGGTTATCTAAGTCGGCCTAGATGATATCCTAGGCATAAATAGGTATATATAGGAGGTTGTGAGTCTTATTTCATCATCATATTGTGTATTGTGTTCTCATTGGAGATATTTGGAGGTTTTCCCCCTCGAAGTGGCTTGTTATTCTCAATTATTATCAAGTATTTGCAGCATATTCAATATCATATTCTTCTATTGTGCAAGTTATTTCATTACACCAATCCATGTCATGCACCCGTTGGAGGCTTTTAAATTACAAAATAAAATTAAAATAAATTGGGACAATCCCCCTTGGAGCCTCCCTATTTGGGTACATTTAAATAAAATAAATTTGTATTTTTTGAGGGCCTCCCAAAGTGGCATGACCCCCTAGAAGAGTGAGCCCACCTTGGGCAATGAAATTAAAAATAAAATAAAAATTATTATGGATGCTGGGCCGACCCCCTTTGAAGAGTCATCCCTCTTGGGTGAAGAGTCGTGAAGGTATGTATAATATAAGGTTGTGAGAGGGTTCAAAAGCAATTATTTCCAAGGAACATTCTTTAAATGAAGAGCAGAAATAAAAGTTATTTAAGCAAAGTTATGAGACAAATGTGAGCAGATTTATAGCAGTGATTTGTGAGGAGAAAAAGAAGAAACAAAAGCAAGATCATGGCAGTTTATGAGCAGATTTTATAAGACTTTATTGCAGATTTTGTGAAGTAACATTGTTATGCTTGATTAAGTTGAGAAGAAGTAATGTTTTTATCTTTACCAATTCACCCCCCCTCTCAGTATAAGTGTGTGTTTCATCAGAGTATTCCCATCCTCCCTTGAGTTTTGGCTCATATTACCAATTCAAGGAGTTTTGGCTTCTTTAAGTAGTTCTCTCCTACTGTCAACTTGTCCTCTTCCTCTCCCTCTGAAGTTATTTGGTTTTCTTCTCACCAACTTTTCTTTAGCCCTTAAGGCATATTGATAGGCCTCCTCTATTGTCCTCACTATGACCATGCTCATCTCATCTTAGATTGGTATTTGAGGTCCATTAATGTACCTTGCAGCTTGTTATGTAGTTTCTTCCACATGCCCATCTCGAATGTTAAGCCGGTAAAATTCTTTAGTTGACACTCAATTCCCTATACTTTAGATTTTGCAACTGCTTCAAGAGCCTTCAACAAATTGAGGTGATAAACAGCAGGTAGGTCAACTTTGTTACCATCCAATCCCATGTTCAAACCTTCTCCTTTCCTTTCCTTTGTCGATCCATTTGCACATGATCCCACCAAAGGGATGCATGACCCTTCAACTTGGTACTTGCCAACTTCACCCTCTTCAAGTCTTCTACAAATTCAAACTCAAAGTATTTTTCCATCTCAAAAATCCAATCTATCAATTTTTGCACTCATACTTCCATTGTAGCACGAAGTCTCCATCATGGTCAATTCCCAATAAGAGGCATAACCCTTCATAAGGGCTCATTCATGTATTATCCTTCTTGTTCAGCTATTTGTTCTACTACTTCATCTTCACTCACAAGATCTACCAATGCAACTCTCCTTTGTGCCATTTCCATGCTTTCAACCTTGCTACTATTGCTCTTAGAATCTTTGTTCACCCAACATCATCGTGAGCCACTTTTTCTCTTAAGCCTCTACAATTGCACAATTTCCACCACCTGCAACAAACTCTTCAAGGTTCTTCAAGATGGAATTCAAAGCAACCCAAGATCTTCTCCTTGCTCTAATATCAAATGTTGTAGATGAAAATTAGGTGTCCAATGAAGGACAACAAATTTTAGCAGCTAACATAGCCTTACAAAATTGCAGCAACAATTAGCTATCAAAATAAACACAAAATGTTTTCCCTTATTATTAAAAGTCACGCATTCAAAATCTTCATCATGAAAATGGAACCTTATCAACATATCAGCTCAGAAGTGTATAGCTTGGCAACAATTACACAACAAAAACCAAAATAAAATCAAAACCTCTCAACTACAACAATGAACATCGACCTGGAAGACATTCCAAATTCCAGGGTCTATCTCTTTCCCGTACAGCGATTTTCTTCAAATTCTTTACCAATCACACATTGAAGGTAGCAGTTTTTCTCACGTTCTTTTTTCCTAACTCTGCCCTCAAATTAACTTTGTCCAATATATAGATAGACTACAATGTTAACTGTCCGTGAGCTCAAAATAGTGATGTCAGCCCAAAGCATGGGAATCATTCGATAATAGTACTTACCCCTGCAGCAACCATAATAAGATTATGACAAGGGTATCCTAGCCACCAAGAAGTGCTAAAAATAGTTGTAATAGTGCTAAATTCCTAGTCACCCAACAGGTGGAAGAAATGACTGGCGCCAGCCATCCAAATTAGCAAATGTTAAATATGAAAGTAACAGCTGCTACAGTGATGTCACTACAGTACCCACGGCTATAGTAACCACCCAGCAGTCACGAGTTAATTTTAGATGCCACTTACCAAGAAATAGAATATTTTGCCACCGAGTGACTACTAAAATAATCATGCAAGGTCAGATCAGAATCCACGACCAGCATAAAGACTCCAAGTTGATTTATGAAACCCAGCCAGTATAAAGAGATCAGACCACAAACAAAGGAAGAAAACCTGCAAACACAACCAAGAGGAAAACAAAGAAAAAAAATTGAAAAAAAAGGAATCTTTTGGGGGTGCAGGATTGCACAGGCCCCAAATGCTCCAACATCGAGGAGTTAGTGCCAATTCAAGGCATTTTTGTTGCCAAAAGTATATGGAAGGCTTGAGAAACCATCAAGTCATGGCTTATCTAGGAAGGGAAACACTTTAGGATTGGGATCTCCTTCAACCAAAAATCACTTTGGTGGTCTCCTGTGATTACTTGCCAGGATCGACCTCTTACCAAAGTGCCCTGAGTCCATGCATTACAATTCTTTAAGTGAGAGGTTTCCTTTATTTCAAACTTCTGCTCCAAAGCCACTAAGAACTAGCCAAAATTTAAAGCTAAATACAGGCTTGGCAATCAAGATTTTGAATCCTTTCAAACCATCATGGAGTCTGTGCCTCCAAAAATGTTGCATAAGGTCATGATTCAATGTCTACACCCTAGTGGAAGGATTCGAAGCGGTATCCAAACACTCTCTTCAAGAATTACAAACCCATCTGAGGGTATTATTGGCTTTCTCCTCACTACCCATGGTTCAAAACCTCAATGTCAAGTAGAACCTCCAATCCACAACCACTCAATGGTGTTGCAAGTTTCACACAGTTTGATTTGCCATTTTGGAGCCCAAACTAACTCATTTTGCTTGGTGTCTTCTGTAGTAGTGTCTTCCCATTGATCCTCGTCTAATCCATTTGGGTTAAAGGTCATGATTCAATGTACTACACCCTAGTGAAAGGATTGGAAGCGGTATCCAAACACTCCCTTCAGGAATTACAAACCCATCCAAGGGTATTCTTGGCTTTCTCCTCACCTACCCATGGTTCAAAACCTCAATGTCGAGTAGAACCTCTAATCCAAAACCACTCAATGGCGTTGCAAGTTTCACACAGTTTGGTTTGCCATTTTGGAGCCCAAACTAGCTCACTTTGCTTGGTGTCTCTTGTAGTAGTGTCTTCCCATTGAATCTCTTCTTATCCATTTGGGTTTTTCCAACCCCCTTGCCCTTTATGTGGAGATTTGAAAACTCTAGAGCATTTCTTCTAGTTTTGCCTACAAGCCCAAGCTACACGGAACTAGTTACATGATTTCTTCAAGCCTTTCCAGCCAGAGCTTTTTTCTTGGCATAAGATTATTTTAGGCAGCTGGCCTAGTATACCTGCAAGATTTAGCCAAATTTAGCATGTGCATTCAAAATGCAAATTCTATTTTAGCGTATTGAAAATAGAAATACTGATTTGTTTTAGGTTCTATTGTGGATGCTCATTTCTCTATAATACTATTTTATTTCAAGTTATAATGTGGATGCTCATTTCTCTATGTATACTAAAGCTAGATAATATGCTCTAATATTATGTTATATATCCAAGTCCAGGCCAATAAAGTTGCTCTGGAGGTTTCCCACTTGCAGACACTTATTGAGCACTGGCTTAATGCCCTTTGTACTATTGCTCATGTCCCGGCTTCTCCTGCCAATAAGGCTGTGTCTATGACCATGTGCTCCTTGGTTGGCATGACAGTGGGAAGTTCCCTCAACTATACCTTTCTATTTCACGAATTTCACCTATTCACACAACTCCTACCGATCCAAAAGAAGGAAAAGACAAAGGACACCACCACGGGTTGAGAGCCCATCCCTTATGGCTAGGATCTCCCGGAAGGCTGGGGCAAACCCCATGATAATGATCCCCTCCTCATCCTACTAGCATAACTCTTGTTGCTTAGCGGTTTGCCTGCTTTCCTTATTCTTAGGCTATGCCATTGATTTTTGGGGGTGTGATTCCATTCCACTTGTCTTTTATGTGAATTCTGAGTTATATTTTTATATTTTTAATCTATAAATGCACTGTTCACCGTAAAAAATAATGTCTTATTGTCAACTAATTAAAATAAGGCTTTCAAAACACTATATCCATGTCTGTTTTCACACAGGTGTTCTGTAATTCAGTTTCTGTGATTACTGATATAATGTGTATTGTTAGTTTTACAGAGCAAAATAAAATTTTCAAAGGACGTAAAATTATTTTTAAGCCAGAAATTTGTTCAGCTATTAAAGAAGCACAAAAGAAAATAACACTCCGACTATTTATTACACAGCGAAAAATCACTCAAAGACGAATGTACAATTAATTATAAGCCATAATTTTGTTTAACAGTTTCATAAGCATGAGCATCATTTAATCCTTTAAATTCAGTATCTATGAAGTTCTTTAATGCTCTAACAGTATAATGCAAAGAGGGATTTCCGGAAAATATGCGAAGACGGTTTTTTCTCTCCAAAATCTCTCTTTCAGTATTATGGATTGTGGAAGCTTGATTTCTCAAAATACGGTAATTTCCCAATCAAAATAGATATTTTTAATTCCATATCTACCATTATAATATTTTGTAATTTCATACTACCAATATAATATAATCTTCAAAATCTAGAGCGATTTCTTTATCAATACTATTTCAACAAAGACGCTGAATCAACCAAACGTGAATAAACAATTTTTTTCTCCAAACATAGCTTTCTCCAACCCAAAATTAAATAACATAAAACCAAAAATATGTTCCTCAAAAAAAACTTTTTACACCGTGTTTATTATCAAAACAGCACAAATGAAACCAAAAAGCAAAGAAAACACAATTATTTTTATGCTAGAATGTTGTTTGAATTATTTCACAAGCACAGAAATTCCTCGCTCACCGTTAAGTCTCTTGAATTCAGTGGCTCTGAGCTCTTCAATGCTCTTATTTCCTCTTGCGTAGCCATAATATTCGCCATATATTTCCAAGAATTCGGACTTGCAATTGTTATTTTGTAATTTTGAATTTTCTACTTCTGCTGCTGTTGGCGGTTCTTCGTTTTTCCTGAAACTCGAGGACAATAAAACACAAAGCCTCGAAATCTTTGATAAATTTATAGAGAAAATAATAATTTGTACACAGATGTGTCTGAGAGTAGATATCATTTTTAGAAACCCCGAATACATAGGGTTTTCTAAAATACTGGAACTGGAAAGTTTTTTCTCCATTTTTGTATTTTTTTCTCTGTGAACTCGGCGGCAGAGAGAGTCTAAGTTAACGAAGAACAGAGAGAACAAATGAGCTTAACGGGGAACATGTCCATACGGTATTTTCCTTAGTGCGTAGCACATTCAATGGAGACCTTTTGGATGTGGCGGTCAATTTAGATCTCAAATCTGTGTATATATTTTTTCCAATTAAAAAAAGTGCGTTCCTTTTATGATTCGAAGTCATACACTAAAATTTCCACACGACTGTAAATAATAAAATTAAAATATGCAAAAAATTGAGGAAGAGACGTATTAAATTCATACTACTCTAATAAAAAATACATCTTAGAGAAAGAGGCTCGTGTTCATCCTAAGATTGAAAAGAAAAATGGAGGAAAAGCTGTACCCAATGTTGGAATTGACCAAACTTGGGATTTAATAAATTTTAAAATAATTATAAACTAGCTATTGCACTTCTGGTGTGCAATGGGGTACGCCGAATAATTGAATGGCAGTATTTTAATTTGTGTAGAGAGTTTGGTTGAAATATAAAATAGTGTAGATAATTTTAAAAGGCAACTATTTAAATAAAGTAATTGTAAATGATTTTTTGTTTTATTTGATTTTGTGTAAATGAAAATGAAATACAACAATATGTATATAACTTATTAAAACAACAAATAAAAAAACTTAAGTGGAAACAATATACAAGCAAAAGAGGAACTTAAATTTATGTGATATAAAATTGTAGAGTAAGGATATATATATGCAATGATGAAAATTAAGTGTTTTTATAGAATGTTTAATTTGCATAACAAGAATGTATGCAATTGAATACAATGGTATAGAAAAATTGTAACATGGTCACTTTGAACTCCAATGTATCTATAATAAGCAAAAGGTATATTTAGAATTCGAATAACAACTAGTAGAAACGAGAATGTTGAAGTTGAAATTCAAATATAACTATTAGTTACCTTTGATTGAGTAGTTTGTAGGTCTTAGACAATGAGAACACAGTGACACTTGCTAGTGTCTGATAATTATGTAACAAGTACAGCTACTCGACCAGAACTCTAACCCACTAAAGTGTGAACCCATTCATATTTTAACAGCAATGAACCCACTCAAGTTTGACATAATTCAGATTAAATTTGTCTTTCATGTTAGATGATAGTTATCTCTTACACTTTTACTTCTAAGTGTGCGGCTAGGTTAAAAATCCCTTTGCCCAATTATGACAGCACAAATACCTGTCTGCAATATAATATTCCTTCCAAAATTGAAGCTCTGTGAAATCTCAAAAGAATGTGAAAAAAGTTCTAATAGAAGTATCATTACTTTATTTATTTGAATTTCATACATTTATTTCAATGGATTTATTAGTCCCCTAATCTTTATTTTAAATTGTCTAGTTTATTCTAGTAAATATTACGGGGAGGTGTGTTCTTTTCCCTTACAATGCCTTAGTCCTTGCATAGCTAAATCTTGGCGTGACTATAAATGTTGGGAGAGAAGTAGGGATAGATAGAGATATATTGGAAGAGAAAGAAATAGAGAGATATATGGGAAGAGAAAGGGAGAACAAGGTAGAGATAGAGAGATAGGGGATAGGGAGGGAGCGAGGGAGGGAGAGATGGGGAGAGATAAAGAGAGGGGGGAGATGGAAAGAGGGAGGGAGAGAGTGGTCAATAAGGAGGGAGGGATAGAGAGAGGGAGAGATATAGATAGAAAGAGGTAGAGATAGAGGGGGTAAGAATGAGAGAGAGAGAGAGAGGGGGGGTAAGGAGATACAGATGGAGATGGAGATGGAGAGGAGAGAAGGAGAGGGAGAGATAAGGAGAGAGTGGAGGGATGGATAGATATATATAGAAGAGATACATATATAGAGAGGGAGAGAGAGCGAGCGAATGAGAGAGGGAGAGATAGAAAGATAGAGATAGATATAGGAAGTGATATATAGAGGTATACATATAGAGGGAGAGATGGAAGAAGAAATATGGAGAGATAGAGATAGAGAGGCAAAGAGATATAGATATAGAGGTTTACGAAGAGGAAGAGGGAGAGAGAGAGAGAGGGGGTGGGAGACATGTCTAGAGATAAAGGGGGGAAGAAAATAGAGGTAGAGATGAAGATAGAGCAAGAGAGGAAGAGGGAGACAAATAGATAGAGAGATATAGGGAGAGGGAGAGTGAGAGGGAAAAGGAGAGATAGGGAGATATAACAGAGAGAGGGAGAGAGTATGGAGAGATAGAGATATATGGGAAGAGAAAGAGAGAGATAAAGATATATGGGAAGAGAAAGGGAGAGAGAGGTAGAGATAGAGATATATAGGGGGATAGGGAGGGAGTGAGGGACAGAGAGATGGTGAGAGATAGAGTGATACATAGATAGATATATAAGGAGATATAGAGAGAGTAGAGGGAGAGAGAGAGACAAATAGAGAGAATCATAGACAAATAAATAGAGAGGGAGAGATAAATAGGGGAGATAGAGAGAGGGCCGAAGAGGTATGGAAGATCAATTAGGAAAAAAGTTTGGTCTATTTTTTTGAAACATATTTTTAAAAATTTAGAGTAGATCAGGATCTATATTGAACAAGATATTTAAATATTATTTTCACTTTATTTTGATGTAAAATGTCTTAGTAAAAGGGCTTAAATAATCAATAAAGTGCAATATTTTTCGTCGCGCTTATCAACATTGTATTGAATACTGTTTGAAGCATTCATGGATCCAAATTTGGCATGTAAGTGGGCTCATGTCAAAATGAAAATTCATGGGCCAAAACATCTTAATCAATGTTGTAATATGATCCTTATCCTTTGCTTCTTCTCCTCGGTACATTGGATTTTGATACTTGCTTAGAAAATTTGGCTTTGAATCTGAATGCCCTCCATATTTCTTCAAAAAGTACGTCTGTGAAATCAAGTGCCATATTTTTTTTCATGAGCTAACTATAAGCTACAACCACATAGGTATTACCGTATTTGCAATTACAATCTATTATCTACAATTAAGAATCTTAAATCTAGACTAAATTTGATACATTTTGTAATTGAATTTTGCAAATAAAAGTGGTTTTATATGAATTATTACTACTTTAAGTTTCCAAGTTTTTGTCGAGTGAGCAACTATTGATTCATAGTGTGCAACAACAACTATGTATACACATTGATCGTCCACATGGAGAGATTATGTTTGCTGATATGGGTTGTATGTTGGTGTCATAATATGATCAATTAGAGAAGATTTTGGTTTTTTTTTCATACATTTGTGCAGTACATGAAGTCAATTGGCAAGCACTTCACTAAGTGAACATAATGTTACCTTCTTTTATTTTATCTTAATATTATAATCTACTATATAAAAAATTGAGTTAAACAATAAACATAAACATTAGATCATAATTAAAACATGGTCCCATTTATCCACTTAGCCATGTGCCATCTACTATGTTACGTGGTTGCACAAAGTTTCGCTCTCCCTTTATTGAGAAAGACAAACTATTGGCATTCCACCATTGTATGTGAAGATTCAAATTCATCATTAACAACATTGTAATACTTGTGTATTTTTCAAAGATTCATTTTTTTTTCTTTATTACTGTAGCAATACTCTATTTTGTTAACTATTGCATGTCAAAAAACCCTTTGTGTTCTTAATAAAATGGTTTATAAAATCCAATCTTTTGCAACTGGTTTGTACTTCAAAACCAACACTGAGAAGTTTTTGAGAGCCAGTCATAATGTTGGCATGCCTTGTTTCCTTAGCAATGTCGGGATTGGTTCATCTAATCCTTTCAATACTAATGCCACAAGGAGTATTCAATCCATCCAAATATGAAAGCAATATGTGTATGTTTCATCAAAAAAGAACAAGGCACTTATACTTCCCCTATACATCCTACAAAATTAAATTTATATCATAGAAAGTTTCAGACCATGCCAAATAAAGCAATTGGAACTGATTTCTATTAACAATTTTATTTGAAGAAGTAAATGCATGTTCGACTATCATGCATAGAGAAAATATAACCAACTTTGACTATCAATGTAAAATAGAAAATCACATTTCTATTTAGGTTATAAGACAAACAAAAAAAAGCATGGAATAGTTAATAGTTTAATATTAAAAACCTTGTAATTTTTAAAATATTAAAATTGGCAATAATTGTATAATATTAGAAACTCTTATACTTGCCATGTCATTGCTTCAATAATCTCTTCCATTTTATCTCCATCTAAAACCATTCATTTGAGACTTGATTTTTTACCAGTTCCTTCATGAACTTAAACCTTTATGTGTTTTCTAATTACTATCAAAAATCTATTAAGCCCTTCTCCATGTGAATCTTTGTAAGGTCCAAATTCAATATGAGACAAAGAAGAGCCATTGTCAGAAACTTGACTTGGTATCTTCATGAATAAATTGCATGGCATCTTGGTTGAAGCAATAACTCCATAGTTTCAATGGAAAAACAAGACCCTTTAGCAATGACAGTTTGGTACAACACTCTTGTAGCTCTCTAGATGCAACCTTTACTAGACTCGATGGGTAGTCTTACTCTTGTAGAGCGATTGGTATCAAGAAATTTACAAGTGCAATGTTCAACAATATCATTGAAGCAACTGAAATCTTCAAACTACACAAATAGATGAATGCCCAATCAGCGTATGGTGGGATGCATTAATTGCAACCTGCAAAAGACAACGTACAGCTATGTTTGGCAACAAAAAAGTAGTGAAAGGAAATCCACGTAACGAAGGAAAACAGGCTGTATTCGCGGCTTTAATATCCAACAAAGCTCAACATTTCTATCGTCTCCTCGGCCAATGCAAACCATCAATGACCAAAGTTAGCCCGCTCTCTTCAGATAGGTACGCAATGGGTACGCCGAATAGGTGTGGAAGGTCAATTTAGAATAAAATGGTTTATTTTTTTGGTACATTTGTGTAGAAGATGAGGTAATTTGATAGTGCACTTAGCAAATGATGTGCAATAAATGTCTCAATGGAGAAGTGATAGCTTCAAATCAACTACATATGCATACATTTGTAAGGATCAAACATAATTAAAACAAAACATATGAATTAGGAAAATAATCAGGCACCTTTAGCAATAAGCTCAAGGTAGGTATAGGAGGAGGGAGAGATAGAGGGAGGAAGAGTGTGTGTGTGTATGAGTGTGAGTGAGAGAGAGAGAGAGGGGTAAGGAGATAGAGATAAAGAGGGATATGAAGAGAAAGAGAGGAAGAGGGAGAGGGGGAAAGAGGAGAGAATGAGAAGAATGGAAATGGAGATGGAGACGGAGATGGAGATGGAAAAGGAGGGATATGAAGAGAAAGAGAGGGCAAGATAAATATGGAAGAGATAAATATATAGGGAGGAAGGCCAAGGGAGAGAATGAAAGGAGAGATAGAAAGATAAAGATCTAAATAAGAAGTGATAAATAGAGAGACGGAGAGGCAAAGATAACTAGAGCTAGATAGGGATAGAGAGGCAAAGAAAATTAGATATAGAGGTCTAGGAAGAGGGAGAGGGAGAGAGATGGATGGATGGATAGAGAGAGGGAGACATGCTTAGAGATAGAGAGGGAAAGAGGAGAGGTAGAGATGGAGATAAAAGGAGATATTAAGAGAGAGAGAGAGAGCGTTATAAACGACAAGATAAAATGATAGAGAGATAGAGATATAAAGAGATATAGAGAGAGGGGAAGAGGGAGAGGGAGATAGATAGAAAGAGGGACAAACAAATAGAAAGTAGAGAGGGAGAGAGAAATAGGGGAAGATAGAGTGAGAGAGAAACAAGTAGAGCTATAGATCTATGGGAAGAAAAAGATGATAGATATAGTGGTAAATATAGAGGGGGGAGAGAGAGAGATGGAAGGAGAGGTAAAGAGATAATGATAGGGGAGAGAGAGAAATATAGAGATAGATATGGAGAGAGAGAGGGGGGGGGGAGTGATAGGGAGAATGAGAGGGAGAGATAGGGATAGAAAGAGGTAGAGATAGAGATAGAAAAGAGAGAGAGAGAGAGATATAACTTGGGGAAGATAGAGGGGGTGAGAGATAAATAAATAGAGAGGGAGAGATGGAATGAGAGGAAGAGAGAGAGAGAGAGAGGGGGGGGGGGGATATAATTTAAGTTATATTATATTGAATATATATTATAAGATGTAAATTACTTTTGGGCCTTATTACATTATTTTGAATGTCATATGAGGTTACGTTGTTTTGTTGCATAATTGGTAATGGTTATGAATAATCCACAAGTTACAATGTAAAGGGCCTTTAAGGGCATTATCTCCATTGTACCTTGATAGATATACCTTTCCCTATGAATTCATATTTTTTAGACCATTTACATGGAGCCTCCAAGGGCATTATCTCCATTGTACCTTGATAGATATACCATTCCCTATGAATTCATAATTTTTAGACCATTTACATGGTTTGTTGGTGCTGCAACATTATTTTATGTGGAACTTAATTTGGTCAAAGCATTGTGTAAGAGGATCTTATCATATTTTTTTGTTCCTTTTCCCTCTTGTATTGTTATTGTTTATTCGTTGAGTCTCGATTTTTCCCACGCCAAACCATCTATGAGAACCCTTTCCACTAATTTTCTATTGATTTTGTCTCATTTGTAGGTCCATTTGATTTAAGTATAACAAAAAATATTTTAACTAACATCAAGACTATTAAGACCAAATATTTTAATGAGAAGTAATGAATGATATGAACATCAAAGCTCCTTTAGGGCTACAACCAATACAGAAAGTGTTGCATAGCATGCATGCATCAATGTTACCCACCACAAGTTGTGCCTACTTAATCAATGACTCCATAAGTTAGGCCTACTTGGTGAATGGTTTTTTCACATGGTCGGTCTACTCAGTTAATGGCTACATTCATTTTTCAAGTCATTATTTGGCTACAACACAAACCTGCCCAAATTCTAAATCAGAGGAATGAATACAACTACAATGTCTGTAAATAGGATTGATCCCCATCACCCTACAGTCCATTTCTAGGGCCAAATGCCTTGATTCCGATAAATTAACAAGCTTCATTTTGAACAATAACCCACTACAAATTGTACTCTTCAATGTCACCACAAGCGAAAACAGGGTTAAATTTTAATTTCAACTCTATATCATCCATGACAGAAGAATACACATCACTATAGGAGTAAATTTTAATTTTTATACAACTTCTATTGCAAATAAGTCTTGTTGCAGAGACTGAGAAATCCATGCCCCTTCAGAGCACTTAGATGTCAGACTAATAGATTTTACTGTTAAGCACTAATATGCCAACAAGGTTTAAGGAGAAATCCTCCCCATCAATAAATACTCCACACATTCGCCATAGGCAAGAATTTCTCTTCAAGGAAAAAAGAATGATATGACTTCGTAGACTAGTTGCCGACACCAGATTTGTTGCCTGCCTGGATTGCAAGTGTCGAACTTGTGTGAATACTGAAAACAGGTGGAAGAGCTTTATTTACTTGAAACGAAGGTGTTTCCTATCTTCTTCCCTAACCTTGTCACTCTATCTCTTTTGAAGTGTTTGAGATGGGTAAACTCTGAGCTTGAAAGGAAATCCTGAGAAACTAGTGCTTTCGGTCTGGAAGTCCTTGTTGAAAAGAGTTGAGGGATGTGTTGCTAAACTGGACATTCCTTTAATGCCGACATTATTGGGCTGTAGTTTTGTGTTGTAGGTAGTCAAGTTCGGTGTGAGGCTTGCACTGCTCGCACCGTATAAAGTTTCCTGCGGAATATGACACAAGTTGTAGACATTATTACGGGCAAGAAATTAATAACTGCAACTAAAATGAGTAAATATCGGGGAAAGCAAATGAACAACAACGATCACTCTAATCGTCTCCCGGAAAGACTGAGCCGTAGATTGCAACCGACGAATGAAAGGGACGTTTTTGCTGGAATCAGCCATAACGACCCTGATTAGTTTGAGCGTCTCCAGGGAATTGTGAGTCGTCGATAGAATATTTCAGCTTGATCAACTTCATATTGGATACGCCTTCGGTGTAAATTATATTTGTTTTAATTATTTAAAGATCTGTAAGGTAGGTGGCATTTTAAAAAGGTGTTCTTTTCTATTACTGATTTGATTTAGTAATTCTATGAATCTTTTTAGTATGTTTTTGATAAATAATTTCATCATGAAATTGAATCTTAATATTTTTTAATATTTAGATTAGAGATATGTGCATATTGGATATTTTAGAATGAAATGTTCTTACATTTTTATGTCTTTATGGTATAAAATTATAAATCCTCTCTTGTTAATTCTCTTTAGGTGTCATTCATATGTGTATTTCACATATGAATCTATGGGAGTTGAGATTTAAGTAGCTAATGAAGATTTTTTCCCTTCATTTAATTTTAGTCCTTATACACTTCTTCATAACTCTTGTAAGTTGGGTTGAACTATGTAATATAATATTGTTGTTTCCTACTTGTTTTCTTCCTCCAAATCATTGTTCTAAACTTTTCATTCACATATTTTTATGTCTTTGTTAAATTTTGGGCATTCATTTAAGCTAATGTACTAACTACTTGTTCATTTGTGATTTTATTTCATCCATGTGTTCTTATTTCTATACAACTCTTCATCTCTTGCAACCTTAGGCCACCTATCTATCTTCATTTTAAATTTTTTCAACATGGTAACTTGGTTGAAGTAGTTGCCTCTATTGAGAAAGTACACATCTCTACAAGGATAATTTCATAGGGAACTGAAGCCTTAATTATGAAATTGGTTATGATTAGACATTTTTGGATCATTTTTATTTACCTCCATTTCAAGCTTAATATTCCACTAGCCCAAACTTCGCACCCGTACAACACCACTAATGTGACAAGTAACCCATATGGGACCTTAGTAGTTTTTAAATCCCATAATTCTCTTATTGCATCTATTTTAAAGTGTGTAGAGAGCTTTCCAACCTCCTTGTATTATTCTCATCCTATGTGTTTCCTAGCTGAGTTTATTGTGCAAATAGAAGCCAAGATACTTTTATTTTGGCACCACTTCAAGAGACACTCCTTCAAATTGAAATTCAAAATGCTTCTTCAATTTCAATGAGAAAATTATATGTTTGGTTTTGTCACTGGTCACATATATTATTGTTTCTTTAGAAAATATCTATAAAGTCTTTAGATAATCTCTAAAATCTTGGGTTTTCTCTACCATTAGAATTAGGTCGTTGACATAAAACAAGGGTTTCAACTCATACATATCCCCATTCCCCTCTAAATTTATTTATCCAATCTTTTAGCTTGTTAATGTATATCCTAAATAGATTTGGGGATAAACTTTGTAGCCTTTCTTGACACCTATATCACTCCCAATACTTTTGGATTCATGCTTACATTGTAATTTTAGCCTTGACTAGCTCATATAATTTATGAATCGTTGCCCTGTAATGAGTTAGGACTTCTAGTTCCTCCACTATACTCAACAACTTACTCCTTAACATTGTGTCAAGTGCTTTCTTCAAGTTCATAAAACAATAGGAAACATTCTCTTTTTTATCCCAAAACCTTTCAACTAGGTGTTTAAGAATGACACGTGATCAATAGTTGAGTTTTGGGTATAAAACCTAATTGCCCCATTGCTTTCGATTCATGTTTCTCCACCCTACTATTGATTGTATGTTCTATCATACTCCCAAAAATATTTCCAAAGAGAGGATTGACCATTATAGTTTGATAATTTGAGGGATTATTTATATTCCCACTTTTAATAAAAGGTATAGTTAAGGTAGTTGTCTACTCCACCAAGAAACCACTATGAATGACCTCACTAAAAAAAAATATTTCAAGTGTTAAAATTTCAATTCTGTATTTTAGATGCTCTACATGTGTGTTGTTTATGTCTCAAGCTTTACTCATTATGATTATTTTAATCACCTATATGTTGTTTCTCGTTGAAAAATGTTGTTCAGTAACAATGATCTTAGTGTTGCAAGTATGTCGATGGTGTTGTCATTGATGTCAACAGTTGGCCATTGATGTCAATAGTATGGAGATTGTTGGTGTTGTCTAGTTCTGGTGCTAGTATGGATGCATTGTGTTTTGATAAGAAGGTTTTGTGGTGATGTCATCAGTGTTTTCATTGATGTTTTGTATGGTTATGATGAATAAGCGTTGCAATTGCAATAAGTTCACTTAGTTTCCAAGTGCTTTTGAGAAAATTTAAATAAAAGAGTGTAACAGAGGTGTGTTCAGTGTTGTGCTCTATATTTACTCATGGTTGAAGATATGCTTGTGTGATTTGGATATGATGATCAAAGGTGTTCAGAGGTTCTATATCTAGATTTTTAGGTTTTGGATCATTCTGTAATGAAATTTATGTTTGACAGTTTGTTTGTTTGTGTAGAAGGTTGTCTAGGAGAAATGAGATTGCTCCACATTTCTTGACAGTAAGGTTTTTGTCTTACGGATTTAGAAATGTGCTTATATTGTTTGTATCTACTTTCCCTTGGAGTTTCTGGTTTTGAGTTACTTTGTAAGTTCAGTTTTCCTGTTGAAGTTCAGTGGTAGTGCATCTTGGTGCATAGGATGAAAGTAATCTTTGTTTCAAGTAGTTGTGACAGTGTTGTAGAATATTATTATGATGTTGGAATATTCTGAGATGTTGTGTGGATGTTGTGAAGTGGTTTGTGTGGTCTGCATGTTGTTTTCAGACCTGGAGAAGCATGTATGTGATCACTTGTAGTGTTAGTGCAAGTTTGGTCAATCTAGCATGCTAGCACTATTTGTGGAGGTACCTCATGGATTGTGGATGTGTTGAGTGGCATGGTAATATTGATTTGGATCCTAGTTCACCCTTGGCATGGTCTACCTTCACTTTTTTTTATCACAAAAGTGTTTGGTGCTAACCTATTTTGGTGTTACATGTTTCAGGTGCATACTTTTCATTGAGGCCAACCTAATTGAGATTGTTTAGGTTGTGGATGGTATAAATGAAAGGTGAGTAGCTAGATATGTTGAAATGTGTGGTATTGATGTGAATTTGATCAAGTGTGGTGATCTGAGTGTGAACTTCAATGCTTATGACTCTGGATGCAGTGAGTAGAACGTGTCTATAATTTCAGTGTGCTTGAAGTTGTTGAAGGCCAATGAGTTGAAGGTTGTGGATGGTGCAAAGTTGTAGTGGTGGATTTTTCCATTTCTTTGAGATAGTGAATCTCTCAATAACATTTTCTCCTATTCCTCTTTCTTCTTGGCAGTGAGCCACCCAGTGTTGAGCCTTTCTTCTTTTTTTGGGTAGTGAGCCTAATTATATTCGATGTTGTTATTCAGATATATGTGAATTAATCCTCACTGTGGTTTTTCCCTACTTATAGTTTTCCATGTAAATATGGTGTTCTCTTGTGTATGGTTATGCTTGCATTGATTATTCATATCTTTAAATTATGCTAATGTGTGATAAAGGTGTAAAGTTTGATAAGGGTTTGAAAGTTAATGAGGGATTGAATATTTTAATGTACAATTGATTCACCCCCCCTCTTATTTGTCTTGTGCATCTAACAATTGGTATCAGATTTTTGGTTCCTTGGAAAAATCTTAACCGCTTGAGGTAGATCCAGATGGTGCATAGGAAGGGTACCAAAGCTCCTATGGTTGATGGAATGAATTATGCTTATTGGAAAGCCAAGATGGATTCCTTTTTGGTTTCTCTTAGATTTAGAGGTTGGCAGTTAGTCGAAAAAGGATATATTATGCCTATTGTTGGTTTGACAAGTGATAATGAGATCAAGGAATATGAGAAAAACTGCAAAGCAACGAATGTTATATTGAGTGGTCTTTCTGATTTTGAACTTAGAAAGGTGATAAGTTTGGAAACTAAAAAAGAGATCTGGACAAAGATGGAGAGCATTTATGAATGAGATGATAAATTCAAGCAAGCAAATATGTTGAACTACAAAGCCAAATTTGAAGCCCTAAGGATATCTAAAGATGAAGATATTATTGCCTACATGCTCAGAGTGGATGAAGTTTTCAATGTCTTAAATGGTCTTGGTCGTAAGCTAAAAGAAAGTGAAGTTGTGAAAAAGGAATTAAGAACTCTTCCTAAAGCTTATACTTCTAAAGTTTTTTCTATTGAGGAAGCTCAAAATTTGGATAATTATTCTAGAGATCAGATGTTTGGTGCTTTATTCTTGTGAATTAAGGGATTTTGGTCAAGATGCTACAAAGAAAGAAGCTTCTTTTAAAGTCTATAAGGTAGAGAAGAATGATGAATTAGATTTGGATGATCTTAAAGAGGTGGAAGCAAATTTTGTAATGAGATTAAAAAAAGGCACTAGAAAATACAAAGGTAAGTTACCCTTCAAGTTTTTAAATTATGGAAAGATAGGTCATTATGCTTCTAAATGTCCAATAAAAGTTTCAAATAACAAACATAAGGACTATAAAGAAAAATCTATCAAGAAGAGTTATTATGTTGAAAGAGACAATGGTGTATCTGATGATGAGGAATTAGACTATCCTGATGATGATAGTGATGAACTATTGTTCATGGATTTAAATGTTGGAACTAATTCTACCAACTCTAAAAGATGTGTGAAGGAAAGTGCTTCGGCAACAAGTCACAATATTGAAGGAACTATGTGTTACAAGGTGTGCGCCCTTGGTCTCATTGTGTTGTGCAGTGATGCTCGATTTCGTGACATGGCTTAATCACCTCTCATGGATTCATTAACTCTAGTGGTTGTATCAAGCATTAAAAGTTCAAACTTTTGGTGCAACAACAATCGTCTGTGCAACAATTAGTATCAAAGCATGGGTCATGGGTTTGAACCCCTTTCTTGCACTGGGGGGATTGTTGCAAGGTATGTGCCCTTTGTCTTCTTATGTTGTATAGTGCAATGCTCAATTTCATGACACAGTTTAATCGCCTCTCATGGATTCATTAAATCTAGTGGTTGTATCAAGCATTAAAAGGTCAATCTTTTGGTGCAACTGCAACCATCTTTGCAACACTATGGTGACTAATTTTTATGAAAGAGAAGAGAGGAATTACTGGATAATTGATAGTGGATGCTCAAATCATATGATAGGTGATAAGAGTAAGTTTTTTAAACTTCAAAAGTATGATGGTGGTCATGTTAAGTTTGGTGTTGATACATCTGCTAAGATCTATGGAAAAGGCTTAGTTAGTTTTGATGGCAAGCATAAAATGGATGATGTTCTTTATGTCAAGGGTTTTCGACATAATATTCTTAGTGTAGGAAAGACGTGTAACAAAGGATAAAATTTGGTGTTTCAAGATGATGGTTGTGAAATAAGAAAAGGAAGATCTAGAAATTTGGTTTTTGCGGGGACAAGGACAAAAGTTAATGTTTATTAGCCCAAGTTTAGTGTTGTTAAATATTTATATCTCAAATCAATGAAAGTTGGCTATGGAATAGAAGAATGGGTCACATCAATTTCGATAGCCTAGAAAAGATCAGTTCTATTGATGTTGTGAGAGATCTTCCAAAGATTATAAAGCCTATCAATGCAATTTGCAAGGAATGTTAGTTTGGAAAGCAAAAAAAGAAGAGGTTTTTGAGACTAAGGAATATTCTAACACAGGTCCTTTGGAGTTGGTGTATACTAACCTATATAGACCTAACAAAATAAGAAGCTCTTAAGGTGACAGTTATTTCATGTTGTTGATTGATCATTATTCTAGAATGACTTGGGTGACATTTCTTAAAGAAAAATCATAAGCTCTAGATAAGTTTAAAGCATTTAAGTCTATGGGTCAGGGGACCTAGCTCGATTGGCTAAAGCATCCTATTGCAAGCAAGAGACCATGAGGTCTAGTCCCCCCATCCCCATGGTACTGAAGGGCATGTCGTTCCAGCGTCATTGCTCATGTGAAAAAAATTTATCAGGCACACTGCAGTTTATAGGGGGCTACATGATTCTTGTTGTAAGATGGGGTTAGATGAATTATAGCCTAGACCAAGTGACAACCAACACTTCTTGTTGAGAAAATGTGTATCAAAATCACTGGTAGAAACCCTGATACTATCACCAAGCAACAAAGTTTCTTAATTTTTTTTTTGTGTGTTTACCTCTATAGTGCCAGGTGATTGAGAGAGAGGAGCGGTAGTGCGGTTACCACCATACCGTAGGAGCTTGCTGGATGTGTAGTGGTAGTGAGGTGGTTACCGCCATACCCCAAGATCTCAATGGATGTGTAGACGTAGAGCGGTTACCTCCATACAGCGAGAGCCTCTCATCTATCGAGTGGTAGTGCGATGGTTACCGCCATACCGTAGTTCACTGGTCGTGTAGCGGTAGTGCGGTGTGTACCGCCATACAGCAAAATTTTGTCGACTGTCTGGCGGTAGAGCAGTTACCACCATACCTCGGGAGCCCTCAACCTATCCAAAGGTAGCATGATTACCGCCATCTCGTGGGAGCCTATTGATTGCACAACGGTAGCGCAATGTAAGGTGAAGAGCACGAACTTGATGAATTGTTGAGATGTAAGTCGTTAACTAGAGGATGTTGCTGACTTGAAAGGAGATCATTTGAGTTCTTGGGAAGTTCGACAGTTGTTCAACAGAGGAATTTGAACTGAATCGATTATACAAAGAATGAAATGATCATGGTTGTTGCTATACATTGCAACGTATTGTAATTGTAAAGGGGTTCGAGAGGTCGATGGTTCAAAGTTTGGATGATCAAATGATCTATTAGTGAATTTCATTGTATGCTATTTTGAAAGCATTGTAATAGTGTTGTTTTGTATGAGGTTGATCAGGGAAATGTTGGTGCTATAATATTCTCATTTGAAAGGAGACTTTGTAACTTGTATGCAATGTGATTACTGTAATACAAGTGATTTTTTTTGGTATGGTGGGTTTTTCTCCCGTAAGGTTTTTTCCACGTATATCTGGTGTCAATTGTGTTTTGAGTTTGTTTCTCTATTATGTTATTTCCTTCATGTGCATCTTAATGAACTATAATTCCAAAATTAAAGACATGTCTGCATTCTTCTGTGAGGTTTGACATTAGGAGAGTTTATTCCACACTTTAATTTTCCTAACAAGTGCTATCAGAGCCCAGCCAATTGTGTTATCCTTGTGGTTAGGTTGGGTTTTTTGTGTCAATCTCATTCAGTGGGAGTTTTGTAGAAGTCTGGTAATTACCAAATTACAAATTGAAATGGCAATGGCGAGTACATCAGGAAAGATTGAAATTGAGAAATTCAATGGCAACAATTTTGAGTTGTGGAAACTCAAAATGGAGGATTTATTGGTTGATCGTGATCTTTGGGTTGTTGTGTCTGGAATGAAACCTGTAGGCATGAAGCAAGAAGAATGGGAACTGGAAGATCAAAAATGAAAGGGGTTGATAAGGCTCTGTTTGGCAGACTTTGTTCTTCTGAATGTTCATGAAGAGAAGACTGTATCTTCTTTATGGAAAAGACTGGGAGATATTTATCAGGGCAAGTCCTTGGTGAATAAGTTGGTCTTAAGGAAGAAGTTGTACTCTTTGAAAATGCAAGAAGGAGCGTATGTTCCTAATCACTTGAATGCTTTTAACATGTTGATTTCTCAGTTAGCATCTGTGGGTGTGAAGATTGATGACAAAGATCGTTGTATGCTATTTTTATGTTCTTTTTCCGGATTCACGGGATCACTTGGTAATGGAAATTAGGAGCACGACAACCAATTTCAAGATGGAATATGTGGTTGCTTCTTTGTTATCAGAAGAGATAAGAAGGAAATCTTCTAAGATGGTGAGGGAGGCTCTTTCTGTTCAAGGCAGATCGAAAGAAAAAAGGCAAGAAGAAGGACAAGAAGTCCAAATCAAAATCAGAAGGGAGATCAAAGTCTCCTGGCAAGAAGTCCAACGTGAAGTGCTGGAATTGTGGGTAGCCTAGTCATGTCTGAAAGGATTGCAAAGAGCAGAAAAAAAGAAGAAGAATTCTTCCGACAATGATTCTTCTCAGAGTGATGTAGATGCCTTCATTGCAGCCTTGGCAACTCAGGCATCAAATGATGTTTGGCTGATTGATTCTAGAGCATCTTTCCACATGACATCTCATAGAGACTGCTTCACAAAGTATGAAAAATACGATGGTGGAAAGGTATAATTGGTAAGCGATTCATCTTTGGAAATTGTTGGTCGAGGAAGAGTCAGAATTTAGTTTCCTGATGGAAGAATTAAGGGAATTGATGGTGTAATGCATATACTAGGGCTAGCTCAAAATTTACTTTCTGTAAGCAAGTTGAATGATGTTGGAGTGCAAGTCTCGTTCTCAGGAAATGGCTACAAAATGACTAGTGGCTCAATGGTATTGGCTAGGGGTGCTCGAATTGGTACTCTATACAAGCTGGATGCACTAATAGCTCAATGTAACAGTGTCTCTGCGAAGTCACAAAAGGTTGTGCTTAAAGAGGAGAAAGAAAATGTTCCTATTGGGGCAAACTCTTTGGAAGTTAAACTTCCAGCAGAGAAGACTATGCTCTGGCATCAAAGGCTCGGTCACATTGGTGAAAAAGGTTTGAAAGCCTTGAAAAATAAAAACCTAGTTGAGGGGCTTGATGATTGTAACCTGGAATTTGAATTTTGTGAACATTGTATATATGGTAAACATCATTGTGTTTCGTTTTACTCTAATCCTCACAAATATTCTAGTGTTCTGGATTATATTCACTCTGATGTTTTTGGTCCAGTGAATGTACATTCGTTATCAAAATCTAAATATTATGTTTCTTTT
The DNA here is from genome assembly GCA_007115665.2 of Sequoiadendron giganteum. Classification (NCBI taxonomy): domain Eukaryota; kingdom Viridiplantae; phylum Streptophyta; class Pinopsida; order Cupressales; family Cupressaceae; genus Sequoiadendron; species Sequoiadendron giganteum. The sequence continues at coordinate 610,860,939 of CM021107.1, read as the reverse complement.
ATTGATGATTATTCGAGAAGGGCATTTGTGTATTTTAAAAAAAGTAAATCAGAAGTGTTCAGTCGTTTTAAGGAATTTAAAAACCTTGTGGAAAATCAGACTGGAAGAAAAATAAAGTGTTTAAGGACTGACAATGGTGGTGAGTTTTGTTATGATGAGTTTGAAAGGTATTGCAAAGACCATAGGATTAAAAGGCATAAAACTACACCTTACACTTTGTAGCAAAATGGAGTTGCTCAAAGGTTGAACAAGACGGTGATGGAGAAGGCAAGAAGTATGTTGAGCAATGTTGGTCTGGAGAAAAATTTTTGGGTTGAGGTTGTGGCTACAACATGTTACTTATTGAATCGGTCTCCTTCATCAACACTTTTTGACAAAACGCCTATGGAAGCTTGGTCTGGTAAGAAGCCCTCTCTAAGACATGTTCATGTCTTTGGATGTGAAGCATATGTTTATATACCTGATGTGAATAGATCTAAATTGGAAAATAAAGTTGTTCAGTGTATCTTCATTGGCTACAATATTGGTGTGAAAGGATACAAGCTTTGGAATCCTGTGACTGAGAAGGTATTGTACAACAAAAGTGTAATCTTTCATGAGTTGAAACCTTCTACATTAGATCTGCAGTCAGAGATGAAAGAAAAAGAAGAGAATAATAATGTTGTTGAAATACCTCTAACTCCTGAAAAAGAGGAACGACACATTGATAGTGTACCTGAAACTGAGGAGAGTTCGAGCAGCTCTGAGAGTTCTAAACAAGAAGAAGAACTGCAACCTCAACCTCAGCCTGTGAGGAGGTCTACACGTGAGAAGAAGCAACTTGATAGGTATGGATTCTCTATGTTGGATTCTAATTGTGCCTATGCTTTGATTACTAACACGGATGAACCTAGGATGGAAAAAGAGGCAACTGAAATGTTTGATTCAGATTCCTGGTTGGAAGCCATGAATGAAGAAATGGCATCTTTAAAGAAAAATGATACTTGGGATCTGGTTCCATTGCCTAAAGGTAGAAATCATGTGGGTTGCAAATGGGTATTTAAAAATAAAATTGGTCTGGATGGTTGTGTTGAAAAATATAAAGCGAGGTTGGTTGCGAAGGGATATTCCCAGGTAGAGGGAATTGATTATGGGAAATTTTTTCTCTAGTAGCAAAGCTGGCATCTATCAGATTTCTTTTGTCACTTGCAGCAGCATATGATTGGGAGATTGAGCAGATGGATGTGAAGACAACATTTCTTCACGGTGATCTTGAAGAAGAAATTTATATGTCGCATCCAGAGCACTTCATGAAAAAAGGTAAAAAAATCTGGTTTGCAAGTTGAAAAAATATTTGTATGGATTCAAACAATCTCTTAGAATGTGGTACCAGAAGTTTGACACATTTGTTTTGTCACTGGGTTTTGTAAGATCGAAATCATATCATTTTGTGTACTTCAAAACTGAAAATGATCGGGTTCTTATTATTGCACTCTATGTTGATGATATGTTATTCATAGGGAATAGTAAGTTTGTGATTTCTGATCTAAAATCTTAGTTGTCTACAAAGTTTGAAATGAAGAATCTTGGTGCAGAAAGGTACATTCTAGGAATGGAAATAACTAGGGACAAAAAGAGTAGAAAACTTTGGCTCAGCCAGAGCAAGTATATTAACAATGTTCTAGAGAGATTTTGTATGACCGATTGCAAGCAGCTAGTTGTTCCAATTTTGCAAGGAACGAAGCTATCTGTTGAAGATTGTCCAAAATCTCCTACTGAGATGGAGAACATGACCAAGGTGCCTTATGCAAGTGTTGTTGGAAGTTTAATGTATGCAATGGTCTATACTAGGCCTAAGATTTTCCAAGCAGTGGGATAACTTAGTCGATTTATGGAAAATATAGGAAGGACACATTGGGATGTTGTGAAAAGAGTGTTTAGTTATCTGAAGGTTACTTCAGAATATGATTTGTGTTACCATGGAAATTTGGTTGAATCACAGAGGACTCTCATCATTCATGGGTATGTGGATTCTAATTGGGTAGGGGACATTGACAGCCGAAGATCCACCAGTGGATATATTTTCATGGTGAATGGTGGTGCAGTTAGTTGGATGATCAAGCGGTAGGTTGTAGTCACTTTTTCCACTGTGGGGGAAAAATACATGGTAGCTACACATGCCTGTAAGGAAGCAATATGGTTGAAAAGTTTGTGTTCTAACATTGGGTTTGATGCAAGACAAATTACAATTTATTGTGACAATCAGAGTGCTATTTGTCTGGCAAAAAATCCAACTTTCCATGCCAGGATGAAACATATTGAAGTGCAGTAATATTTTGTACGTGATATGGTGGAGGATGGAAAGGTCTGTTTGGAAAAGTTGAATACTCTTGAAAATGTTGCAGATGCATTGACGAAACCAGTGAGCACAAACAAGTATAGGTGGTGTGCTAGTTCGATGGGCCTTGGGGCCCATGAATCTCAATAGTTTTTGAATGCTCTGGAGGGTTCAGTGAGTTCTTCGTCAAGTGGGAGATTGTTGAGAAAATGTTTCTCAAACTCACTAGTAGAAACCTTGACACTATCACCAAGCAACAAAGTTTCTTAAGTGTTTTGTTTATGCTTTTACCTCTATATCGCCAAGTGATTGAGAGAGAGGAGCGGTAACGTGGTTACCGCCATACCGTAGGAGCTCGTTGGATGTGTAGCGGTAGAGAAATTACCACCATATCGCCGGAGCCTCTCATCTATCGAACGGTAATGTAGTGGTTACTACCATACCGCAAGAGCTCATTAGATGTGTAGTGGTAGAGCGGTTACTGGCATACCGTGGGAGCCTCTCACCTACCGAGTGGTATTGTGGTGGTTACCGCCATACCATGAAAGTATGTCGACTGTCTGGTGGTAGAGCGGTTACCGCCATACCTCAGGAGCCCTCAACCTATCCGGAGGTAGCGTGATTATTGCCATCCCACAAGAGCCTATTGACTGTGCCAACGGTAGCGCAATGTAAGGTGAAGCACAAACTTGATGAATTATTGAGATGTAAGTCATTAACTGGAGGATGTTATTGACTTGGAAGGAGGCCGTTTGAGTTCCTGGGAAGTTCGACAGTTGTTCAACAGAGGAAGTTGAACAGAATTGATTGTACAAAGAATGAATCAATCATGGTTGTTGCTATACATTGCAACGTATTGTAACTACGAAGGGGTTCGAGAGTTCGATGGTTCAAAGGTTGGATGATCGAATAATCTGTTAATGAATTTCATTGTATGTTGTTTTGAAAGCATTATAACAGTGTTGTTTTGTACGAGGTTGATCAGGGAAATGTTGGTGTTGTAATATTGCCATCTGAATGGAGAGTTTGTAACTTGTATGTGATTCGATTACTGTAATACAAGTTATTTTCTTTGGTGTGGCGGGTTTTTCTCTCGTAAGGGTTTTTCCATGCATATTTGGTGTCAATTGTGTTTTGAGTTTGTTTCTCTATTATGTTATTTCCTTCATGTGCATCTTAATGAACTGTAATTCCAAAATTAAAGACATGGACCTGCATTCTTCTCTAAGGTTTGACATTAGGAGAGTTTATTCCGCACTTTAATTTTCCTAACACTTCTAAGCTATGTAACCACACCTAAACAAGAGAAAACAATGAAAGCATAAGGAAAATAAAAAGTATTAAATAAAAACACTCCCCATGCTTGATCTTGAATCACTTCTCTTGCTCTCCTATTTCTCCTTATGCAACTTTTCCCTTAGATTTGTTGTAGTACTTGTGCAAAACCTGCAAATGGTAAGTAGAAGGTTGGAGATAATTAGCTGTTAAGGTGAAAATGGAGGAGAATGGTCTTTTTTATAGACAACCGTTCAAATGGAAAAAAAATATTGATCTTCTAGAAAGATTCTAAGATCAATAGATGAGGATGCATGAGAGGGAGGTTATGAAACAGATGGCCAAGATCGAGTTTCTAGAAAAATGCCAAGATCAATGGTGGAGAATTGATGCACCAAAAAGAGGTGGGCAATGAAGGCTATGACGCCCAACGACCATGATAAACATAAAGGCTTATGACAGAGATGGCTATGACAAAAATAAAGGCCATGAACAGGGCATCTTTGACTAGAAGGAGGGAATAAATTATTTATTTTAAATTATTTATTTGAAAATGGAGAAAGTGGACAAGTGGAAAATAAATAATTCATTCAAATTATTTATTTGGAGGAAAATAAAAATTATCATTTAATTAAATGAATCAATTTAATTAAATAGGAGGAGAGGAAATTAGGCATTAAATAATTAATTTTGAATTAATTATTTAAAGGGGAGAGGAATGACACATAATTAAATAATCCTAATAATTATTTAATCATGGAAGAATGAAAAGGTCAAATAATAATTATTATTATTTGACTATAGATAAATGATGAAGGATAAATAATTGAATAAATAATGATTTATTTAATTATTGAAGAAAGAGGGTGTTAGCGACACAATTAATTTATTTTAATTGATTGTGATAGAATAAAGATTAGAAAATGAATTAATTAAATAATGAAAAATTATTTAATTAATAGAGGAATATGGTCAGGGATAATTAGATAATTAAAATTATTCAATTATCGGAGGACAAAGACCAAGAAAAATGATGCTCGCAGACTCAGGACATTTTCAATGTCTACACTTGCAGTCTAAAAAAAGCATTTAAGTCTATGGTTGAGAATGAAATGGATGTGAAAATCAACTGCTTTAGGTCTGACAAGGGTGATGATTTCACCTCCAATGAGTTTAATAGTTTTTGTAAAGATCATGGAATAAAGAGGCATTTTTCAGCCCTTAGGACTCCTCGGGAGAACGGATTTGTGGAGAGGTAGAATAGAACAATTCAAGAAGCGGCAAGGACTATGATGAAGGAATCAAGTCTATCAGATGTCTATTGGAGAGAAGTTATTCATACTGATGTCTGCATTCTTAATAAAGGTCAAGCAAGAGTGAACAATTCAAAGACTCCCTATGAGTTCTGGTATGGAAAAGCTCCTATTGTGAAATATTTTAAAGTATTTTGGAAGCAAATGCTATATCATAAAAGATGAAGAAAACTTAGGAAATTTTGATGCAAAATTTGATGAAGGAATCTTCCTTAGATACTCTATGAGAAGAAAATATTACCAGTGCTATAATAAAAGGTTGAAGAATATTGTTTAAAATGAAACCTTGTCAAATTAGATGAAGAACCACATTAGACTTTTGTATTGATAAAAGGATATGAATCTGATGAATCCCCTTGCAATGAAGAAGAAAAAGAAGAGAAGGAAAAAGAGATGATAGTTAAAGAGGAAGAAGCTCTGAAAAGGATTCCTATGACTCTTAAGTATGTGTAGAAGACTAATTCTAAAGATCAGATCATTGGAGATAAGAGAAAATGTGTGTTAACAAGGAAAAAGGCTGCTATAATAGAGGAATAGGTAAACTTTTGTATACTTTCAGAGGTGGAACCTAAAACATTGACTGAGGCATGCAAATATGAGAATTGGATCAAAGCTATGAAATAAGAGTTGGAACAAATTGAGAAGAATTAGACTTGGGAATTGGTCCCAATACTTGCAAATAAGACTGTGATAGGAACTAAATGGGTTTTTCAGGAACAAGTTGAATGAGGATGGAAAAGTTGTCAAAAACAAGGCCAAACTTGTGTGTAAGGGCTACTCACAAGTGGAAGGAATATATTTTGAAGAAACTTTTGCTCTGGTGTCAAGGATGGAATCCATTAAAATATTTTTGACTTTTGCAACACATAAAGACCTCAAAGTATATCAGATGGATGTAAAGTCCACATTCTTGAATGGTGAGTTAGAAGAAGAGGTGTACATTAAAAAACGAAAAGGTTTTCAATAATCAGATGATGTTGATATGGTATGTAGGTTGAAGAAGTTATTGTATGGACTCAAAGAATCTCCTAGATCCTGGTATGCAAGGTTGGATAAGTACTTGTTGCAACAAGGATTCAAAAAAGGTACCATAGATAGTAACCTTTACTTAAAAGTTGAGGGAGAAAAAATCTTGATTGTGGTAGTATATGTGATGCATTAGGAGAGGGTACCCCATCCCTAGGATATATGAGCTCATTGATGAGCTGCATGGTGCCAAGTTCTTTTCAAAGATTGATTTAAGATTGAGCTATTATCATATTCGAATGAGGGGATCAGATATTGAGAAGATGACATTTTGATGCCATTATGGTCACTTTGAGTTTTTAGTCATGCCATTTGGGTTGACTAATGGTCCTACCACTTTCCAGTCTTATATGAACCGAGTCTTTCAGAAGTAGTTGAGGAATTTTATGATGATTTTCTTTTATGATATCCTCATCTTCAACAAGACATGGGAAGATCATCTCAAGCACTTGGAGGAAGTACTTAGCATCCTTGAATCTGAAAGCTTGTTTGCCAAAGAGTCCAAATGTGAATTTGGAATGAAGGAGTTGCTCTACCTTGGTCACATAATCAATGTTGAAGGGGTGAAGGTTGATCCAGAAAAGGTCAAGGCGATAGTAGATTGGCCACCTCTAGGAAACTTGACTTATTTGAAGGGGTTCTTGGGTCTTTGTGCCTTCTACAGGAGGTTTGTGAAGGGCTACTCCCAAATTGTTGCTCCTCTTATAGACCTCACTAAAAAGGGGACTTTCCTTTGGTCAAGAAGGGCTCAAGGTGTTTTTGACAAGTTTAAGAAGATTATGAGCTCTTGTTCGGTCTTGGCTATACTAGATTTTTCGAAGTCATTCGAGTTGCAATGTGATGCATTAGGAGAGGGTGTTGGTGTTTTTTTGATGCAGGATAAGCATCCCATTGTGTTTGAAAGAAGGAAGTTAAGAGGTGTTGAAAGGACTTACTCAATCTATGACAAAGAAATGCTTGCAATCATGAATGCATTAGCAAAGTTCAAACAATATTTGGTGGGAAGAAAATTTGTTGTCAAGACTAATCACAATAGCCTAAAAGACTTCATGCATCAGAAGGACTTCAATGAAAGGCAACAAAAGTGGGTGAGTGAGCTTCAAGCTTACGATTTTGACATTGAGTATGTCAAAGGCAAAAACAATGTTGTAGCGGATGCTCTATCAAGGAGACCCCATTTGAATTCAATTTGTGAGCTTACTGTTGATTGGAAGGAATTGTTGCTTGTTGATTATGCTAAAAATAAGTTTGCAACTAGCATTATTGAGGGTAATTTTCATGATGAGAGGTACAAGGTGGTTGATGGATTGATACATTACAAAGGGAGGATCTTCTTGGTGGCCGATTCTAAGCTCAAAAAGAATATTTTGCATACTTTCCATGACATCCCACTTGCTAGTCATCAAGGTTATTTCAAGACCTATAGGCAGATCCGTGAAAGATTTTCATGGAAGGGGTTGAAGGAAGAGGTCTTGCACTACATCAAGGAGTGTCACACTTGCCAAATGAACAAGAATGAGCATACAATTCTAGCGGGGTTACTGCAGCCATTACCAATTCCCAATCAAAAATGGGAAAGCATATCAATGGATTTCATCAAGGGGTTGCCTAAGACTTAGGGAAAAGACTGTATCTATGTTGTGGTGGATAGATTAACTAAGTTTGCTCACTTCTTTGCAATTACTAGCTCATTTTCAGTAGCTCAAGTTGTAGAATTATTCTTTCATGAAGTGTTTAGATTATATGGGTTGCCGAAAAATATTGTGAGTGATAGGGACAACAAGTTCCTAATTACTTTTTGGCAAGAAATTTTCAGGTTGAGTGGTACAGTGCTCACTCCAAGCACTAGTTATCATCCCAAACCCATGGGCAAACAAAGATTGTGAACAAGTGGTTGGAGGGCTATCTTAGGAATTATGTTTCAGAGCAACAAAAGGCTTGGATAAGATGGCTTCACTTAGGAGAGTATTACTGCAACTCATCCTTCCACATGTCTATTAGGATGTCCCCATTCATAGCTCTCTACGGTTATGAGGCTCCTAGTTTTGTTGATTTGGTGTTTGGTGATAGAAAATCTCCTCAAGCCAAGGATATGTTGCAGCAAAGTCAAGATATTTTGAAGGCCTTGAAGAACAACATCCAGATAGCACAAAATCAACAAAAGATGTACGTTGATTAGTAGTGTGTTGAACACACCTTTGAGGTTGGTGACATGGTCTATCTTAGACTTTAGCCCTACAAACAATCTGCTCTCAAGAAGAGTGGAGCAGAGAAACTCAAACCATGTTTCTATGGGCCATTCAGAGTCATCAAAAAGGTTGGAGTAGTGCCTTATGAGTTGGAGTTACTAGCAAGTAGCAAAGTTCACAATGTCTTCCACGTGTCTCACCTCAAGAAGGTGCTTGGGCACAATGTTGTTGCTTCATCAGATTTGCCTCCTTTGGATGAGGAAGGGAAGTTGGTGATCGTTCTAGAAGGGATTATTGATTCTAGAGAACGTTCTTTGAGGAGAAGGACAATCAAAGAATACTTGGTGAGGTGGAAGAATTTGCCTTTGGAGGATGCAACTTGGGAGAATGAGGAGATCCTACAACAACCAAACTTGGAGAAAGAGGAGATACTACAACAACCAGACTTGGAGAAATAGGAGATCTTGCAGCAACCAAACTTGGAGAAAGAGGAGATCTTGCAGCAACCACACTTGGAAAAAGAGGATATCTTGCAACAACCAAAATCGGAGAAAGAGGAGGTCCTGCAATAACCAGACTTGGAGAATGAGGAGATCCTGCAACAACCAAACCTTCTATTGGAGAATGAGGAGATCTTGCAGCAACCAGACTTGCAATTGAAGTAAGAGGAGATCCTATAGCATCCAGACTTGTGATTGCTTGAGGGAAAGCAATCTTGGGGAGGGCGGACTATAATGTCCCCTTCTCAACAGTGATCATTGCAGTGGTCGTTAGCCTATTTCGAAGACCCGTATGCTACTCAGAAGTGGAAATTAGGGTTTCCTATCTTCTAGGAGGATGTTTCAGCTTATTCCGGAGCTTGCACTTGGAGTTTTGAAATTTGGTTTGCGAATTCTTTCTAGGTTTTTAGAGAGCTTCGCAATGGTATTACATGCATCTCGTTCTGAGCAACTTTCTGAATTTACTATTTTTAGTAAATTCTATTTCTGGCAGTGTTCCTATAGCATCATCTCAGTGGGATTTCCTCTTGAGGCAGTTTGGGGTGGTAATGTTGATTTTTGGCTTTGAAGTGGAATTTTGGAGAAATAAGTTATTTTATGATTATAATGTTATATTTTTCACTTAGACGCCCTAGCCTAATGTTATAACTTAAGTTGTTTTGAAAAATGGGACTTGGAGGGTAGACGGCTCGTCAGGAGGTGATTTTAATATTTCAAAAGTTTAATTGTTGCTTTGTGGAGATGGACCCCTTTTTTATTAAAGGTATTATTTATTAAAAGATTTATATCTCCCTCAAAGTTGGACGCCACCATGAAGGAAGGAATCGAGTCAACACAAATTCAAAATGTGTCATTGGACTTTGGGTGCACCTTCTAGAAGAATCTAGGGGCTCTTTGTAGAATCTATATAAGGAGTTGCTTGTTCTTCATTTTGTCATCTCTTGTCTACTATATTGTTATGGTGCCAGAATGGTGAGTGAGTTGCTTCGAGGAATGCATATCTCCTAGCTAGCCTTAGTTCTTGCTTGAAAGATAGAAACTACTGAGAGAGTTGAATGTTTCTTGCTCAAAGAGAAAGATTGAGGCATTGTAATTGAATTCATTGTAGTTTTTGAGCATTTTTGAGTTTGCTAGTCCTATAATGCTGAAGGTCATTTTTGCATAGAAGTCTTAGAGTGATTTTTGTATTGTTATGGGTATTGATCTAATGAGTTTCTTTGCTAGGGGAGACTCTTCTTACCGATTTGCAGATTTTAATATCAAGAAATGAATTTTATGGAGTGAATTCGCCCCTCCTTGAGGGTCGTACCTTTTTGGAAGTAGCATTGGGATTTGTGCAAAATAAATTAAAGCTTTTTGATGTTGTTTAGTCCTTGGGATTTGGGTTTCGTCTTATTTAAAAGCAATTAAATTTTATTTCAGGTCATTTGGAGAAGTCTGGAGTGTTTTGTGAGCATTTTAGTGTTTTGCTTAATTGTTGGTTTGTCAAATTAGAATATAGAAGTTTGTCATTTTGAGTTGGGTTTGTGTGGATTAGGTCAGCTGGTGATAGGAGTGACGCTTTTCTTATTTGTAGCATTGACACATCTTCAATACAGAGCTATTTGTAGGAGATTCTACATCATTGTAAGGTTGAATAGTAGGACTGTCAGCTAACTTCTCTTCTTGTTGAATTACATTGTAGTTCCCATGATTGTGGAAGAGAATGGTCTGCTCTAGTCTTCTTTATTTGCATTTACCTTCTTGTATTTCCCGTTGAATAAGCGGAAGGGGTCGGAAAGATGCCCATTTACTTTCAACACTTGCATTGTAATCATCATATTGTTGATCTCCCTAGCCGTCATCTTGCTCCCGCTGAAATACGCGGTCGAGTTGCATACTTTCACTTTCTAGCATTGTACTTTCTTGATATGAAGTCTAACGATCCCCGATGCCATATTCTTGCACCTTACCCAACATTGGGATCCTAGTGTACATTCTTGGTGTAGGGTTACATTCCTGTGGTTGATTGGGATTTGAGCTAACCTTAAAGGGTACTTGTTGTATTGACTTGCCATTCAAAAATTAAAAAAAAATTGGTTAGCACATTACAGGTGGTAAGCTTTCTACTCCTTTCCTCTATGATTTGGTTGAGTAGCATAACACTGCTTTGTAATGCTTTTGTGCTCTTTATTGCATTCTTTGCTTTATCATATTTCTTCTCTATTATCATCATCTTGGTTGTCCATGGAGGTGGAAACACCAAAACGGGGGTCTAACTGAGGTAGACCCCTATATAGCCCCCAACCATTTTCCTCTCTTTTGTGTGTAGGTGGAAGTATTCTTGGAGCTAGCTGGTGAACAAACATCTTTATGAGATCATCCTCACTATCCTTACTCTTTTTTATTTGCTTTATCATATTTGTGCATGTGTTATTTATGTCATAGTGTTGTTTTGGCCTTTTGAACGTAGCTAGCTAGGTCGTTAGTCGGTTTTGTTGAGTCCAACCTTTTCTCTTTAGTGCTCTGGTCATATGAACACTAGCGCACCTGAGAGATGCTAGCATGTTGCGCTGTTGTCCCAGATCCTCACTTTCATCCTCAAACAAAGAGCCTTCTGAGACATAGTGTTGACCCTTAAAACTGACTCACCTAGCCCCATTTCGAGTCTCGGGTCTACAGAGTGGTCGAAGGGCCCTATAGTCCTCATCATTCTCATCTCACATTTCCTAACACTCCCTTAAGTTGAGCTAAGTTAGGGCAGCCTCCTGCTCTCGGTCCTCCGTGACCTGGGGCCTTAACGTTGTTGGTCCCCCTCTCTTACATTTTTGGTGAACCTAATGTGAACCATTTTGGTTCCATTTTGTGATACTGAAAGCTCCTTTCCTCATATTATAGTATTTTTGTAGGTGATAGTGTTGTGAGGATCCTACCTTACAACCCAACTTGTGACCCCTAGTAGGCATAGTTGGAAGGTTCCAAAGGTATTGCATAATGAAACCTTAATTGGGTCACTACCTTGTCTTGCAACCTTTAGGAGGCTCTGTGAAAGTGTCGTTTAGTGTGTGTAATGGCCTCTTTTCTACATCAACCTATTCCCTCAGTGCAACCTATTAATAGTGGTACTAGCATAACCTTCACTTCACAGGACCTACTTATGGGCTTTAACAAAGAACCATCTCCTCTTTACATTCCTACACGAATCAATGGGAACATTATATCAAGTGTTCTTATTGATTCGACATCTCAAGTAAACATTATAACTTAGGAGATCATGTTAATCAACTTCCTGCATAAGGATGGATACAATGCACCTGTGAGTACCATCCGCACGCACAACAGACTTTCCGTACCTCCTATAGGTAGTATTGTCCTATCGGTTCTCGTTGGACATAGGTCTGTGAACCTTATGTTTGACATTATCCCAGGGTCTGAACTCTTCAAAGTGAAGGTGGGTATCCCCTAGCTTGTAGCTATGAATGTAGTTCCCTCGGTTGTGCATAAGTGTTTCAAATTCACTCATGGGGTTTCGTGCATGTGATCCATGACACCGGCTATAGATTGTCGGTTGCACTTGGTAGTTACTCCTTAGATTACTTTTGGTGTACACTTGTTTCTCCTCTCCCACCCAGGAAGGACCTCCTATATCGTACATGTAAAAATTACAAGAAAGGGCATTCCAGGCCGAAAGTGAGATACCCTCCTTCGCCTTATGCTGTTTCACATAGGGCTTGCCTGAAAGTTGACAATGATGCTGCCAAGGCACGTTGAAGATAGAAGAGAACCAGTCTTGAGATCCTCATTCTTCCTCTTTTGTTGTTTAGCTTGACACTTCCTCTCGCTCTATTGTGGTGTCATCTACTTCAGCCTTGTGTTTGTGAGAGAATCATATGGTGCTTGCTTGGTGAAGGTCCAAGCATCCTGCATTTGAGCTTCCTATCCTACCCATGAATCCTAGGCTTGTTCGGTATGGTAGACAAAAATCTCCCTGTGGGGAATCCTCTGTCCCGACCTCCACGGCCTCTTAACGTTTCCGCTCCTAAATTAGTGAATGGGAAAAGGCCCATCACTGAGGCATTAGAGATGACTCCCCTCGTTGTCTCTGAACCTGTCCCTCTTGCTCCCATTCAGGAGTCTATTCCTCCACTAGAAATAGTTGTGGAGGACACTCCCATGGCTGAGAAGGAGCCTTTCATTCCCTCGCAACCTCTAGCCTCTAGTTCAAAGAGTTGTAAGAACCGCCTTGCGCGTGAGTGCAAGAACTAACAAAAGGATCTCTTATTTAAGTAAGTCACATCATAGAGGAAGAAAGAGGAGATGACCACCCTTGTATCAGGGCCTCCTGTCATGTCCTCCTCTCTCCTCCCCTCTGTTTCCATCCAAACCAGCCCTATATCGCTTCTAGCTTCTGCTACGAGTGTAAATGCGCCTGACCTTAGAAAGGTGCAGGTGTTCATCTCTCCTCCAGTGGAGCCACCCTTGTTGACATCCATTCTAGATGTCCCACTTTTTTTGAAGCCCATAGATATGATTAACACCTCAGTCATATCTACTATGATTTTTTCCTCCTCCTCTTCCTCTACCCTTCTTGCCTCGTTTGTGGGAAGTTCGCCTCCCCCGACAAAGAAAAAGGTAGAGAGTGGTCCTTCTAGCAATGAAGGATGTAAGAGGATCCCACCTTCTTCAAAAGGTGGCCCCGCACTGACTTGTTCTGTCCTAGTAACGAAACCAGTCTCGGCCTCTCCTGAGTTCGTCACCACTCCCGAATTGCTCGATGAGCTTAGTGGTGAACCTCGAGTGCAACCTCCTTCATCTATCAAGGTGAGACATGGCACTCCTATTAAGTGCATGTTTAACTCAGTGGATGAAGTTCTGACCTTGTCAACGATTTTTGCAAATTCATTGACCTTAGACCCACATGAGTTGAGTGAAGGAGACCTTGCAGGTCCTTCTTCTTTAGCCCTTATTGCAGGAGGGTTGAAAGCTCCTCCCCTTAACATTCCACCACTACAATCTTGTCCTCCTTCCCCGTAAGATGATCTAGAGTGGGAAGCTGACGACCTCTTGGTTGATTAGTGTTAGAGGGAGGCGTCTTCTTTATCTTTAGATTAGATGTGTCTGTGTTGTGATGTGTTCCATGGTAATCGTGATATGTGTGCCTGGATGAACCTCGTCACCCTTGTTGATGCTTGGATATAGGCATGGTGTTTGTGTTTTAAACCTTCTTCTATTTTTATCATCATTCTTGCATGTTTGTGATTGACTTTTGAAAAATTGGGGACGATGCAAAGCATTGGGGGCATTAAGGCTTCCCTTCCATGTTGACCCATTTTTTTATTTTTACTTTGTCTTCTCATACATTCTTCATATGGCCTAATATAGTAGGGAGTTGATGACAGTTCATTTATATACTATTATCATACTTATATATATTTATGATCAATTTTGACCTCGAAATATCAAGCTACCCATGTGCCCTTTGTCCATGTTCCCTTTCCTTTATCTTTCTCTCTTCTTTTCTTGATTTGTTCAGGTGTGACAACGTCGCCTCTACATGACTTTGATCTTTAGAAAATGCATTTGTTGCCAATGAATATTTTCTCAAGAATCTCCACACACTTCTTTGTAAGAATTGCATTCTCAACTTGAAACCCTAACATAACATGTTTCCTTCATCATGGGTTCATAAAGAAAGAACTTGGAAACCTTCCTCTGAAGTGGGAACAAATTTGATCTTCCCCTCGTGTGGGGGCATATTCTTCCTTTTGAATTCCTTGATGAAGTGAACATCTTTCAGAAGGATTCCTTGATGATGAATCGATTCGAGAAAGAAGACACCAACTTTCGAACAACGCGTCCCTTGAGTGGACACCCTTTTTTCACGCCGGGTTCTCGAGGGACCCTTTTGAAAGTTTTTATCTCAAATGAATTCCATGGCATCTAGCTTGGGGGCAACCCGACTAGACCTATTTCATATCTTTGTGTCTAGCTTGGGGGTAGCCTGACTAGACCTTTCTTTTCAAACAGTGCGTCCCTTGAGTGGACCCCTCTTCCTTTTGAAGGGTTCCTGAGGGATCCCTTTGAAAACCTTCCAAATTGTTGACAGTCTGTGTGACTGTCTGCTTACTTGCCTGCATGGCCACTTTCTGACATGTTCTATCTGTGGTTAAACATGTCACTTTACAGGTGCACCCGTGAAGCCACTTTTTGACTCTATGGAGTCTGCTTTCCTAGGTCTCCTTCATGCGAGAGATCTTAAGACACACCTTCCTTGCAAGTCTACGAGCCTGTAAGGCGCTTACTTCCTAGGTCTCCTTCATGCGAGAGATCTTGGGATACACCTTCCTTGCAGGTCTACGGGCCTATAAGGAGTTTACTTCTTGGGTCTCCTTCATGCGAGAGATCTTGGGATACACCCTCCTTGTAGGTCTATGGGCATGTAAGGCGCTTTCTTTCTTTAGCTTCATAGTTTTGCGAAGCTATGAAGTCCTTTTCCTGTCCAACACTCTCGGATTTGCCAGATCATGGTTTGCTTCCTCGATGGTTTAGGTATATGTTTTTAACTCTACTACTTCTCTGATCTACTTTATCAAAGCACTCATCAGTATTCATGCTCGCTAAAGTGGGGGAAAAATTTATAGGAGCGAATTTGCACCCCTTACATAAATTCCCCTTTTACACATCCTCACCTTAGAAAACCAAATTCGAAGGCGAAATTCCACATAAGCCTGTTGCCTTCATTCCACTTGGCATTCATTTTGTGCGTCGACGGAGGAATAGCTGTCGGGGATGCTCACGCAATGTGCTTATGTCCCTGGCAGATTCTTGCGTTTGGAGCCTGTAGAGGTGTTACACTTCCCATTGGAAGTCGAATTGTAATGCCCCCTTCGACCAAACGACCCGAATATGGTTGTTTTCTTCACTCTCTACTTCAAATTCACTCTCTCCTCATTCATTCAAGACTTTAAGCATTCATTTTCATCTCTTCCACAATCACTAAGCAACTTCTTCGCAATCTCTTCACTCTCAAGCAACATTCTTGTGCTTCCCAACAACATCAACACTCTGTCAACTCCGTAGAGAAAGTGTGGAGCCAACACCATTGCAATAGAGGCTTGAGTCCTCTCATTTTCTCCTCCATTAGCTAGTGATCTCTTGGTGGAGGTGGTAAGCTTTCTACTCCTCTCCTCTATGATTTGGTTGAGTAGAATAACACTGCTTTATAGTGCTTTTGTGCTCTTTATTGTATTCTTCTCTTTATCATATTTCTTCTCTATTATCATCATCTTGGTTGTACGTGGAGGTGGAAACACCAAAACGGGGGTCTGATTGAGGCAGAACCCTAACCATTTTCCTCTCTTTTGTGTGTAGGTGGAACTATTCTTAGAGCTAGCTAGCAAATGAACATCTATGTGAGATCATCCTCACTATCCTTACTCTTGTTTATTTGATTTATCATATTCGTGCATGCATTATTTATGTCATAGTGTTGTTTTGGCCTTTTAAACATAGCTATCTAGGTTGTTAGTCAACTTTCTTGAGTCCAGCCTTGTCTCTTTAGTCCTTTGGTCGTACGGACGCCAACGCACCTGAGAGACGCCAGCATGCCATGCTGTCGTCCCAGAGCTACGCTTTCATCCTTAGACAAAGAGCCTTTTGTGACATAGTGTTGATACTAAAAATTGACTCGCCTAGCCCCATTTCGAGTCTCGGGTCTACAAAGTGGTCGAAGGGCCCTATAGTCCTCATCATTCTCATCCTACATTTCCTAACACTCCCTTAAGTTGAGGTAAGTTAGGGAAGCCTCCCGCTCTCAACCCTCTGTGACCTGGGGCCTGGATGTGGTTGGTCCCCCTCTCTTACTTATCCTTCTACTGAGGGTTGAAAATCCTTTTGTTGTAGGTTAACAGGTTCTTAAGTGCAAGGGGGTTAATCTTACTCTAGAGGAAGTTCTTATTAACAACTATAATTAATCAAAATATTATACCAAATCCCATAGATATTCAAATATCATACATTAATTTATCAATATATTATATCATCTTCAATGTTTATTAAATACTCAAGGTATATAGAAACATTTTAGAAATGTCTTTGAAATTTAGGAAAAAATGAGATAAAAAGACATGAAAGTAAACAAGTAAATATAATTTTTTAGGGCTCATCACAGAGGAGCCAACCCCTTTACTACCTTAGGGGAGTTCTAACCAATAATTTTATCCACATAAGAAACCGGGTCTTCTGCAACGAAAAAATATTATGTTTCTTTAGCAGGAGAAACAACTCCCATCTTTTGAGAAATGACATCATTTTTGAAAATCCAGCAACAACCATTTCAAGTGAATCTTTGGATTGGGGAGCCCCACAAGGCCCCCCCACCCCAAGCTCCATCACACAAATCACTAAATATCTTCATAATTTTTTTGAAATTGCAGAGCGCATGCTTAGGAAAAACGAATGGGGTAAGGTTAAGTAATTCCTTTAATAGTGATTCAAATTCAAATTTGATATTGTAATAAGGTATGTTTAATATTAATTTTAGACTAAGTCAAAATAAATAGATAGAGATTTTAATAATATTCACAACATTAAAACAGTTTATAAGATTAGCTTGTTGTTTTTCGATGATGAAACATATTTTCATGGACAAATTCAGAAATAACAAGCTAATTTATAATGGATCACAAAATTTAATGTCTTTAATAGTTTATAAGATTTTAAGAAAATAATAATATTAGAAAAATAAAATGTTATTAAAAAATCATATAGTTAAGTTTTAGTTTAAATTTTTTTCTTCTATTTATTTTAAAGGTTCATTTTTTATATGAATTTTAATCAAAAGTTTTCAAGTTCTTAACATATTATTTTTCAAATATGACAATAATAAACATCATTTATAGGTTATCAAGGTAGCTAGCTCAAATATTATTATATGTGCAAAGTATTTCATAATATGATATCATTTTTTCTCTACCATGTTTTTTTTAGAATGCAGGAATTAGTTAGGTATCTGTCCCCCTATAAACTGCAATATGCCTAGTAAAAAAAATTCACGTGACTGGTGATGCTAGCGTGACATGTCCTTTGGTACCATGGGGATGGTGGGGAGATAGATCTCATGACCTCTTGTCTGCAACAAGATGCTTTAGCCAATCAAGCTAGGCCCACCACCCCTTTTCTCTACCATGTTCAACTTGATAATTTTTGCATATTTCTTTTGGGATCTTCCACCTTCATATCTTACATGTAGATAAGTAGGTGTGATTTGGACCTCAGTTAATCATCTTTAAACACAACTAGATTTAGTGATATTTCAAAGTTAATCATGTGAACAAATGAATTTGAATGAACAAGAAACTATACACATAAGACCAATCTAGTACATAAAGTTATATAAATGTAAAAATGATTTTTTTATGTTTTGCACCACTTTGCACGAGGGTGAAAGAACATTAATGTTTCCTAGTTCTTAACATTGTCAAGCCACCAAAATAAATATATGGCACATTGTGTTAATTGTATTGAACAAGCAATCAAGAATTTAGGGATAATGTAAACTTTTGAGTTGTGATATTTTTAATGTAGATTAATTGATACTTTTTCAAAATTTTAAACAAGTTTTTTTTATCATTTTATTATTATTATTAATAATTGAACTTTTACTATAACGCATAACTTTCACTACAAATAAAATCTTTTCATTAATTCTTAGAACTAGATCATTACTTATAATATTCAGTACACAAATATTTTTAGTAATTTTTTATTTAATATTATTTACTATTAGTTTTTTATTTCGTACTAACAAAAACATCAAACCTATAATTTATCATAACATATTTTTTACAATATTTATCAAAATTAAGTTTTTCATTGAAACTAAGACATCTATGCAGAATGCAATATATTTTTTGAGATTTTTCTAATATATTTTGTTATTTTCCTAATGTCTTGAATAGAGACCATTATTTTTTCTAAAAAAAATTATTATATTAAATATATATATTATACTTTTTATAAAGCTTACACTAAGAGGTACATACCTGTAAAATGGCATATTTAAATGACTTCATTTGACCCTCTAAAAGGTGAGGCAAAACTATTTTCTTAACATATTGATAAGAGAAGAGTAAACCCCTTCAATATTTTGCTTGAGCCTAAGGGGTTCAATCTAAGGGTGTTCAATATAACCCCACTAGAATTACACTAGACCCCTAGATCAAACCCCTATACAATTTTTAATAAAATGTGATTTTAAAAAAAAATTGAGGTGACTCAAAAGTGGGACACACAATTGTGCTTTCACCCATGAGTATCTTAAGTACACAATCCCAATACATAATTTCAATTGATTTGGCACTCCCACTATCCCTAATTTCTATTTAAATTTCAATAAAAGAACTTAATCCTTGTAAGGAAATTTTCAAATCTTGAATTATTTAATTTTATTCCTAAGTCATTTTTTTAGCCATGGAATGACCCAAATCAATTCCATAGCATGCATTTGACCCCCGTGTTCAAAATAAAAATTTCACTTAGAGCCTTATCTAACCCAACTTCAACTAGTTGTATGTTGACTCCCATGCCAAGATATTCAAATTTTGTACCTAGATCACATATAAAAGGATATAACCTCTAGGCCATTGTGAATCATCTAAAGTCACCCATTATCATGTGATATCATGAAATAATATTAAAGAATCACTCCTTATTATCATTCTATCTTGTAATCATTTTTGTATCTCTTATTGCAATACTTTGTGTTATTTTTTTTAATTGTATTAACCTCCTTGATAAAAAAATTCCAAAACCCTAGTTTCACACCAGGTCATTATAATTTGTTCAAGTTTCAACATTATCACCATCATAATCACATTATTGTGATTTGAAATGTTCTTTTTATCTTCCAACTTTATCAAATCTATTGAATCAATAAAAGGGGCTTCTATAAGGTAAATATCATTGCATGAAAAACTCAAAATGGTGTTCATCAATATCACCAATGATGAAAAATCATAACAAGTTAAATGAACAACCAATGTTGGGTGCATAGAGTCACAATTAAAACCTGTGATGATTATAATGGAGATGCTAGAAAGTTGACTTATTTTTATTTACAACAAAAATAAAAATATATGATCTTTGTTATAGATAGTGGAATCCAACAACATGAAATTACCTAGGACTATAAAACATCAAATAAAGTGGGGGCTCTCTATAATATAATCTACTCAACGGACTAAAACTCGATGAACAAATGTAATATTAAAAAATAATAATCCTCCAAAATTATCAATGTAAGCATCAAATTCTAAGGGCCAACCCCTCAAACATGGAATGCACGTCCTTTTATAATAAATTATAGTGACACCTAGACTTAGCATTTCTCTAACGAGTATCTTGATTTACCAAATAATTGATGCTTTTATGAGTTGAACTAAGCTCAAACCATCCTTCTAAATTCTAGTCTTAAACAATTTGACATCTATATAAACAAAATGAATATATAAATAATTATCAACAACTAGAAATGTCATAACTTCAAAATATACCCATGATTAAATGAAATCAATGAACCTAACATAGAGGTTTAATATGGTGTAGAGTTACATGTGAAATAAAAGTTTGTATTTGGATCTATGCTACATTATAAAGGAGCCTGCAAGCTTATACAATAATACATAAATGAGTAAAGGTGGTAAATAAACTTGAATATTAATGCATGAAATGTGTAAGTGAGTTGGGACAAACTTAAGACTAAATGGACCTTACCATTATAGTATTCCACCATAGTAGAGTGGGTGAAGAATTTCATGTGATGTGTATATTAATAACAACTTTGTAAGACACAAATAGGTTGTGTCATGCAAAAAATAAATGTAGGTCCAACAAACTACTAAAAATACAAGACTACACAATAAAAACACGTAGGACACACAAAAAAAATCTATTCACAAATAAAAATCAACATAATAAATTTTTGGTGATGAAAAATTAGATGTCCCCTTTGATTTTTTATTCCCTTCAAAGTTTCCAAAATTTAAGTAGTTTTTTAATTTTTTAAAGAAAATAATACATGGAGTGAGGGTTATGGTAGTAATGGGGCTAAGATTGAACAAATAATCTCCAAAGGTATTAGGGGTTATTTTGGTTGTGATAATGTTTCCAGTGAAGTTAGAAGTAACCCATTTGAATGCCCTTATAACATCCTAAAATCTTATGCAAAGGGAGAACTCAATCCCCCCAAAAAATTGTATTTTGTATCTGCTATAGATAAGACAAGAAAACAAGCATTCAAAGGGGAGTAGACATTATTTATGTCATATACATGCTACAAAGATTACAAGGGCATGTAGACAAGGGTTTATATTCATCTTTTATGCATACCTAAAGATAGGATAAAAGGTTGTCAAAAAATAATTCAAGCTAAGAAGGCCAAGTTCTTAGGTTCTACATGGGGCATGAGGAAAGAATCAGGGTGTTCCCATAGATACTGTTTAATTTACTATGCCTACAATAGAAGTTGAGAATTTGATGGGAGACGGTTCTAGCAAAGAAAAGAGAAATCTTTGTAGTATTGTAGGGATGTTGGATGTGCAATGATAGGAAGGGCTAGAATCAATGGTTTACAAATTTCTCTTTGGACATACCATCCTATTTCATGTGGTGAATTCTCCTTGTTCTAAATAAATGTTGTAAAAGATAAGTACTATGTGTTCCTCATACACCCACTAAAAACATAAATTGCATATCACCCCTTGATAGCAATTGTTTTAAGGTGAGTTTGTTGATGTTAGATTTGAGGAAAACTTGGCTAAGGGTAGGTTCCTCAATTATCATCAATTGGTGGACCAATATTAGACATTCATAGCTTATCAATATTATAGCTACACCTACAAGTAACTCTTATTTTCTTAAGCTTTATTTATTATTCAAAGAAGCACAAGAATTTGGACTTCCAATTTAAGATTTTGAAAAAGGTCATAGAGGAGGTTGGGTCTTCAAATATTATATAGGTTTTTTTAACTCAACACTTGTTTATAGAATAGGTAGCATGATGGTAGAGGGTGTTCATAATTTTTTCTTGGATCCTATGTTTTGTTTGTCTGTTGAAAAATGCCTTGAAAAAATTAGGAATATAGATTGGGTGAATTCATTGGTGATGTTGGGACTCCATTTTGTCATGCCAAAATTGGCTTGAATCCCTTCCTTTGTGTGTGCAAGAGAAGTATGATCTCTTGTCAATAACTAATGTGAAAAGTTTCTATAAGGCTCATCATGTTCAAACATATTATTTGTTGTGTATTCATTTCATGTGTTGTTAGCCTATTCCCCAAAATCAAAAGAAAATTGGCTAAGGTGGTCAGAGGGTCCATAGGAATCAAGAACCATTGGTTCCAAGTTCCTATGGAACCCCCAACAAAGGGGATGTGTGGAGGGATATGGATATGTGAAAGGGGAGATAAAGGCACAAAGAGAGAAAAAGAGAAGATATGAGTATTTTTTAGTGGTTCCTAAAACCACCCAAAGTCCCAACAATTTGATGCTAATGGTGGAGACATTGATTAATGAGGATGTGTGAGTGTGTGGTGGGGGTTATTTTTGGAGATGAAAGCATCAACAACTAAGGATTAGGTTCATGTTTATTTATTTTTAGCTGCCACCTACTCATAGTAATGGTAAATGGTCTCTAAGGCACCTAAAGTAATTATAAATTGTCATCATTTAATTTGTAATGATTATTTTGAGTGAGATTGATATTTGATCGTAGGTTTGAACATTGCTAGAGTTTTCATCAATTAGGGTTCTTCTTGCTACTATTATAACATGATTTTGATCATTTTTAGAATAAGATGGTCCTATTGGTGGAGATTAAAGGTTACACAAGTGTAGGGATTAGTCTAGAGTTTCAACCACACCATGCATAATTATAGAAGGGTAGTGAATTTGTGAGGCATGCCAAGGATTGAATGTGTTTACATTAAGTAATGAATGTCTCCACAATATTTATATTTCTCTAGGAAAATCATCATTGTTCTGTAGGTTTTCTCTTGTCACACTACCTATCATGATTATACTAAACATGTGAATGTGACAACATTTTAAAATATTACATGTTTGTACTAATCATTCATGTATTACATACAGATTCATGTAGTTCAATTTGGATAACTAAGTATGCTCACTATATAATGCTTGTAACTTGATGGTATAGGTTCCCAAATCAAATATTTTATATCTCCTTAATTGTTTAATTTTCTATAATTTGTGAATTTGTAGCTTAATGAATAAGGAATTGGTCTATAGTCCACCTCACCAATCTCACATATTCAAATAAAACAAATTAGTAATGTAGGGGTAGTAGTTTTTGTACATTCATAACATCGTGATATAACGAGGGATCTATCTTCAATGAGCCTCAAATGAAATTATTTTGTGTGGGTTATGATTGTATATTGTTATCAACTATATAGGGGTTTAGAGGCAACCAATTATTCTTGGTTTAGTGATAGCTTTTGGGACTGAGACATCAAGTTGGGTTTGGCTGTCATTAATTTATTATTTTTCATTTTATGTGATTTCATTACATGTTGAGTAATATCCCTTGAAATACCCTACTGATTCTAAGTTGAGCTCGAAGTGTAGGAGATATAACTCTCTCTCTCGTAGAGTTGGCCTTCAACCCCCATAGTCTTTTGATGAGTTGATTTCACTTGCATGAAAACAACAACCCTAGCCTTGCAAGTGAGGTTTATTTCTAGGAAGTGGAGCAATGATTTTGGGACCCAATAGATGACAAAATATAAATATATATATATATAGATAAATTTATTTACAACCATTACACTTCACTAGCTCTCTTTGAGGCTATTTCAAAGAAGGAATTCCTCAAACTTGTGGAAAGTAGATATATCAATCAATTCATCTTCTTAGACTTTATGTTTGAGTTTAAAGAGTCTCTATAACTAATGATGGTTAATATTGAGTAGAGTAGGTAAATAGATCCTAACATAGTTGAAGGGAAGTGAAATAAATGATCTGTAATGATGATTGGTGGTCCAATTTTAGGTACATTAATATTTAATTAATAATTATTATTTTGTTTTTATTTTAAATTTAGCAAATTTATTTATTTAATTTTAAATCAAAATTCAGTCTTATTCTTTTTAATTAATTTTTAATATGCATTTTCTCTTTCATGTCATATGTTGTGTGGGTGATTAAATATGTTGATTTAGACTCACTTAGCCTTTGTGAATTTTATGGGGTATTTTGATAACACGCTTGGCCAGATGAAGTAAATAATCTATAGTAGGGACCTTGATTTCAACTTAGTCTTTGTGAAGTTTATGGGGTATTTTGATAACATGCTTCGCTAGATGAAGTAAATAATTCATAGTAGGGACCTTGATTTCAAACCACATGATAAGAATATTAGCTCTTTTATGATGCATCAATGGGTATCTATGAACACATGCATTTGATTTATTTATTCATTTTGTATTATTTAAGTACTAACATGGAAAAAAGCATCCCACTTGAAGTGGTAATTTATGTTGTGTGTGACTTATTTTGACATGTGTAAAAAGCATCTAATGTCATGTAGCATGTGTAAGAACACCTATGAAATTTTAACGTGTAAGGAATTTTATGTGTGTGAAAGCATGTAAGAGGAAGTTACAAAGTGGCTTCATATTACAAGTTCATATTAGAGCATGTTGGTGCAAATCTAAGATTGTAATTGAGAATTGTCCAATAAAATCAGTTATGCCTTTTAATTTGTCTAAATTGGAAATGTGAGGTCAAATCTATAAGGGTTTAAATTTGGGAGGTGGTTGCTAGATCTAGAAGTTCTTTGCAATTTTGAAGCATTTAGGGTCAAATATGACTTTGCAGTCACACCCAAAGGGCCCAAGAACATACGAATCAACTATTAGCTTGCCAAAATCACACTTTTGCCTTACCTCATAAGAGAAAAAAATTCCTCTCCTTGACCATACAAATTGTAGATAATATTATTTACACAGGTATAATATTATGTGGAATTTTTGTGCAGGTAGTCATCAACAATATGATATTATTAAATAAATAATCTATTTAAAAAAGCCATTTAAAAAAAATGTGGTACCCATAGGGTACTACTTGTGTATACCATATCAAGCATGCATATAGCTTGGTAGTGGTTGTACCAGCAAGGTACACCCCCGACCAACAACCTTATTGATTGGGTATAAACCCTTAGTTGACTTCAATTTTACAACCTCGCCACCATCACCAACAATAGGAATCCCCTCTCAATAGTCATAAAGAACCTATCTAGCTTGTGAAACCACACAAAGAACTAGAAAGAAATTCCCCACCATCGCATAAGTAGTTTTCATGCTCAAATTGATGGTTTTGACCATACAAGGTGGTTTCTTGAAAATTGATGATGATTTTGAATTTGTAGGGAATATTTTGTTAGGGAAGGAGCATTTTTTACGCTGTGTTGATGGCAAAAGAACAAAATCCTACCAAATTTCTCTCTCACATATTATATTTTGTCTTTAACACTTCAAATTTATA
Source organism: Sequoiadendron giganteum (assembly GCA_007115665.2). Classification (NCBI taxonomy): domain Eukaryota; kingdom Viridiplantae; phylum Streptophyta; class Pinopsida; order Cupressales; family Cupressaceae; genus Sequoiadendron; species Sequoiadendron giganteum. The sequence goes on along the minus strand of CM021107.1, from coordinate 610,835,774 downwards.
AGTTGCATTCTCAGTCAAACAAACTCCTTTTTACGATTAAATTTTTCTTTTTTGGGATATAATTCCATGAGCTTCATAGTTGTGTCGATGGTTTTTGGCTTTAGTATCAATTTTTTCTATAAATTACATATTATCATATGTGTTACTAAGTAATTCTCATTTTGGGATCATTTGGGGCTTTGCTTGGGCTCATACAATATATTTTTTTGTGTATTTTTATAAAAAGTGCATAATATTTCTTGTACTTTGTACTAGTGTGATCACATTAGTCTCCTTTTTATTAAAAAAATAGACTTTCGATACTATCTCCAAAATTAGCATCTATAATGCACTAAAATCAAGACTACTTTGTTATTTTGACAAGTGGCACCTACAATCACACAAGCATAAAGTGACAAGATCATATATTTTTGGAGGATTCTTGATTTAATTAATTGGAGGGGTAATCTTACACCTTTTTTGGATTGAGTATCTCAATTAGTCTATTATGTGACTAAAATTGAGGAGGTTATCATCATTATTGAAAGGCACCATGTTGTAAGCAAATTAGATAGATGGAATTGTAAGTCTTGGTGAAATAAAATATTGAAAAATGCAAATGGCTTAATCTTTTTACTTGTCTCTATGGAATAGTTCTTGAAGCTACACTATAATTTTAGAAGAAACTTGTGTGAGATTTTAAGACTGAACATATTGTAGGAGTAACTAGTTGTAGTGTTGATCTTGACAGCAAATGGCCATTTTTGGCATCAACTACTTTCACTACTCATGAGTATCTTTATTCTCAAGAGATTCCCAAGGGGCGAGCTTCCCTAAACTACCTCAGGGAATAAAGTGAGAGTTCTAGAATCAAATAGAGTAAATCACAAAGGTTTTCTAGATAGATTGACAGGCTCTCGACCAAAGGATGACAACGTGACGCGCTAGAGTCCTAGAGGTGCACTGGCGTCTCGTACGGACTAGAGAACGAGAATATCACAGAAAACAAAAAAGTGACTACTATTAGTCTAATAACTAAGAACTTACAAAGTATGGGAAAATAACATAATATAATAACACTGAAATAAAGTGAAGTAAATGATAAAGTTAAAGAGGATGAGAGATAGAGGACACTCACAAAAACCTAAGTAATGGAGCCTCCAACAAATGAATGCCTTCAATACCTTCATGTGTAAGATCAAGAGAAAATGTTGGGGCTATATAGGGGTTTGCTTCAATCAAACCCCCGTTTTGGTGTTCCCACCTCCAGAAACAGCCAAATAGATAGAGAAAGCGAACAAAGTAAGCAAATTTGGCATGATAAAAGCAATCCCCACTCAAGGAGGAGAACTCATATCATGAAGTAGATATGCAATCAATAGGGGATGTGACAAATCCCAAATGCTCTCAAGCACAAGGTAAGAGAGATGTTAGTTGCAAGGCTTAAGGAAGCCAAAGAGAGAGATATACGTGAGAGCCAAGAGAGTTGCAAAGAGCATTGCAAGAACTTGAGATCTTGAGGCCGTTGTAGCAAGTAAGGAGAGTTGTGCAAGCAAGAGAAAGATAGGAGAATATCCAAGATATAATCCAAGAATGAGAAGAATACCAAATGAGTTGAAAAGATAGATTTTAAAGAGGGAAAACAAGCTTCTCAAGCCATTACAAGGCGTCCTGGGCTGTTACCACCAACAAAAATTACTAACGAGTGGCAAACATGCTCAAAAGCGGCCATTTGAACGTTGAAATGTCACAAAATGCTAGTGTGGAATACAAATGTCAATGTGACATGCTAGTGTCCAAACACATCACGCTACAAAATGACAAGAACGGGAAAAGCACAAAGTTTGACGCAAAGTTGATGCATGAAGTTAGTTGCTAAAAAGGGGTCCCTGAGCATCCTGGGAGGGAAAAAGGTTGATGCAAGAGCTAAAATGAGCCTACACAAGTTCTAAGGGAATGGACACTAAAGCAGATACAAAAATGTATGTGAAATTGTAAGGGGTACAATTTTACAACATTACATTTTTCCCCCACTTTAGTGGGCATATGAATCTACATTGATATGCATGCTAAAGGAAATCTACTAAAAATAAATAGCATCATGATACCAAAAGGATACTATAGTGGAATCAGATAGCTCTTGGAACCAAGGAAGCATTCCCCTAGGCTGAAGATCTACAACATAAAGACACTAGAAAAGAAAGACCTGCACAAGAAAACAGTGTTAGAACATAAAAACCATTACATCACAGGGTTAGAGCATAAAAAAACACACAAAAAATTAAAGGATTTGAGTTAGCAAAGTGAAAGAGACCTTGATGTAGAAGGTTGTCTTAGTACTATGTGTCATCCCCAAATTAAGAAATAACACATAGAATAATTTTTAAATGAAGAGAAGAATGTAAGGATTGATTGCTTCAATAGAAGAATACACCCAAAAGATAGTGAAGCAACCAATGTTGAAGAGAGAAAGAACATATACCCAGGATGAAGAAGATCCAAATCTTCAATCCGATATATACAATTGAGAAGAGAACAGAGAAGATAATTTAAGAGAGAAAAATGAATGAAAATTCCAAAAGAGATGGCTCCACAGGTACTCTGTCCTAAGAAGGTTTGAACGAATTGCACCGAAGGCCTGCAGACCAACAATGGAAAAATCTCGCAGGATGCAAGCTCTTCACAGGTCCTTAGACCTGAAAAGAAGGCACCCCCAAGTACTCTCTCCTGAAGGAAGCCCAATTTGAGGGGACTCTACAGAGTCAAATTGGAAAGAAGCTTCATAGGCACACCTGCAAAACAACATGTTAATCCGCAAATAAAACATGTTAGAAGACAAAAAGCCACATAGGCAAGCAAGAAAACAATCACATAGATAGTCCATAAATTGAAAGCTTTCAAAGAGGTTCCTCAGGAACCCTTCAAAAGAAAAATGGGTCCACTCAAGGGATGCACTATTTGAAAAGCAAGGTCTAGTTAGGCTGCCCCCAATCTAGACGCCATAGAATTCATTTGAGATACAAGATTTGAAAGGGGGTCTCTCAGGAACCCTTCAAAATAAAAGGGGTCCACTCAAGGGACACTTCATTTGAAAGGTAGAGAGAAGAGAGGGGGTCCTTAGAAGTACACACATCTCTAGAACAAGTTATCACTACCCCCAACATACAGGGGAGGTGAACCATGTAAGATACTTAGAACATACAAGATAGAGGTAGACCTTGATATCACTTTTCATTTGAAGAAGAGGCAGGTGCATCAATAAATAAATGAGTGATGACACCAGAATCATGAAGTTGTTGTATTTTATCTTTTAAGGCCTTACATTCACTAGTGGAATGGCCAAGCACTCGATGGTATGCACAAAAAGAATGTTTTTCTTTATCATCTTTATGAAATTTCTTACGTGTAGGAGGAGAAAGAGTAATTAAGCAAGCTTTTAGAAGCCTCAACAAAATGAACTCTTACTTAGATAAAGGATGAGGAGCAGGAAGCAACCCTTTCTCTTGTGGAGAAAGACTCGATTGCTTACAAGAAGAAGACATGAAGATAACAAATAATGATAGATGAATCATTTTGCAAGAACGAGGTTGAGCAGAAATCGTGTCCACATTCAATTGTGGTTTTTGTTTAGATTGTTCATTCAAGAAACCAAGCCCCACTTTACACTTACGAGATGCACATTCTATAGGGACCTGAATTCCTTTTTCATTATGCCCACAACCTTTATGCCCATACCCATATTTAGAAACGAGCTTAAAGTCGGGGCAATAACATGTTTGCAAATCTTGAGAAGAAGGAGGATCTACATAGAGAGTATTATTCCAACAATGGGGATCACACTCTTTTATGGGATTGCCATAATCCTTCTTAACAAGACTACCAGCATTAGCCTCTTTAATAGAAGTGTGATCATCTTCCTCAGAGGGATGAGGATCAACTTTAAGAACATTACAATTGTTTGTCACGTTATCCTGTGATACAAAAGAATAACCATATTTGATAGTGGGTTTGAATGATGTTATCAAAAGATCTAAGGGGATCGAGGCAACTTTATATTCTCCAACGAAGGATTTTGTAAAGTATAGAGAACCCCAATAATCACCAAGACATGCATTTTATTGAGAAGAGGTAGAAGGAATAGACTTAAGATTTCTTACTTCAGGAGGACCTTCTTTAGGGACATCTATCTCAAGAGTATCCTTTGTAGTAGGTACTACTGGAGTAAACATTGACACATTGGAAGACACTAAAGGAATAAGATTAGGCACAATCGAAACCTCACCGACAACTGCCATTTCACATAAGTGCATAGCCTCAGGGTCAGCCCTAACTATGACTACTCGATTATTACAAATAAACTTAATAGATTTATGCAAGGTAGACGGGACTGCACCCATAGCATGAATCCACGGTCTACCAAGAAGGAGGTTATATGGTAATTTTTATGACAAAACATATACAAGGCTGGGTACAATAACAGGTCCCAACTTCAAAGGCAAGACTATCATGCCTAGGGCTTGTCGACCAGCATTATCAAACCCACGAATTTCAACAAAAGAAGCATTAAGAGAAGATGATCAATATTAATCTTAGGCAATAGATCAATGCTACATACAATGAGCATTGAACCAACGTGAATGAGTGTACGTCTATTTCCAATATTGTTAATTTTAACTATAATCATTAGAGGATCCGCTTGCTTCTGCATTTCTGAAAGTGAGAATTCATGTGGATAGAACATAATATTCGTTGAATCTGTATGAATATGAGTTATCAACGCATTAACATTTGTTGGACTAACAAAAGAAGGCAAGATAATCTTTTGTAAGGCTTCCTGAAGCATACCTTGGTAAACCAGAGCAGACTCAAGCAAGTTCCACAATGAGATCTTAGTCGGAGTAACTCAAAGTTGCTCGATAAGATCGTAATCACTGGGTGCTTTAGTCATAGGTTTAGGAGCTTGAAGAAGGCTTGGTTGTTTATTCATTTTATTCTCATAAGTATGGGCTACTGATCTATAAGAGGGAGTTGTAGAAAGATCAAGAGAATCACTATCAAATGGGATACCATCAATAGAACAAATCCTTTTAGGAGAAGGACTAGCCGAAGTTAGATAAATGATCGGTCTCTTAAGCCTTTGAGGGGTAGCAGAGACATAGATTACATTTACAGAATCATCAAAAAGTGGGATAATTATTCGAAAAAATATTCTCAACATCGATCCAGGGAGGATCAAATGTGGAAGGAGATTCATCTTTCACTAATGCATCATCTCTAGAGGAGAGTGCATTGAAATAGAGAAGAGATTCATCATTCACTAATGCAACATCTCTAGAAGAGAGTGAATTGGAATGAAGGGTAGATTCATCATTTACAAATGCATCATCTCTAGGAGAGATTGAATTGGAATGAAGAGAGGGTAGAGTAGTTTTAAGAAAAGTATCAATGGTTTCATTTTCTTGCACCAAAATATCCTTAGAAGGAATTTCAAGATAGGGATCAACAAAGAATAATAAGAAAGGAGAAAAGAACTCACTTTCACATGCTTGTAAGAGAACTTCTTGAAGCTTATTAACAAATCTAGAAAGAGATAGAAGGAATAAAGATAGAATATATATTTTAAAATAGAGAAATAGGCACATCAGTCGATCCAGAGCAATCCAAGGGTGACAGAACTCAGAAAAACCAAAAATCTAGATTTTTGGATTTTTTCTATATTTTCTAGGTTCTAGTAATTTGCATTTTCGGAGGTCTTCAGAGTAGAATTTGGGGTTGAAACTTGCATTAGTCCCTAAAATCCAACTGTCAAAGGTACAATATTTTAGGGACTGAATTATTCCTCTTGGAGACCTTTCCAACAGTGTAAACGGTTCTGAATTTTGAGCACCAAGTCAAAAGTTATGACTCCACCAAGTTGGGGTAAATAAATTTTTAATTTTGTGTTTCATGTGAGGTTCACCAAAATGTAGATAAGGGGGAATTCGCTACTCATGAGTCTCTTTATTCTTAAGAGATTCCCAAGGGGCGAACTGCCCTAAACTACCTCGAGGAACAAAGTGAGAGTTCTAGAATCAAAAAGTGTTAATCACATAGGTTTTCTGGATAGACTGATAGGCTCTTGACCAAAAGATGACAACACAAAATTAGGATGATAGTGCGACGCATTGGAGTCCTAGAGGTGCGTTGGCATCTCGTATGGACCAAAGAACGAGAATATCATAGAAAACAACAAAGTGAATATTAGTAGTTTAATTACTAAGAACTTACAGAGTATAGGAAAATAACAGAACATAATAACATTGAAATAAAATGAAGTAAATGATAAAGTTAAAGAGGATGAGAGATAAAAGACACTCACAAAAACCTAAGTAATGGAGCCTCCGAAAAATTAATTTCTTTGCGTAAGATCAAGAGAAAATGTTGGGGTTGTATAGGGGTTTTCCTTAGTCAAACCCAATTTTGGTGTTCCCACCTCCACGAACAACCATATAGATAGAGAAAGCGAACAAAGTAAGCAAAAATGGTGTGATAAAAGCAATCCCCGCTCAAGGAGGAGAATTCGTATCATGAAGTACAAATGCAATCGATAGAGGATGTGAAAAATCCCAAGATTCTTGCAAGAACAAGGTAAGAGAGATGTTAGTTGAAAGGCTCAAGGAAGCCAAAGACGGAGATAGTTGCGAGAGCCAAGAGAGTTGCAAAGAGCATTGTAAGAACTTGAGATCTTGAGGCTATTGTAGCAAGCAAGGAGAGTTGTGTAAGCAAGATCAAGATAGGAGAATGTCCAAGATAGAATCCAAGAATGAGAAGAAGACCAAATGAGTTGAAAAGATAGCTTTTAAAGAGGGAAAAGAAGCTTCTCGATCCATTACAAGGCATCCTGAGTTGTTACCACTGAAAAAACTTGCTAACAAGTGGCAAACATGCTCAAAAGTGATTGTTTGAACGTCGAAATGTCACAAGATGCTAGCATGATGCTTGGAATTCAACACAATGCACTAGTGTACAAACACATAATGCTACAAAATGATGAGAATGGGAAGAACACAAAGTTTGATGCAAAGTTGACATGCGAAGGTAGCTACTGAAAAGGGGTCCCTGAGCATCTTGAGAGGGAACAAGGTTGATGTAGGGGATAAAATGAGCCTACACAAGTTCTAAGGGAATGGACACTAAATTGGATACAAAAATGTATGTGAAATTGCAAGGGGTGCAATTTATGACATTACAACTACCCTCACAACTTTTGACAAAGGAGTTGTATTTTTGTATTCTTATAGTTGATGGAAAACTCATTTTCTTATTGCACTATTGTATTATTGGTTTCCCTAGATTTTGTGATTTGGATAGAAAAATCTAATCATAATCTAATTTTCCTCTCATTGATTTAACAAGTCATATCTTGTGCCTATTGTATCCAATTTTGGACTTCTTATAGGTGATTGAGAGATTTTTGTGACAATTTTACAATGGGTACATTTTGGAAGTGTTAATATGTGATTTATTAACTTACAATTTAGTTTAAGATGTTTGTTGGTTCCTTTGACTATAATGCTTTGTGTGTTTGCAAAAAATCAAATCTAGAGGTGATTTAGTGTTTGATTCATTATAAAAATTACATGTTTATCTCTATTTATTTATGTTTGACATGGTTATTGATATATGGCTAAATTGTATATTGTATTGTGAGATTTGTGATTTTTTTGTTTTGCAAGTTATCTATACTTACATATTACATATAATTCAAATGCAAGCCATATATACAGATAGGTATCTCAAATGCAATCCATATATACCCATAGATAACTCAAATGCAAGTCATACATACCCATAGATATTTTATTGTGGATATAGATTCTATTTGGTTAGGTTTGTTTATTCGTGCCTAGTTCATCAGTGCACTTTTCATTATAAGGTAGAGAGATATGGTGTTACCTAAGATAGCTTTTTTTGGGACCTATGATTGTTGACTATGATGAAATACTATGGGCTCGATGGAAGTGTAATGTAAGTATATTAGGTGGTGTTCATGGCTCTATAGAGGTTCCTTATATATTTGTAACTTTGAAATGGAATGGTTGTTTTGTAGTTATAATGGGTGGTGATCATATTTGCATGGAGGATCCTTGTATACTTGGAGCTTTAACATGACATGGTTGCTAATATAAATTTATTATTGATGGTGTTGGATTGATTTTTATTGTAAGTGGTGGTGTATCTTCTTGGTTTGGAGATCTTGGTTCTAATTTACCCTATAAAATTGTTGGTGGTGTAGTTGAGTATGTGTGGACTGTAGGTGATATTTATTTGGAATATGGTTATCATAATGCCATGCATGGGTGGATATCATAGTTCAGTAAGAGATTTATCAATGATCCAGATTCATCGCATGGTGATAGATGATCTTATGTAATGGTTTTTGGTGTCATGGAGGAGTTCTTAGATCTTATTTATTATATACATTGAAATTTCTTCAACATCTTGAGTTTTATTGATAAGAAATGGTTATATTGATTTTTTTTGAAGATGTTGAAATTGGTGACCATGGAGGATTCTTGTAGTCTTTGGTTGAGGTTTCAATTATGATTTATCAATTTAATAAATGATCCTTGGTTTAGAAAATATTTGTTATTATACCATGCTAGAATCTTGATTACACATTAGATTTTTGGGATGAAACAAGTGCTCTTGGGTGAAAATATGTTCATTTGATACATACAATCTTATTTTAAGGAGATATAGATCACAACATCATAGAGATTTATCGATTCCAGATTTGAATCTTTGGTGTTTGAACTAGGTTCTAACAATCTCTACCATTCATGTGATCCTTTGAGAGAAAAAGAAAGCAATTGAATAGCCACATTTTGATCATTGACATGATCAATATTGCAAAGTTTTCAACATCATGAATATTATCTAAGATAGAAATAGATCCATATTTATAGAAATGAGGTAATAATTTTAATGTCACTTCAATAAATCTTAAGTCCTTGTTTCAATGGAGTAATCGAATACCATGCCAAAAATGGTAAATTCCTCACTAATTTATTCAAATGCATATAGATATTTTGAGCTATCAAAATCTAGAAAAATATAGATTTGAGATGAAATCGTCAACAAAGTTATTTGGTGGAAGATACACGCTCTTAAACTTTAATATTTTAGTGAGTTTCCACTAAAAACATAAAATGTAGAAGATGATCAAACAAGATGTGAACGCAAGCATTTGACTCATGTCCCACTAGACATGCCAAAATTATTGATGGTCAAATTTGCACTCGTATGCTATATACAAACCTGCATCATTGAGGGAAATTTTGTAACATGGGATGTGACTTGCAAAATAAACTTTAAGATTTTAGAAGTCAATTCTTTGTAAGGTTTTTAATTAATTCACTTTAAAATTTGCATGAAAAAGAAGAGGAAAACTTGAAAATAAATCCTATCTAAATGGTAAAATGCTAAATTAAACTCTTATGTTTATAAACATGAAATAAGATGAACATGAATGCAATAATGAAAGGAAAAATTTACGCAGTCATTAACTTGCAAGAGATTAATTAGGTTTTAACTTGCAAACCAAGGTTGTGTATGTGAAAATAAGAAAGTGAGAAATTTTAGCAAAACTAAATAGAGAACAATAAAACAAAACTTTTATTTCATTTATATTTAAATTGCATTAATAAATAATGTGAAAAGAAAGATACAGAGTCGTAAAATTGTTATTCACAAGCTCAATGATTACAAAATTCTTGCCTTAAAGACTTGAGTGTGCAAAATGGTAGAGCTTCACTAGTAAAAATCTTCTCTACATTTGAATGAAATTACCAATATTTATAGAATGAGAAGAAGAAGAAGAAGAAGAAGAATAGAAAAAATATCTAGAAAATAATTATTTTCTACAGGGCTGGTCTCCTTTAGAGTTAATTGAAGTCTTTTTTATTTTTATTCTACTTTCATGAGTTTTTATTTTATTTTCTCATACCTTTTCTAATGTATCCATTGCATGTGAAGATATAAATCTTACACTTTAGTTTTATTTTCCTTTGATAACTCTTCATAGATTTATTCCCTTTTTTCATGACACTTTATCTCACATCTTCCCTTATCTCTTAATTTTTTTTAATAAAAACTATTTAAAGTACTTAAATAAAATATGCATCTTCACATGAGAAAAATACTTAGTCAATGATGTTACTCAAGTACCGATGTGATTTTAGCATCATTAAGAGCAACTTTTGGAAGGGTTTGCTGGTTTTACAAGTAACATCATTTTGTAGGCAAGACTATAATTGTTTGTGGTATGCTTCACATATAATTATGATTTTAGTCAAATACCTTGTGTAGATGACCTCAACGAGAGTGCAATAATCTATAATCCATCATTTCAGGGCTCTTCCAAGTATGAAGACATCCCTTTAAGTTACTTCCCTCATCCATAACCTAGATTTTTCTTGTTCACCATGAAGCTATTTTCCAAGGTGTATCCAAAATATTCTTTATATATTGCTTTGTGGTTCTCTCTCACCACCTTCTTTTGCTCAACAATTTTTTCCCCAATATTTCAATGATCTTTCCTTTGATTTTGAGACTTGAGAAACACAATTCTTAAGTGCCTCCAAATATTTGATGAAATAATAATGGTCCTTACTATATGTATACTTTGAGAAAATCCTTTGAGAAACTCCCAGTTCAAAAGATAAACAACAACCGAAGAGTGCATAAATCAATAAGTTTAGAATAATAAAAGATGAAGTATTTTTTTGAAAAGAAAAATATTCATAGAGATTTTTTAGTTTGGGGACATTGTCCTTGTATGGACCTCTAAGTTTGAAGATAAACACAAAAAATAGTGAATGAAGCTTTATGGGTTGGACCCTATAAAGTTGTAGATAAAGATAGTCCTCTATTGGTTTGCATCTCATAGTTAGTTGGATTCACATAATTCTTGCAAGAGATACATGTCTTCAACTATAGCTAATGTTAGCACCCTAGTTGACTATGTCTAAATTTACATAAGTCTATCTCCCTTTTGCACATAATATCTAGATGCTCATGAGTTATAGTCAATCTAAAGAACCTTCAAATGGGTTCCCTTGTTCAGAATCAACTAGGTATGATTACTCAACACCTTCCATATCCATTTCACGTGTTATCAGTTGTAAGAATATGAGAAAATATTGTTTGGGAGTGTTTTAATCATTTTCCCTTACTTTCTTATTGTTGTAAATTTTTGTTATGGAGTTACATATTATACGCCAAGTCTAGTATATAGTCCTACATAAAATTTATACATGATCTATTAATCCCTTCCTTTCACTTCCCTTCCTTTCACTTCTCTTCTTTTCACCTCATTTGCGAGAGCTCAATATGGATTTGAAAATTCCTTCTACATCTATACCCCTCATCCACTTTCACATGATTTATCTACAACATCTTGCTTCCTATTCTTACAAACATTTTAGATCTAGAAGGATGTCCCTCTTATCCTTTCCTCAATTTAACCTCCAATCCTTCTCCAATCATAATCCTCACAACTCCTTAATCCTTTATTAATTTTATCCTTATAGACTTTATATGTGGATCTAGACATTTATCTCACATCCACGTCCTATTTCTAGTTTTTTAGGGTTTACCTACATCACCTTCAATTATCCTTTATAGAGATATCTCCCATAGGATACCCATTACATTATTTAGATCATGCATCCACTTCTACACTAATATCACACAAGGATTTACCTTAGCATTTTTCATTCATTTATTCCTATGTGGAGGTTGACTTGACTTCTATACCTATTCCATTTTGTGGACTTGCCATATCGAGTCAACCCAAAATCTTGCATCTCTCATTCACACATCCTATTCCACCTCTAACTTATTTAATTATTCTAGAATACTCTCTCCACTCCTCAAAATCCTCCCATGAGGCCATTAATATCTAGATTTTACCTTGCAACTACCCGCTCTACTTTTTCCCACCCAAAAACACTATTTAATCTTGAGGGTGTGAAGTCAAATGCAAATTCAATGATTGAGGATGAGGGTGGAAATCCATCCATTGATGAGGTGGGTGATTTTTAGCTCCCTATAATCTTCTCACTATTTCCTAATCATTTATTTCAAATATTTTTTGAGATTTATTATACGATGCACTCAAAGAAAAATGTCATGTTTGTCTTCTAATTCTCTTAAGAGAATAAAATGAAGGTTATATACTCCCCTACATGATTAAGGACACCATTAATGGGTAGGAAGGATGTGATTTAATAAAATATGGCTTTAACACATCTTTTAGTATATTTGGATGTCTATAAGAAATGATCTATGTTTGAAGGCATGGGATTGATGATGTCAAAGATATGGGCAACCTCTAAAGTTGTTGGAAATTTTGGATCTTCTCCCAAGGTTTCTTGAATATGATAATTGATATATTTGTATATTTTCATTTCTAAAGGATGGAAAAAGAGGTTGGACTGCGGGAATAAAGAGAAGAGGTTTTAGACCAAACGATTTTTCCTTCCAACTAAAGAGTAAATGTATTTTCTATTGTAATAATCTGGATTTTGCCCTATATATGTAATACATTTCCCCTCCTTCTTGGTCTATTGAAATATTTTATTAGAATAATTAAAATTATATCTATTTAATGGTCAACATTGTAACATGTATATATTAGATAGTTTCTATTTTTTGTATATGTTCGATTGTTTCATATTAGAAACATCTCTCCTCCTTGCAATCTATATATTAAAGCATCTTGCTTTATGTAAATACATCAATGTTTTTACCCATCTTTGCCTCTTGTAATATGGTATCAGAGTGAGTGTAATCGATCAAGAATTTTTTTCGTTTCTCTCTGAAAGAGTCAAAATTTCTTTGTGGAGCAACCTCCTAATAATTGTTTTTTAAGGTCGTCTATTTTTCTGTGATTTCTTTGTCTGAAAAAAATCACGTGTGACCTCTTCTTATCATGCCTATGTTTCTGAGTGATGTGACCCTTCAAAATCATGATTTTTTGAAACACAACCTTATTTGCAATGCGTTCTTGGAGTCGCAATTTTCCTATGCAAAAGGTTTATGAAAATAAAAACACATTTTTAGTTTTTGAAAAATACCGTTTTTTGGCTTATTTTTTGCTCATGTTTTGGAGCGATCTATCTCCATTCTTGGCACACGATTTATGTTCTCCTTCTAGGCACGTTTTTTTTCTCTGATAAAATCCAGTGACCTATCTTTTGTCTGCGCACAACCTCTTGCTTTGTTTCTAGTCGCATTTGTAGACACATAAAAAAGACCTAGGCCTGCAAGGTCTATTTTACCACTTTCATCCTAGCATAATTATGATATTTTAATTATGTTTGTGGCCCACCTTTGACTATTAATTAAATAATTCGTAATCATTTAATTAATTCATATCTTCTTATTTTTCATGATTATTAAATAAATAGATTTTATTTATTTATTTAATGCATCACTAACTATCTAAACTTTTGTCGTAATTAAATAAATTTCTCAATTTATTTAATTAATCTTTACCATTTTCTGTCTTCTTAATTATTAAATAAATATATCTTATTTATTTATTTAATATGTCACTAATTCTTAACTCTTCTTATAATTAAATAGATTTATTAATTTATTTAATTATTGGGCTCATTCTCTAAATTAAATAATTATTTTTAATTATTTAATTGCCTTATTTGACATTTCCCTCATTTTAAATAAAACAATTTATTTAAAATGGTCTCACATGGTTAATTGCCACTTCTTTTAGTAAATAATCTACAAATCAATTATTTACTATCACACTAAATCCATATTTTGAATTAATTTTAATTCAAAATGGTAATATTCTTCGATAAATCAAGTAATTGCTAGAATTATTGATTTTCCAAATCTCATCTTCTTGTTCAACTTGATCTTCTTGATTTTACTAATTTTCATTTCACTGTCACATCTATTCTCCATCCTTGATTTAATTTCTTAAATTAAATCTTGTCCACTCATTTGGAAATCTTACCCTAACCCTAATTAAGAGTTTCCATTTTGAATCTTGACCATTGATTCTAGGGAATTTTTCAATATTTAATCTCATCCGTCCATCCAAAATTGCATTTTCTATAAAATGCCAATTTTATCGTCATTTTCGACATCTTGAATAATCTGGAATATCTCTTAATCTTTTAATCTCTTACATTTTCTTAAGTTTTAACATAGTCTTTATTTTGTCATTTAGCTACTTAGATCATTGCATATAGGATTAATCTTCTCTTGTATTTCATATTAAATCCTTCAACACTTGCTTAGGGCTAGTCCATAGTATAGAGTTGCTCATCAAAATCTGAGGGCACAATTTCAGCAATCTAGAAGGTACAATGGAAGTCATCCATGGAGGATGAAGGATTTGAGTGAGCTTGTTTCATGTATTCCTTTGTTTATTCCTATGCATCCCATTGATATATGATGGATTAATATAAAATGCATGTGTGTTGCTAACCTTTTAATCTTGCAAGAAAATCCATAGTTACATTGGTGAACCCGACATTTTTAACACGTTTTTTTGTAGGTTATCGTATGGTTTTTTTTCATTCATTTTTGGAGGTACAAGTGTATGGAATGACACACTTGACAGTCCCTGTGACGCAAATTCTCTGTTGCGTTGCATCTACTTGCACGAGCGACGCAACCACTCTGTTGTGACGCATTTGAATGCCCAAGCGACGCAACTGATATCCCGAGCTGCATTTTTTAGAAGCCGAACCACAAAAGACATATCAAACCGCATCTGCCAGATATAACGACGCACCTACCGTATCGAGCCGCATTCACTCTATTGCGATGCAACTGATTGGTAAATTTTTTTATGTTTTTGTCTTTTTCAGTTTCCTTTTGTTTTTCTGCTTCTAGATTAGAGATTTTTGAGATACTAATCTTTCTGTGACAACGTGTGTCAAGCTGGAGTCTAACTCAATTTCATTGGTTGTTTTATTCAATTTAATCCCATAATTTTTCATTTCACTCATGGGTAAAATGAACAATCACACTTTTGCATTGGTTTAAAAAGAACAATCACGCTTTTCATGGGTTTAAAATGAACTATTAGTTAGCTCACACTACAAATGGTTAAAATGAACCCTTTGCTTGATAACACTATAGACGGTTAAAATGAATGTGCGTTTGATGTGTATTGTGATTTATTTTATTTATCACACCTTCACACTTTCAATTTGGGTTTAAAAAGAACAACCATGCGAGTGTGAGTCAAACATATTGGTGTGCTCTCTCTTTGTTTTTCAACAAAGATTGATTGAACTATGAATATGTTTTCTCTCTTTTGTTAACTTTAGAAACTAGGCCTACTTTGGTGGAAAAAAGTACTCACCCCAAAGCGACTCAAATCGAAAATGAAGCTCTTTAGTCGAGCTACTCTCGATCGGTATACAAATGTGAATCCTAAGGAAAAGCCTAGGATTACGAGTGCAGATATGTCATACGGACCAAGTAGTACTCCCCAAAACCCTGTTGAGCTTAACCTCTTCAGGCTGGAGTGCCTCCTTAACGAAGCTTACTCTTGTGCCCCATGTATGGCCACTCGAATGGGTGCCTGAATTAAAACCCTTGTTTTAGTGTGACCAAAAACCTTCTATTCTTTGGTGCAGCAACGGTCGTTGCCAAGGCACCCACACCTGTGTAGTTTTTAGTAGAGATGATCAGCCTGCCATGGGAGATTCATGGAGGTTGGAAGCTTGGTTGCCCTGAGAAGTGAGTGCACTGTAAGGGGGAGCCCGTGGGGCCAAGCTTCTGGATTCATCCGCTAAAATTATGCGGTTGGAGTAAAATCTGCGTGGGATCCATAAGAATACTGTCCTTTTAGCCATAGGGATTTGTAGATGTTTTCTATGTGGTTGTTTTTCACTTTTATATCACATCATGTGTTTACGAAGTGTATTCATACAACATGAACATATGAACATCAACCTCAAAATATGAAACAAAGCTGTCAAACTGAAAACAAATTCCTTGCAATCTGCCTGAAATTGTCAAAACACTTTCTGTGACGCATCTGCCTTTACAAACCACAATTGCTACATTCTGAGCTGCAATCGCTCTGTTGCAATGCATATGCAACTTAAAATGCCACAATTGACTATCTTTCTCCATAATATCTTTATCAAATGCCGCAATCGCCATTCTAAACCGTATCTGCTTGCTTAAACATGACAATCAGCTTTCCTGCAATGCATCTGATTTACTGCGATGCAATTACTGCAACGCATTTGCTAGTACCCAAAAAAATTCATTTCATTGTCAACAAATTGAGACTCCATTTTGTCCATAAAAGATTCCAATCATTTTCTTTGTTATTCCTGTCTACAACCAGATCCCGAGTTGCTCAAATTTCATCATCTTTGCATTTTAAGTTGCTTTCCTAGGTTGTCATAGATTTCCATTTCATTTCCCTCATTGCATTATTAGGCTTTCCAATCATTCTAGACACTCATTTTTTGCAGATTTTAGGAGTAAATTCCTTACCATCCTTTGTCAAAACTTTGCATTCAAGAGTAGGTTATCATCAGACTTGATCAACCATTTGTCTTTAGTCATCACATTTTGTGAACCATTTCCCACTCATTAGTCTAGTGTTGAGATTTTATTTTGTCCTACTTGTGAACCCCTAAACCTGCAAATGCACAAAGACAACAAACATGATTAGATGTTAGATCAAAATGCATACAAGAGTGAGAGATTCCCCATAAAATCCACCTATTTAAACTACTATTAGGAAATGAAGAACAAAACTCAAACAATATGAAAGTAAATCCTAATTTAGCCAATAGATTGATGATCCCATGGGAGAATTGGTGCCAATGGAGTGTTGCAATTGGCCCTTTCCCAATTCCTAGGTTGCAATGAAGATGATCTAGAAATGGTCAAATATCCAAAGAGATTTGAGCATAACCTTGGTACAAATGTAAAAAATGGTGAATGCTTGGATGAAATAAGCAAAATTAGTTCTCAATTGGAGAGAGTAACTTTGCATGAAGATTATGGATGAGAAATGAGGAGAGAATTCTCCAATTTATAACTTTCAAATTGGAAGAGAAAGTGAGATTTGAGCAATGTGGGACAAAAGATAATCCAATGGCATTGTGCCACTTGTCCACATGTGATTGGGTGAGGAATGAGCACATTTTGGCCAATGTGCATGATAAATGCATAATTTTGAATTTGAAATTGTGAGATGACTTGTTGAAGAGGGAAGGGAAATGAAGTTAATGTCACTTGGCTCAAGGTTAAGGACATGTAAGAGGTCTTAAATGCCTTGTTGGAAGGACTAAGTCCACTTGGTCTTTTTGAATTCAAATGAGAGAATATTCCCTTTTGATGCCTTGTGAGGGAAAATAGATGAATTAATAAATCAAAGTATTTGATTTATTATGCAAGTTGCATTCTCTAGAGAATTTTAATGAGAGGGATTAACTTAATCATGTTTTTGATTAAATTAATGAAGAATTAAGTGATGTGATAATTTAGACTTAGATTTATGAATTGATTTAAGTCAAGAATTGAGATGAAATGATTTAATTTATTTAATCAAGAAGGAACATGTTAGATTAAATCAAATAAAGTTTAATTTATTTAATTTAATAAGAGGACTTTAGGGAATTTAATCAAATAAAAAGATTTATTTAATTAAACAGAGATGCAAGGTTAATTAAATTAAATTGATTAATTTAATCACTTGAAAGAGGAAGACTTACTCCAATAAATAATGATTTATTAAATTAAGAGATAATATGTGATGAAATGTTGAGAATGTGATTTAGGAGGAAATGTTGTTAGTAATCGGGATCAGGTATGCCAAAACGAACTTGTACATTTTCCATGTCTACATTTTGCCTCTCTTTGAAGCAATGTACTTGTTGCATTGTTTCAAAGAATAAACTGTTGTGATTAAAGGTTCATGATTTTCTTGAATTTTTTCAGATGCCCCACTGCTGCCCCAGCGGAAGGATATTGTTGGATATTGCCCCCTCGAGAGATCAGACAAAATTTTTGATTTTTTGGATGATCTCGCGAAAAAAGATGACAAGGTTCCTGACAGCCCATAAATGCCTCAGAATGCCAGAAAAAAGGATTAAAATTCCAAGAGGGATGCAAAATGACTCTCAATTGGATGAAAACGGGTTTGGGGGACCAAAACCCCCTCCAAAAGGTCAAATTAGGTAAAAACACCCTAATTTTCAAGTTTAAATAGACCTCGGTCAAATTAGGTAAAAACACCCTAATTTTTAAGTTTAAATAGACCTCGAGGGGTCACTTTCAATACACTTGCAATCTTAACCTTGAAAAATTTGACACTTGAGCTTTGAGTCCTAGAGAAAATGGCGCAACGACAGCTTCCTTTGCACATGTCAGAGCGGGTATGAGTATATCAGCGACCAGTCACCGTAGGACCCGCGGTATGTACCCCTATCCAACTTTTATTTTTCTCGTTGGCGTGCATTTATTAGGGCTTAGGTACGGTCGAGTCGGCGCAGCGCAATATAGCACCGCGAAAAATTCACAAATAGGCCCGCGCGGGCCAGTTTGTCCAAATTAGCTATCTAAGTCTGTCGCGCGGCGCAGTTTGGAAACTTACAAACTGCGTCGCTTTTGCAAATAGCGCCACTTTTGCAAACAACGCCGCTTTTGCTGTTTCAAAAGCGAAAGGTGATACTGACAACAAATTTTTTCTAGGGAAGCTGACGCGACACTTTTCCTTGCGCAGGAGAGACCCGAAGTTATTCATTCGAGAGAGCACCGATGGCCAGTACTTGAGAGATTAGAGGATATGCATATATTCCTCCAAGAGCAGCTTGGGATGCTTGGTCTGTGGTTCATTTCTTACGTTCCTCCTGTTCGAGCTCATCTGGGTATGATGCATGCCTTGGCCGAGCGGTGGCATAGCGAGACGCGTTGTTACATCTTCCCATTAGCGAGGCTACCATTACTCTGGAGGATGTCTGGTGCATCCTGCGACTTTCCATTCATGGAGAGTGAGTGATTTATGATTTGGAGGAGGGTAGGGATGCCTGATTTAGTGTCATGGGTGTGGATGAGATCATGCTCTGCGATGGTCGGATAGATTTAGAGAGGTACCGGGGTATAGCCCCTACTGACGGCCTGATTGTGGCTGCCATCATTTACGGCCTTGTAGCTCCTGATCGGTGCGATCGATACTTCAGTTCGAATTGGGGATTGGCATGGCAGTAGATGTGCGCTCGCCGAGTGTGATATGCTTGGGGAGTAGTACTGTTGGCCTCCTTGTACCAAGACTTGCATGAGTTTGCTTACTTGGATGGTCGGGCTCTTGGGGCTGGATTGACCCTTCTGCATATTTGGGCATTTGAGCGAATTCCAGTGCTTCACCCTCTTGTGACACTGGTTGTTCTAGAAATCGATGATCCTGTGGTGTGGCGGTATGGTGAGGCAAGGATTCGCTTCACCCACATGGGTACAGACGACATGGCTCATTGGCAACGGGTTCTGGATGAGATGATAGTATTTATCTGGAGGTCGTATATGGGTATAGGCCTGTGGATGGATGATGCATAGCAACTCTTCTTTTCTCTCCAGGACAAACTTATGCAGGGTCGGGAGCATACTTTGATAGAGATACCTTCTTGACCGGGTGGTCAGGCAGTTCGGTGAGGTGCAAGATATACCTGATGCCCAGTATACGACCATCTTTGCTCGCACGACAAAGGAGACAACATGGGGACTGCCTATTCCGGTAGACGAGGCAATGACCTCATTCAGGCAGTTGGTTGCTCGGTTGTGGGCATATGATCAGGGGCCAGCAAACACAGGGGTGACTCCGACGTACAGGGCATGGTTTAGTCCGCTAGTGAGATTGACAATTCCTGGAACAGTACTTCCACATCGGAGGCCTAGAGGTAGATTAGCAAGCAGAAGTCGGGGAGGTGTACTACCTCCTCAGTAGTCACCTCTGAGGGATCAGGCACATCACGTAGTAGGATAGGATGGGCAGCCCCAAGTGCCACCACAATAGTAGCCAGCAGTACAGCCAGCAGGGCAGCCAACGGGACAGCCAAGTGGGCAGCTAGTAGGACAGCCAGGAGGATAGCCAGGTCCCCACAATGTACTGATTCAGCAGTTACAGGGCCAAATACAGGTTCTGACAGCTGAGCGAGATGAGGCTCGGCAACAGGTTGTTGCAGCTACAGCGGAGAGAGACCTGGCATGATCTGAGATGGATCAGGAGGTTGGCCGACAGAGGTAGTTAGAGAGTGTCGATTTCACATCTTGGGGTCGTTCAGTTCATATTCAGAAGTACAAAGAGGCCATCAGATAGGCCGAGTACTATCGGCAACACTACTGACAAGCGGTGCCATCAGCGAGCAGAGTGCTAGATTTCTCCCAGCAGATAGGGAGGTGACCGATAGAGGCTCATGGTGAGAGGTAGGATGGGGAGGGCAACAGCCAGTAGGGCTAGCCCCTTTTGATCACATGACAGTTTGTTCCAGTTTTTTGATATTCGGGTTGTAGTACTTTGGCCTTATTGTAGCATGTTATTCGATGTACAATTGATCTGATTTGTATCATAACAATATTTTCGATGATATATATGAGATGATTCACCCTTTTATGATATGTATGGTGCACATGTATGATACGAAAAATGTATAATATGCCAATGTATGATGCTATGAGATGTTTCTATTCTTATGCTTATGTGATGTATGTAATGGATGCATTTCTTTTTGTATGTTTTCGTGTTTTAATGATGTAATGCATGTTAATGATGGTAATGGATGCAAATGATTATGTATGATGTAATGGTGTCTTAAGATGTTTAGAATAACAAATTTATATTATTCCTCCCTACTTAAGATAATGATATGATGCAATGTGCTACTGATTATGCAGATGCAGGGTGTATGCATGGGCGATGTTTTGATCACTGTTATGATACCATGTTAGTGTGGGACGAAGATAAAAGAAATTGTAGAATTAATGAGTTAGTTAGAATGGTGATGGCGATTTGCATTGCTAGGAATTGAGATTTTCAAAGGGTCAATTGTGTTATATTTGATAACACACATAGGTACGATGCATCAAGGTATAAAGGACCAGGATGGCGTTGTACCTAGTGTGATGGATTTTGACTCATCAAACAGATAGGAGTACTCTTGTTCACACTTGACAATTGTAACCTCATTCAGAATGCAGTTCAAATATTCCAGACATCTTGGGCCAAAACATAAGAAGGAAAGCCTTCTTATATGGTCAACAAGATACCTAAAACATCCTCCCTACAAACAAAACAAAGTACGCATGACAAAGTTATTTTACAAGAATATCCAACAAGCACAACAGATAAAAAAGATAATGATCATTTCCCCATTCCTTTCTCTCTAAACTTGTTTTGTTTAGGCATCATTGAGAGGTCTTTGGAATGAGCGCAAAATAAGATAAGCCAATAAAAGACCAAGATAAAGTAAACAAACAAGCTAATGTTCTTCGTACCGCTAGCCAAGACTAACTACTGCGAGGTACCTGATGCTTATGTCAATCGTGGGAAGGATTCATCCTAGGACATGTAGTGATTAGGGTTTTGGTGAGACTGATTGGATGATAAGCTATTGATATTATGAGTTGACCAACTTGCTTGCTTATTGATCTAGACTTGAGACTTTGATGATTAAACGTTCACTTTGGAACCTGCTAAACTTTTTTCTGACTGACTCACCAAAGGGTGAAAGTGACGATTGACTTTATTATGAGTGATGACAATCACGGGTTAAAGCGAGATGAAATGGATGCACCATTTTGAATTTTCCAATATTTTGAGGTTGTTTTTGGTATTTTGAGATTTTTTACAAATGTTTTTGTTATTTTCAAGATTTATGATGAACAAACTAACTTAAAGACCTATCCTAGGGGTCTCGGGAGCTGATCCATAGATTAGCCTTGCCTACATTATACACGCAGAGACCACGTAGTTCGATTGACGATGGACTGACTTGAGATGCAGACTAGATGGGAAAATGGGTTGCCATTTTATTGCTTAAAGGACTGACCTAAGATGCAGGTTGAATGGGAAAACAAATTGCCAATGCGTCGGACGCCTAAGGACTGACTCTAATTGTAAAAAAAGATGGGCAAACGGATTGCCAATGCGACGGACGCCTAAGGACTGACCCTAACTATCTCGGGGGATGATCAAAGATCAACCTTGCCTATGTTCAAGCTTAGAGACGACGTAGTTCAGACAAGGTGAAAGACTAACAAGACTCAATGATGAAGATTTGAAGATTTTCTGATATTTTGACATGTTTTTGGATTTTTGATGAATTTTTTTGAATGTTTTTGGTTTTTTGATGTTTCAAGAAGGTCTCAAGAATATACACGAATCCGATCTGATGTCGATATAGGAACATGCCCCCAACGTGGTGCGATAGACTACTGGAATATGATATAGACATCAGCCCAGGCTATGATATGGATGTGAACGGATGGGTGGATGGAGGATTAGTGAAGTGTGATGGAATGGATGAGTGAGTCGTGCAGATCCTGGTGGATAGGGAGTGCTTTATTTACACTTGGCTCCTATTTTCCAAGTTTTCACCAAGGTAGTTGTCCAAAGCGCCATCGAAGTGGTTTTCACTAGAGGACAATTTTTTCTCTAATGTTTTTAATACTTTTTTCTTTTTTTTTATTTTTTTATTTTTTTATTTTTTTGTTGTTGCCAAGACGCCTGTTTGCCAGGTTTTCATCAAGGTAACCATTTTTTCAAGACTTTTTATGATTGTTTTTGTATTTTCTGGTTCTATACCTTGCAAGATTTTAGGTATAAAACTTTTTGAGGTGAGAGCTATTCATGGGCTCTTGCAGAGGCTCGCCTTCTGGTGTCGACAACTGATATGCCCCCGATTTGTAGCTTGCGGTGATGATGAAGGGTCCCAGCTAGTTAGGCTCAAAATTTCCTTTTGTATCTGGGTTGGGCACATTCTTTTGATTCTCTTTTAGCACAAGGTCACCAACTTGGAAGGTGCGTTGCCTAATCTTCTTGTTGTAGCTCCACTTTAGGCAATTCTGGTAGACGTGTAGATGATTCAGGGCATCCATGCACCATTCATCTAGTAATTCAAGCTCATTCATTCTTGTAACCCTGTATTCCTCATCTGTGATGAGGTTTTGTAGTGATATCCTTAGTGACGGGAGCTCGATCTCAATCGGGAGTATGGCTTTTGATCCGTAGACCAGGGAGAATGGGGTGGCGCTTGTTGGCATGTGGATGCTGGTGTGGTAGGCCCATAAGGCGGGATTTAATTGCAGATGTCAGTCACAACCAGAGTCATTGACTGTTTTCTTGATGATTTTCATAATTGTCTTATTAGTAGCTTCTGCTTGGCCATTGCCTTGTGGGTAATATGGGGTGGAGAAGTGGTGTTGGATTTTGAATTTTTCACGTAAATTATGGACATCCTGATTCTTGAAAGGTGTCCCATTATCAGAGATAATGGATTGGGGAACACCGTATCGGAAAATGAGGTAGTTCAGGATGAACTTAGATATCTATTTTCCAGTGACATAGGTCATGGGAATTGCTTCGACCCACTTTGTGAAATATTCGGCGGCGGTGATAATGAACTTGTGGCCATTGGATGAGGTGGGTGAGATTTTACCAATGAGATTGAGCCCCCACTGTGAAAAGGGCTATGGTGTTACGATAGGATGCAACTCTTGGGCTGGTGCATGAATAAGGTCTCCATGTTGTTGGCACTGTAGACACCTTCTGACAAAGTTATGCGCCTCTCTCTCCATTTTCAGTCAATAGTACTCGGTTCTCAGCAACTGCTTAGCCAAGGTCATACCGCTTGAGTGCGAACCGCACGTGCCATTGTGTACCTCCGTTAAAGAAGTCAAGGCCTCCTCAGGTTTTAAGCAACGTAGAAAGGTTCCATCGATGCTTCTACGGAAGAGGGTTTCTTCTAGGATGACAAATCGTAAGGACCTTTTGACAAAGGTTCGTTTGAGGTTCAGGGTAATGTTAGCTGGGAGGATTCCTAATCTTAGATAGGTGTAGACGTCATGGTACCAAAGATCACCGGGAACAATGAGTTTGCACTCGTATTCTGACTCTGGTACCTCGAAAGTGGGTACGAGAAGCTGTTCTACGAGGAATTCATGTTTCAAGACATTGCGAGGGATGTCTACCAAGGATCTGATTGTTGCCATTGCATCAACTGCTTTGTTGTTTTTCCTCGATATCTGCTCAAAAGTGATGTCGATGAATGATTCCTTGAGTCCTTCTACCACCCTCTTGTATGGTGCGATCTTATCATCCTTAGTTTGGTATTCATTGTTAACTTGGTTAATGATAAGTTGTGAGTCTCCATAGACCTTTAGTGCCATTATTCGCCACTGTGCTACAATCTTGAGACCTATGGTTAAAACCTCGTATTCTGCAATATTGTTTGTACAGGGGAATGCTAACTTGTAGGATCTTGGTATAAAGTCTCCTTGTGGGGTAATGAAGAACACACCAGCTCTTGATCCATGCTGCGTGTGGGAGCCATCGAAGTACAATTTCCAATGGTCAGTTGTACTGAGATTAAAAAGGGACTCATCTGGAAATTTTGATACGAGCGGGTTTTCTGTGTAGAGGGGAGCCTCTGCTAGCTGATATGCGATGACTTGTCCCTTGATAGCCTTTTGTTCTACATACTCAATGTCATGCTTTGATAGTATCATCACCCATTTAGCCATTCTGCCTGTAAGCATTGCTTTCAACAATAGATATTTGAGGGGGTCTATCTTGGCAATTAACTTAATTTGATGAGCTAGCATGTAGTGTCTAAATTTTTGGGCTGTAAACACCACTACTAGGCACTCTTTTTCTATTGATGTGTAGTTGATCTCATGCCCCACCATTGTTCTTTTGATATAGTAAATGGCTCGCTCGGTTCCCTTTTCATCATGTTGGGCTAAAAGGGCACCAAGGGTGGCTGTCGTTGTTGAGATGTATAGAATCAAAGATTTCCCTACGATCGGTGGCATCAACACAGGTGGTGTAAGTAAGTATTCTTTGATTTTGTTAAATGCTTGTTCGCACTTTTCATCCCATCTGAATGCTACTCCCTTGTGGAGCAAGTGTGAATAGGCAATCTGTTTATCTGCCAATTGTGCTATGAATCTCCCGATGGACTGGAGTCTACCTTGCAATCCTCTGAGTTGCTTTAGTGTTCTCGACGCTTCCATTTTAAGGATTGATTTTACCTTTGCAGGGCCCACCTCTATCCCTCTCATTGAAACTATGTACCCCAGCAGCTTTCCCGATTGTACCCCAAAGACACACTTCTTTAGGTTGAGTCTAACCTTGAATTGTTCTAGCCTATCAAAGATTGCACTTAGAGTTGCTATATGATCCTATCGCTTCTTTGATTTAGCCAATATGTCATCCACATAGTCTTCGACAGTTTTGTGGATCATGTCGTGGAAGATCAACATCATGGCTCTTTGGTATGTAGCTCCTGCATTCTTCAACCCAAACGACATCACATTCCAGCAGTAGGTGCCCCAAGGACATGTAAAGGTTGTTTTGTGCTGGTCTTCCTTTGCTATCATTATTTGATTGTACGTTGAGAAGCCATCCATTAGGGATAGCATCTCATGTCCAGCTGTCATATCCATTGTCATGTCAATGTTGGGTAGTGGAAAATCATCCTTAGGACATGCTTTGTTTAGGTCTCTGAAATCTGTGCAGATGCGGATGCCCCCTTTTGGTTTTGAGATTGGTACAAAATTTGATACCCATTCTGGATAGTCGATCGGGCGTATGAAGCCAACATCCAAAAGTTTCTGTAACTCAATCTTGACGAGCAAGGCTATTTGCAGGTGCATCTTCCTTAGCTTTTGTCTACTGGTTTCGCTCCAAGGTACGTAGCCAAATGATGAACCACCACCTCAGGATCTAGTCCTGGCATGTCAGCATATGTCCATGCAAAGTTTACCTTTCTCTCTTTCAGGAATGCTACTAATAGTTCTTGTTCCTCTGGTAGGAGAGATTCAACATAGAAGGTGATTTGCGGTTCTGTTTCCGTTCCCAAGTTGACAGGGTTGCATTGCTCTGCAAGGACTGCTGACCTTTTTTGATGTAGATCAGTAGGGGGGAGATTCAATCCTTCATCCTCCAGCCCCTTAGAGACTTTTTCACCATTGGATGCGTCCTTTATTTTTACTATTTTATGGTTAGAGAGTGCCACAGTGTGGTTTTCACTCAATAACCCCGAGCTTATTCTCGATATTTTCCTTTTGCGACTGAAGGACCCAATCATCTCCCCATAATATGCCTTGGTGTCCAATGTGATGTTGAAGCCTGCCTTGTGATCCCCACACAGGACTGTATCCCTTAGTCCCATGAATTCTGAGAGTGCCTCATCATTTTTGAATGAGTCTAGAACTGACGGTCCTCGTTGGTCGTGATCGATGAGTTGCAGGTGTACTAAGGTGATTCGGTGGGATTGTTGGTTTGACTCGACTGGGGAAGCACTAATCATTAGCAAGGTGGAATCCTCAAAGAGCCTAGGTAGGCCACCTATAGTGTTATCATCGTGACTGCTACTACAAACCTCGGTTATGTCAAATGTGAAGTTGTCAAGAGGTAGGCCTGTGGATACGGGTAATCTAAGGTTAGTTACCGAGACTCGAGGAGAGGACCTGACTGCTCTACTAGGAGTACCTCAACCACGTATGGTTATAATCGGAGGAGTATACCCAAGGCCAAGGTTCCACATTCTTCTTTCCATAATGATAGGCTCTAGTCATCCATCAGTATTTCTTCCAAGGCTTTCGTTCTTGTTGCAGCCCATACCAAACATCATTTGCAGTCCTTTGCTAGTTTCATCCATGGGTAAGGTAGGGGTGGGCCTTTCATCTTGGTACAATGTGTTTGAGATGTCCTCCTCATCCACATTTTCTCGACTGAGATCCCCAAACAATGGAATCCAGAAGGGTTTGTCCTAACAGCGTGGACAGGTGTTTCAACTTGCTGAGGTTGCCCATGTGACCTAGGAGATTGTGGTAACTCTCCTACAACAAATTCATTCCTTTTCATTCTATAGTCACCGCATCCATTGTCCTAGATCATGTTTTTGATTTCAGATATATCTGGGATGGCGGGTGTCTCTGTCACAAAAGTGGAGGCGAGGTTGGCTGGGTCAATATATGAAGTAGATAGGCCTTCATCATTTTTTGGTACTTGAGGGATCTTATAAAACTTGGGTTCCAAGTTTTTGCAGTAGGCAAAGGTTCTGGATCCCCATATATAGTGACCTCCTCGTTCTGGTGTGAGAACTTGATGCATTGGTGATAAGTTGAGGCCACTGGCTTCTCCATGGATCCATGCACGTGCAAGGAGGATATTATAAGGTAGGTCGGGGTCGAGGACCTGACAGGTGGTCTCCATAGTTGTCGGTCCCACTTGAATGGGGATTTTGATAGTGCCTTGAGACACTCTTTCTTGGTCATCATACGCCCTTATCGTGATTCTTTTGTTCTTATTAATGGAATCCTCGGTGAATCCCAATTTATTTATGAGCTTTAGAAAACAAATGTTAAGGCCTGCACCTCCATCCACCAGGACTCTTTTGACTTTCTTTTTATGGATAAGCACTTGAAGGTGGAGTACACGGTTATGAGATGGTTAAGGGGGGAAATCTTGGTCAGAGAATGTAATGAGATTTGGGGTGACAATATTTCCAACCATAGCCTAAAACTGATCTATGTCAAGGGTGGCGGAGACGGTGGACACAACTAATGCTTCATCAAGGATCTTCCTATGGGCTGCAGAAATTTTCAATAGTTCCATGATGGAGATTTGGGCAGGATTTCTCTTGAGCTGGTCAATGACATTGTAGTCGCAGGGGATGGATTTTGTATTAGAAATGGGGGTCTTATTTGGTGCCCCAACAATGGTGACCTTTCCGCCACGTGTGGTGACTCCACAGTCATTGTTGGTTCCTTTGACATTTATAACTGTGACCATCTCATCGACACATCTGACTATCTCTTCGTACACTAGATTAGCGCTAGCGTACTTTTGCTTGCCTTTATTGTTCCCTTGATTATTTCCTTGATTGTTCCCTTGGTTGTGGTTTGGCATTGGATTCGTGTATATTTTCAAGTCTTGGTTTCCGGCTGGCTGCTCGACATTGATGATTTTATCCTCAATGAGGTCTTGGATGATGTTTTTGAGTCTCATGCAATTGGTGGTGGTATGTCCTTTGACTTTGTGAAAGTCACAAAGGAGGTTCTCATTGTACCACGGTGGCTTGGTCATGGGTTTCGTGTACTGTTCGGAGTTAGAGATTTTGATTAGATTCTCTTTGACCAGCTTTTTCATTATGGACTCAATTGATTCTCCAAGAGTTATGAATTTCCACTTGGGAGGATACTTGTTGCGGGGAGGTGGTCCTCCTTGATTTCCCACATTATTGATTTGATTGGTGGAAGGTGGTTGTTGTGCCACTACCGCGTTAGTCTGCACATTGTTGTGATTATGATTTTGCGGTTGATGGTGGGTTTGGACGTTCTGCTTAGGGGCACTGATGACCACTTTAGCATCTACCACGTCATCGTTTGTGATATTTTTATTCCTCAACCATGTTTGAGGTTTATCATTATAGTTGTTGGACGAGCGGTTATCCTGCGGTGGAGTGAATGTTGACACGCCTCCTCACGCAATAAGGGCTCTTTCAATGTTGAGCGCCTTTGGGATGAGTTGATAATATGATGTGATGCACTGCATTTTTAAGTAGAATGCCAAATTTTCATCTAGATTGGCTATGATGGTGCAAACTTGTTGTTCTTCTAGCATGGTCCATTTGCTTTGATTGGCTTTGGATCACCACCTTTGCAAGAAGGATGCGAATAACTCTCCTTTCCTTTGTTTGAGTGTTGATAGTTCTTCCAAACTAACATCCACACCCATATTGAAAGCATAATTTTTAAGGAAAGCTTCCATGATTTCCTTGAATGTTTTAATGCCCGTAGGTAGGCGAGAAAACCATTCCATGGCTGGACCAATCAAACTACGGGGGAAGAGTCGCATTAGATACATGTCATCATATGCAACCTCCATGCAATGCACCTGAAATTCCTTGACGTGGTTTTCAGGGTTACCCATTCCATTATACTTGTCAAATTTGGGGATCTCGAATCCCTTTGGGAATGGTATCATGGTGAGACTTTTGTCAAAGGGGTAAGGGCAAAAGTTGCCTGGTGTTCTCGTGGTTTTTCCCACTTGTAAGTCTAACACTTGCTGCGAAAGCAGTTTGATTTGTGTTGCGACATCTTTGCTTGAATCGGGAGGTGGAATGAACTTGTTTTGAGGAGTTCAAGGTGTTTGATGGATGGGAAGAGTACTAGTGGGCATTTGCTGCAAGCTCTGCTACGCTTTCAAAGCTTGATGGTATGCCTGCATTTGTGTCAAACACGCTTGTTGTTGATCTTGCTATTGTTGTTGGTCCATCTTTTGTTGTTCCCATGAGGCCTGATGTTGGTCAAGCTGTTGTTGCACTAACAAGGCTTGTTGCTGGTCTAACTGCTGTTGTGCCAACAAAGCTTGTTTCATGGTTGAGCTATTGTTGTGCCAAAAAAGCTTGTTGTTTGGCTTGTTGTTGCGCTTGAAAGTCTTGTAGGGCTTATTGGTATGCTTGTAGATGGATTGCTTGCAATTGTGCTTGGTATTGTGCTTGGGCTTGAGCTTGAGCTTGGGCTTGAGCTTGGGCTTAAGCTTGTGCTTGGGCTTGTGCTTGGGCTTGAGCTTGTGCTTGGGCTTGCTGCTTTTGCTTGAGTACTCTTTGTTGGTTGGCCTTTTGAAGGGTTTGGATTAGGATGGTGAATGAATTTGTTGTGTTGGCTTTTGGTGGGATTGGTGGTGGAACGGGAATGACGCCAACCATTGTGATAGGTGAAAGGGTTATGGTGGTGGTTGGGATTTGGGTTGTTGGAGGGGTGGTTGAGATATTTGGTCCTTGAGGGGGCATGCTTTGAGATAGTTGAGGACCAATTGATGCACTAGTGGGGGTTGTTTGAATGGTCATGATTTGTTGTTGTGATGCTGTAGGTGAGAAGAGGCAACTTGATGCGATGTTTATATTGCCCGAATCCAAGAAGCTATCAATGTTTGGGGGAGGAAAACCCAATATGAGAGGTGATGTGGTTATGAACGGAAATGGTGGTAGAGGTGGTAGGCTACCCTGGAAAGAAAAAGGATCAATGACTTTGGTTGTTCTAAACAAATCACCTTCTCCTTGTGGTGGAGAAGTTGGTATGTTTAACTGATATGTTGGTGAGGCATGGAATGAAGATGAACCAGTGGGTTTATGGAATGCGAGTGGGACGTATGGGTGTAATGGATTTTCTGGAACCAAATTATCCGGTGTGGTGTTGACAACCACCTCTTTGTTGGCCACAAGGCGATGCCTTTGTAACTCTTGAAACATGGCACTCCCCTTGTTTGAATTTGGTGACGTTGGTGTGATGGATAAGGTGGTGTGAGGTATTTCTTGATTGATATTTGACATTGGGGATGCGCTTGTAAGGGGCATGTCCGTACTAGTGCTTGCACCAAGGTCAGGAGGGAACTGGACCCCTCCTCCTCCTATCGCGTTTAAGTACTTGAACATGGCACTAACAATTTTGTGGTTCTCTGGATCTTGAACCGTTTTCATTATTTCGGATTATGTCATCCCCATGTCTTCATTGGTGATGTCCTCTTGATGACTCTCCTCTTGAGGATTTTGTGATGATAAAGGAGAGTTACTTGGGGGATTGCTTGATACCGCAAGGTTTATTTTGGAGGTTAATTGATTCATGTTCATGGAAGTTGATATTTCACTGATATTCTCCATGTCCTTCTTGTATTGAGATCTTGTTTGAACCATAAAAATAGGGATCGTTTGATCCTAACCTTTTAGGCCCAAAAGAGAAGAACTAGGGAAGTTAATGATCAAAGAGGGTGGTAATGATGATGGGGTAAATAGATGAAATGAGTGAATGAAACCTTTTGGAGAAATTTTGAAGGGGTATGCTAAACTGTTAGGACTTAGATTGATTGTGATAATTTTACTAGATGCGTTAAGCCAAACAAGATTGTAGTGAAGTTGTATTCCCTAGGAAGTTGTGTTATCCTAGGGGAACTTGCACAAGGGGATGAATTGGCTAGGCGTGTTTAAGCCAATGTGATTGTGAACTAATGAACCTCAAGAAGTTGTGTTATCTAGAGGTAAATTTGTCCAAAGGATTTGACTATTGCGGCTAGGTGTGTTAAGCCAAAATAGGGTGATGTTGGTTTAGCCCTGTTAGTTTAGCATGAGTAATTTTTCTAGAGTTCCCAAGAAGGTTTGATGATGGGATGAGATTTGGTTTGATGAAAATATGGATAAGGATGACGACTTTGATACTATACTTGAACCTAGACACAACTCTCTTTACAAGAATTCGGTATTGAAGAACACGCTAGACTTCCTATGGGAGAAAAGCAAACCTTTCAAAGAGTTCAAGATTTTGCTGATAGTAGAACGCATACAAAGTTGGATTGTTCCTTGAAGCCTTTTTGTAGAAGTTGTATAAAAGTATTTCTCTTACTTCAAGGAGCATCTCAAGGCGTTGCTCACGGGCTTTTAGACTTATCTTCTTGAACTTTGGTTTTGGAATCTTGATCTTTCGGGATATCATTGGGAACAAAACATATGTGGTTCAATTTGTCTCTTTATCTTGGCTTAATGAATTCCTTTTATCAAAGAAACTTGCTTGATTATGTTTCAAACTATATGTCTAATGTCCCACTTTTTTTCTCATCCCACATGGTCCATTATGTGGAAATCGAGGAAAATAAGGCAAAAGTCTCCTATGTTTAACCTTATTGAAGACAAATGACGATAGAATCTAAACACTTAGAAACCTCTAAGGATAGAATCCCTAGGGAAAGCAAGAGTGCTCAAATTCGTCAAAGGTATTTGTCTCCTCAAAGGGGTTTGGAATTTGAAGGTCTTGTGAATGTTCATTTTTTGCAAATGTTTTCGAGAACCAAGCAATGTGTTCTTTCCTTCCAAGCACTTTTACAATCCTAGGATGATGAGGCAATATCTTGTTGGATTCCCACTTGGATAAATCCAACTGCGCATATCTTGTGCGAATGGCTAAATGCTTGACCACACTGGCTCCCCTTCACGACACACACTTCTCGAGTTAGCCAAGCATTAGTACCCATGAATCTCCCATGGCATACTTTCCCGCATGTATAACATGGGGCGGCTTCAAAGGACATGACCTTTTGCACCAACAAGATAGACAAGGTTTTAGCCTTTTTCTAAACAAAGGGTTCTAATGCGGGCATTTCGTTCATGGGGGATTATCCAACTTCGGCGAGAGTCCATTTCTATCCATCTCGTCGGAATAATCCTCATGATTCTTGAACTTTCCTCAAGAATCCACACTTATATACCGATTGGAAGTCGCTTGGCTTTAGCGTGTTTCCGGTTGGGTCATTCCCTTAGGTGAGTACTTTTTCCCACAAGACAAGCCCTTTAAGATAAACAAAAGTGAGCTAACATATCCCATCGCTCACACAACCTTTGTTGAAAAACAAAGGGGAGAACCTTCGCAATATATCGTGCTCACACTCGCATGTTTTGTTCAATTTTAAAAATACCCAAATTGAAATGTGGAGGCAATCTTTTATGCAACTTAGTGTCACCAAAAAAGACTTTTGATTCTCAAGATTGCTGTGAAGCACGAGAGAAGCGCATACGCATTTTTCAAATGATACTACTTTGCAAAAAATATTACAAAGCATGAAAAACACATGTTCAATTTTAATTTTCCTCAAAGCAATGATGAGTTATTTTTAAACACCAAATGAAGTGTGAGATTGCCTTGTTCAATTGTTAACCTTTAAAAAAAATCTAGTATGTTTGTCTAAGTTTCTTTTTAGCCCCTTGGCAACTTTTGAAAATAAATTTGATTGTTTATTTTAGAACCCAAAAGAAATTTAGTGTCCTAAGATCAAATGAACTTATCAAATTCCTTAAAGAGTGTTGAAGAACACTTTAGTGTTTAAAAACACTTTGTACGAAATGAGCATGGTGTCATAAAAAAAAAGAACTGCTTGTTCTTTTTAAACCCAAAGTAAATTTAGTGTTTCTAAGCCCAAATATTTCTTAACAAGTTTCTTAAAGAGTGTTGAAAAACACTTTACTGTTTAAAAACACTTTGGGTTGGTAAACATGGTATCATGATAAACTTCTTCCTTTGCTCCAACCTACAAAATGACAGAAAACCAGAGAGCAATAAAGACAGAAAACCAGATTAAAGACTAAAAAACCTTAAATTTAAAAGGTACATGTCAATTTAAAACTTCACTGTTTTCTCGCGGTGGAGTTTGAAAAAGCGACAGAGTTTGGAAAAGCAGTGCTATATAGCACCGCATTGTTGACTTTGCGCGGCGCTCTACAGAAACAGGGAGTGCAAAAGCGGCGCGATAGAGGCAAGCGACGAAGTTTAGAAGTGGCCCGATTTGCAATTTTGATTTTTTTAGGCGGGATAGACAAAGTGGCGGAGTTTGGAAGACACGCGGTGTGATATAGGGCCGTGACACTGAAAGTGGCTCAGTATAGACCCGCGCATTGGAGTTAGGGAAATTTAAAAAGAAGACAGGTAGGTAGAATTCTGTGGTGATGTTTGGAGATTTAGGCGCGGGTCAATATGTCACAACGTCTTTGAAAGCTGTGAAGTATCATGCCGTGGTGTTGAAAGCGGCGCAATATAGTGCCGCGCGACCAAGTTTGTTGTGTCTGCAAAAAAAAAAGCCAGAAACCGCGGAATTTTTTAAAAATGTGATTGAATTTTTGATTCAAGCCCTCCTTCTAGCGCCAAAATGTGAACCCCTAAACCTGAAAATGCACAAAGACAACAAACATGGTTAGATGTTAGATCAAAATGCATACAAGAGTGAGAGATTCCCCACAAAATCCACCTATTTAAACTACTATTAGGAAATGAAGAACAAAACTCAAACAATATGAAAGTAAATCCTAATTTAGCCAATAGATTGATGATCCCATGGGAGAATTGGTGCCAATGGAGTGTTGCAATTGACCATTTCCCAATTCCTAGGTTGCAATGAAGATGATCTAGGAATGGTCAAATCTCCAAAAATATTTGAGTATGACCTTGGTACAAATGTGAAAAATGGTGAATGCTTGGATGAAATAAGCAAAATTAGTTCTCAATTGGAGAGAGTAACTTTGCATGAAGATTGTGGATGAAAAATGAGGAGAGAAGTCTCCAATTTATAACTTTCAAATTGGAAGAGAAAGTGAGATTTGAGCAATGTGGGACAAAAGATAATCCAATGGCATTGTGCCACTTGTCCACATGTGATTGGGTGAGGAATGAGCACATTTTGGCCAATGTGCATGATAAATGCATAATTTTGAATTTGAAATTGTGAGATGACTTGTTGAAGAGGGAAGGGAAATGAAGTTAATGTCACTTGGATCAAGGTTAAGGACATGTAAGAGGTCTTAAATGCCTTGTTGGAAGGACTAAGTCCACTTGGTCTTTTTGAATTCACATGAGGGAATATTCCCTTTTGATGCCTTGTGAGGGAAAATAGATGAATTAATAAATCAAAGTATTTGATTTATTGTGCAAATTGCATTCTCTAGAGAATTTTAGTAAGAGGAATTAACTTAATCATGTTTTTGATTAATTTAATGAAGAATTAAGCGATGTGACAATTTAGACTTAGATTTATGAATTGATTTAAGTCAAGAATTGAGTTGAAATGATTTATTAAATTAATGATTTAATTTATTTAATCAAGAAGGAACATGTTAGATTAAATTAAATAAGGTTTCATTTATTTAATTTAATAAGAGGACTTTAGGGAATTTAATCAAATAAAAAGATTTATTTAATTAAACAGAGATGCAAGGTTAATTAAATTAAATTGATTAATTTAATCACTTGAAAGAGGAAGACTTACTCCAATAAATAATGATTTATTAAATTAAGAGATAGAATGTGATGAAATGCTGAGAATGTGATTTAGGAGGAAATGTTGTTAGTAATCGGGATCAAGTATGCCAAAATGAACTTGTACATTTTCTATGTCTACACTACTTAGTCCTTTTTACAAGTCCATTGACATCCCCAAACTGAGGCATTGCCAATTTTTTTTTATGGTTAAGTGTATATCTCCTTAGATTTACCAATAGTGAGTGCATCTTAGAATCCTTTGCATTTGCATACCATTAGTCTTCTCATTTTTAGTCTCATCCCATTTGCATTAGTATCCTTTGCATTTACATACCATTAGTCTTCCCATTTTTAATCTCATCCCATTTGCAGTAGTATCCTTTGCATTTACATACCTTTAGTTTCCTTTTAGTCTCATTTGCATTACCACTCACCATCATTGCATAGCATTACTTTATTAAAAAAAAACCCAAAAACATAGTGTCATAACTTTTGCATATTTAGGCCATCCCTCATCATCCCAAATTTGAGCAAAAACCTTTTATGGTTGAAATTAGATTACAGAGAAAAAGAAGACTCATGGGTTCTTGTGATCAAAATACCAACCTTTACAATTTCCCAAATGCAATGAATGTCAATACCAATAATTTCACCAATGACATGAATGACATGAATACAACTACAAACATGGGAAATTCCCTCATTAATCCGTTCAGTGAGATGTCCATTCCATCCTCTTCACATAATCCTTTTGAACAATTTGTTTGTAGAGACCAAAATGGGGAAGTCTTTGAAGAAGACATACAAGTTGCTGCCCAAAACCCAGAAGTGCCCTCTTTTGTGGAAGAATTCATTTTAAATGACTTAGCCAAATACCTAGCTATTCTCCTTGACCAAGGGGCTAGGTTACCAAAAGGATTTGACCTCAACTCTATTAGAGCAACATCTTTGGATCCCCAATCACACAATACTTTCATGGGAGCCAGTACACAAAATGTCATTAACACCATTAATGCTACCTCCCTTGGTCATACTACCACCACAAGTAACACATCCACTATGATCAACACAATGTCTATTGGGGGATCATCTACCCAAACCAACACCACATCAAAATCCATCCCCCCACAAACATCCACAGTTTCTTCACAAAATTTTGGATCAACAATGGGTGCCAACACTTCAAACCTCTTTGGGACATCATCTACCTCTATGGGTACAGCAACAAACCTCTTATTAGGTTCCTCTAATGCAATGGAAACAAACTCATCAAACCCTTTTGGGAGGAATAAACGAAGAGTTGTCATTCAAGGCACCCAAACTAATGTCCCAAATTCCTCACAGGTTAATACCAACATTCCTTTGAGGCAAAAAACCAACATTCCTCAAGGCCATAATTACCTATTTGGGCAAGGCAATCAAGGCACCCAATCTTCCATTCCATTCGAGCATCAACATGCTCAAGGCCAACATGGCGGTATCCCATATCTCACTTATGCTTCTTAAGTTCATACACAGCAACACATCCCTCATCAAAATGCTCATTTCCAACAACCGCCAAATCAGAACTCATTTTTCTCACCAACAACAAATCCCAAACCAACACATCTCATCACAACAGGTGGGCACTCAATCCATACCTATCACCAACATGTGTGATTCTACCAACAACCCAATTGTGGAGGCACTCACACTCAAACTTGCTGCTCTTCAAACACAAGTGGAGACCTTGCAATAGTCAAACAAAAAGTCTTACATGTCACATGACTTATGTCCATATCCATTTGACACAACCTTTTATATGCCACCATTTCATCATGGATATATGGTGCCACATTTCCCTAAATACAAAGGCAAGACAATCCCCAGTGAACACATAAGAGAATTCACCACCAGTTGCATGGACATTGCATATGAACAAACCTATCTCATGAGACTCTTCTCTAGAAGTCTCGTAGGCCATGCACTTGAGTGGTTCTCGCTATTTCCTAAAGGAATCAAAAAATGGGATGAATTGGAAAATAATTTTGTTGAAAACTACGCCTATAACATTGTCACAAATATTGACATTGCCTCCTTATGTAGACTTACCCAAGAGGATGCAAGAGAGACTTTTATCCCATTCTTTCAAAGATGGAGAACCTTAGCAATCAAATTTCCAGTAGAAATACCTGAAAATGAGAAATTCACCATGTTTGTGCAAAATCTCCTAGGACCGCTAAGATATGGCTTACAAGTCCATTTTTGTACCACCTTTCTTGACCTTGTTGAAAAAGGTGTTCAACTTGAAAAATCCTTGATCACCAAAGGTGAATTAAAATATGGTGGCAAAAAAATCAAAACCACCACAAACACTAATCCAAGTGCTTCCAATGACAAAACCAAATACTGGGTTAAAAATAAACACATCACCAATGATGGTGTGGTTGATGTGAAAACCGTCAATACAATAGGTCATGTACTCATCATCAACGGAGTTCAAAATCAAAATGCACCTGTGACTACAACGACACCAACTGCCAATGCTATTTCAAAATAACCCTGCTCAATCTACTCAAAGGCAGCCATGTCAACCACGATAATTTCAAAAATGCACATACACCCCCTTGGGTGAGCCTATCGAAATTGTCTTAAAGAAACTTATCCAAAATGGTGTCATAAATTTGGATGAACCTAAACCATATGACCTTGGTCAATTCAAGCCATCATGGTGGGATGATAATGCATTTTGTGATTACCACCGTGTTAAAGGGAATAAAACCTCCTCTTGTCATCAGTTATGAAATCTTGTGCAAGACCTTATTGAAAACCATACCATTGAGTTAGGAGGTCAACCGTTTGCGTCTAATTCAGATCATACAATCCACAAGAACCCACTGCATGATCATGGTTTTGGTAACCCCTCCTCGTCTGGCACAAAGAATAACAATAATCAAGCCAACCACGTCTGTCTTGCCTTCAATTATTCTGGTGGTACCATCATTACCAATATTTTCACTGCTGATGAAGATAAATGTGTCAATACCATTACTATTAAAAAGGCCTCAGAATGCAATGTTACTACATGCAAAGGCAAGGTCACCATCCTAGGTCCCTCTGCTCATCAACCCAAGATTACCATACCTGGTCCATATGTCAAGCAACCAAAACCAAATCCAAAGTTTAAACTTATCAAGTAATTGAACTAAACACCTGCTCAAATCTCCATCCTTGAATTTCTCTGCATCTCACCCGCACATAAGGCCATCTTGGATAAAGTCCTGCAAGAGTCTTCCATCCCAAACAACATTGATGTCAACCATTTCGAAACTATGGTCAGATATTTGACTTCGCCTCACCACATTACCTTTTCGGACATTGACTATTCCTCACCCAAACCATCTCATAATGATGCCCTTCATATCGAGGTTTTTGTCCATAAGCATAAGGTTAGACGAGTCCTAGTAGATGGCAGAGCGAGATTGAACATCTGCTCCTTAAATCTCTTGGATTCTTTGATGCATGTGTGGATGCTACCAAGAGCATTGTCATCAAGGCGTATGATGTTGAAGAACACGCTTCTAAAGGCGTCATCACAATTCCAATTCATGTGGAACCAATTATCATAGATACAACATGCCAAGTCCTGGATCGTGACATACATTACAATATCTTACTTGGTCGCCCATGGATTCATGCCTTAAAGGCCATTCCTTACACATACCACCAACACCTGAAGTTCCCTTTTGATGGTACTGAAATTACTATCCTAGGAGATCCTGATCCATTTCAATATTGTACCAATCTGAGAGCCACTGCTGAGCACCAAGTACCCATAAATCGAGAAACCTCAACTTCCACCTCTTCAAAATATATTGACCCATCTGCACTCTCCAAATCATCCCTATCCATTCCATGAACTTCCACCGCACCATCCTCATCGACCTCAATACCAAGTAATGACCTTTAGATCTAGGACCTTGGTTGTGGAGAATTCAAATTGAATACGGCTTATTGTATCACCACAATACCTAAGCCACCTAAAGTTTATGGTCGACCTTGTTTTGCAATCGAGCCTTAAACAACTTTCAAGGTTCCACCAAAAAGAGTATTCATACTATGGGGAGACATGAGTGATGAAGCCATTATTGACATAGTTGACTGGATCTACAAAGACCCAGAAGGATTACCTCCACTATCAGTGCATCTCTATGGAAAAGACTATGACATATGCAAGGCACTAGGTTTTGATGGCACAAGTGGCCTTGGAAAAGCCAACAATGGAAGGAGAGAACCTATCATTATTTCTACAAGACCAAGGTACATAGGGGTAGGTTTTGACCAACTCAGAACTGACGATCAACGTACCTATGAGCTTTCAAGTGAGGACGTAACAGCTCCAGAAAATGTCGAGACAAGTGAAGAATCCCTTACCGAAACTGACTCTAATGAATGGGAATGGGGATATGAGAAAACCCTGAGTAACTGTGATATTGATGAACTATTCCTGGAACCTGGCCAACCCCCTTTTGAAGAAAGATTTCGATAAGAATACAACATTGATCCTATTGACCGCCATTCTAAAAATAAGGAATGGGTAAGCATTCCTTGGGATCCAGAAGAACATAAATTGTCATCGACAACATTTAAATTTTCCCACCACATTCTCGAGCCCACCCATGAGCCTGACATGCTTGAACCTACTGTCCATGCCTTTGAACTACCAACCACTAGTCATAATGCTAATACTTTTGTCCCCTATTATGACTATGAATACAACTCATCTGAATCTGAATATGGTCCATCCATTGAATATGACACAAAAGTTGAAATTGACAACTTCACCTTCACACTCGAGGCTTCAATTTGCATGATTTTTCGCATCTTCCCCATCCTTTACCAACATTGATGATAGGATTTCCCTTGTTTACCCACAACTCATTGACTGGGACCAACAAGAGCCACTGGCTATGGATATTTTCCAGAATGATGAGGCCATTGCAGAATTCATGGGACTCCGAGAGGGAATTCCGTGGGGTGATCACAAAGTAGGATTTTCTATTGACCTAGATTATGCAACTTACTTCGGGGAGACTGTGCAATCCTCCAATTGCAAAAATACAAAGAATAAAATAAAAAAAGAAATGTCTTTAGGTGAAAACTGCAAGGTGCCTTCTAACAATAAAATAGTAAAAAATAAAGGACGTATCCGAAGGTGAAAACCTCTCTGAGGCACCTATGGATGGAGGATTGGACTTTCTTCCCGTAACAGAGGAAAAATCGGCAATGCTTATCGAAGACACCATAGAAGTTAACATAGCTACACCAAAGAATCCCAAAATGGTTCTCTTAGCCGCATCATTGTCAGAAGAAGAAAAACTTGAATTCCAAAAATTCTTCACAGAAAGGAAAGTTGACTTTGCATGGTCATATGCTGACATGCTAGGCCTAGATCCATAATTTGTACTGCATCATCTTCCTTTAATTCTAGGTATCAAACTAGTCAAACAAAAATTGCGAAAAATTCATCCACAGATTGCAGTACTTGTAAAGGTTGAACTAAAGAAGTTACTGGATACTGGATTCATAAGATCAATAGACTACGCTAACTGAATATCCAACATTGTCCCTATCACAAATCCAAACAGAAAAATCAACATTTGTATGGATTTCAGAGATTTAAATAAGGCTTGTCCAAAATATGATTTCCCATTGTCGAATATAGACATGATTGTTGATCTCACAACAAGGTAAGAGATGCTATCTCTCATGGATGGTTTCTCGAGCTATAACCAAATCCGCATTGCACGCAAGGATCAACACAAATGGGAATTCACATGCCCATGGGGAACATACTGTTGGAATTTCATGCCTTTCGGCTCAAATAATGCAGGCACCACATACCAAAGAGCCATGACAACAATATTTCGTGACATGATGCATATCATAATGGAAGATTATGTGGATGACCTTTTGGCCAAATATTTGACATGGAAGGATCATCTTAGGGTCCTAGACAAATTTTTAGATGGCTAGAAGATTACAAGGTTCATTTGAACCCAAAAAAATGTGTCTTTGGGGTTACTTCAGGCAAACTATTGGGCTACATAGTTTCACGACAAGGCATAGAGGTTGATCCTGCAAAGGTGAAAGAAATACTAGACATGCCTCCACCAAAAGGAATTAGTGAGTTGATAACACTTCAGGGCAAACTGCAATCCATCTGATGCTTCATCGCACAATTGGCAGACAAGTGTCAAACATTTAAGTACTTGTTACGAAAAAGTATCCCCTTTGTATAGACAGACAAATGCCAAACAACCTTCAAACAAATCAAAGAATATCTATTGACACCACCTATCCTAGTGTCGCCCATTGAAGGAAATTCATTGATTATGTATGTCTCTGCAACTACAAATGCACTGGGGGCATTATTGGCACAAAATGACTATAAGGAAAAAAAGAGAGCCATATATTATATCAGTCATACATTGATAGGATATGAAATTAATTACACATATGTGGAATGTGTTTGTCTCATAGTTGGCTTTGCAGCACAAAAACTAAGACATTACATGTTGAATCACCAAACGTACCTGGTAGCTAAGATTGATTCACTAAAGTATCTTCTAAGTCGAGCAGCATTGACAGGTCGGTTAGCAAAGTGGGTCATGATTTTGAGTGAATATGACATGCAATACATTGAGCACAAGGCAATAAAAGGGAAAGTAATAGCGGATCAACTTGCAGATGCACCCATCCGAGGCACTCATCCACTAATAACTGATTTTCCCGATGAGTCTATCTTTCATGCAGAGCCTATATCACCATGGAAATTGTATTTCGATGGGTCTCATACTAGTCACGGCTCAGGAGCTGGTATCTTGTTCATCACACCGCAAGGGGATTCAATTCACAAGGCATTCCAGATCACCTTCCCTTGTACTAATAACATTGCAGAATACAAAGCACTGGTCACAGGACTCAAAATGGCAATTAAATGGAAAATTCAGACACTGTTAGTTTTCAGAGACTCTCAGTTGGTTATCAACCAGGTGAACGATGATTATGAAACAAAGGATGAAAATTTATTGCCTTACAAGTGGATGGTTGGTAGCTTCATGACATCTTTCAGTATGATTTCTTTTGAACAAATCCGAAGGACACAAAATAAAGGAGTTGATGCCATGGCCACTATTGGATCTCTCTTAGACATCCCCAAAAATGTGTCACAATTTGAGTTCTTAGTGAAACAACTGTTGATGCATGCATATGAAATTCCAGAGTCATAAATGGTCTGTGAATTTGTTGGTCCTAGTTCACCTTGGTATCAGGACATCTATGATTATCTGAAGTCCCAAACCCTGCCACCCAACCTATCCGATAATCAGAGAAAATCCTTCATTTGAAAAGTTGCCCGACACACCATCGTCAGTGACAACCTATACCTCTATGGCTTTGATAACACCCTTCTTTGCTAGACCTTGACACTGATGAAGCCCAAAAAACTTTACGAGAAGTGCATGAGGGTATATGCGTATCTCATTCGAGTGGCCCAACTTTAGCTAGGAAAGTCACCAGATTTGGATACTATTGGCCGACACTAGAAAAAGATGCTCTTCAGTTTGTCAGAACATGTCGGAAATACCAGGTGCACAGTGACCTAATCCATGCACATGTATAGGAGCTAAGACCGATCACTTCTCAATGGCCCTTTGCACAATGGGGACTCGACCTCGTGGGCAAGATCCATCCATCCTCCCTAACAACCATAAATTCATAATTACTGTCACTGAGTACTTTACTAATTTGATTGAAGTCGTCCCCCTCACTTACATCACCGGTAAGCAGATATCTAAGTTTATCCTTAATTACATGATCTGTCGGTATGGTGTTCCGTAGTCCATCATCACAGATAATGGTCGTCCATTCAAAAATCCAGACGTTTGTGAACTCTATGAGCAATTCCACATCCAACACCATTTCTCCACCCCATATTATCCATACGGCAATGGTCAAGCTGAGGCATCAAATAAAAAAATTCTTCGCATTCTTAAGAAGATCGTCAATGATGCTGGTCGAGATTGGCATTTCCAACTCAATCCTGCCTTATGGGCCTACCGAACCAGCATTCCTATGCCCACTGGAGCCACTCAATTTTCCCTCATCTACGGATCTGAGGCCATATTTCTTATCAAGGTTGAAATTCCTTCTCTCTGAGTCTCCTTGAAGGGAATGATCGATGATGAAGAGTACAGACAGTCTCGCCTGCATGAGCTATAAATGTTATAAGAAAGATGACAAAATTCCTTGAATCACTTGTAGGAATATCAAAATCATCTTTGCAGGAGCTATAATAAAAGAGTGATGGTGAGAAAATTTGAAATTGGTGACTTGGTCCTCATGTAGAATCCAAGAAATCAGGCTGACCATGAAAAGCCTAGAAAGTTTGAGCCTAATTGGCTTGGTCCTTATATTATTACTGCAAAATTCAGTTCTGGAGCCTATCAGTTGACCACACCTGATGGAGAACAGTTCACAAAATCCATCAACAACCTACATCAATGAAAGTTCTACACATAGCATCAAAGAGCTTGGCTAAAAACCTAAAAATATAAAAATAAGAAAAAAATAGTCCCTTGATGAAAACCTGGCAAACAGGCATCTTGGTGACACCAAAAAAAATAAAAAAATGGCAAAAATAGTAAAAATAAATTCGTCCAATAGTGAAAACCTGGCAAACAGGCGCTCTGGATAAGTACCATGGTGAAAACCTGGCAAACAGGCACCATGCGTAGTCGATCGTTGCTCCACCATCTACTGTTACTCTAATCGACCTTTATCCACTTTGCATAATCATGAAAACCTGACACATTCACAAAATTCATCATAAGTCCTATCAATTTCGTCCATGGCTAGCATTGGTTTACATCACCCCTTGCATATCCTTGCCTTTTGTCCTGCGTCTGCCTATTTCCATATCATTTAGCCCGGATAATCCTCGACCTATTTGGGGGCAAGACCTTTATCATGTAACTACAGTGGGTGTCACACATGATCCGACATTCATAAAAAGTCTTGAAAAAAGTCATAAAAATCCTAAAAAGTCCTGGAAAAAATCCTAAAAAATTTGAAAAATGTCCTGAAGAAAATACAAAAACATTCAAAAAGTGTCAAAAATCTCTAAACAAAGTCAAGTCTATCCCGTCATGTCAAGTCAATCACGTCACCCAATCTTTGTCCTGGTCAGAACTACATTGTCTCTACGCATTTTCTACGTAGGCAAGATTTATCTTTGAATCCCCAAGACATTAGGTCAATCCTCACCTCGAACTATTGCCTCCCAATGCAGGGTGGGGGGGAATTCTAGTTGGCAATAGTTCCAGGAGCTGGTGGGTGACCGCTATCTCCTCCCACCAACCCCAAGAGGGAGACATCTGGACCAACGATGGACAAACGAATGATGATCTGCTCGGGCCCTAAGGGATAGCTTCAACATTTGAACGACTAGGTTTGTCAAAATAAAATCATGGTTCAATTTTTTGTCCTTCAAAAAAAGTCATTGGTTGTGTCGAACTACGAGGTCTCTGAGTGCATGACGTAGGCAAGGCCATCAATTGATGAGCCCCCAAGGCCGCACTAGGTCATTCCATTGGGGTTCATGGCACTACACTTTCACACATGTCAAATTATCTTTGAAT
Source organism: Sequoiadendron giganteum (assembly GCA_007115665.2). Classification (NCBI taxonomy): domain Eukaryota; kingdom Viridiplantae; phylum Streptophyta; class Pinopsida; order Cupressales; family Cupressaceae; genus Sequoiadendron; species Sequoiadendron giganteum. The sequence continues at coordinate 610,791,051 of CM021107.1, read as the reverse complement.
CAAGCAAATATTTTATCAATCCTGAGCAAGCAATCTATTGGCAATCTATTTCATCAACATTTCAGTCAAATTGGCATGTCAACAATGGCATGTATTCAAACTCTATCAAGACAAATCAACCTATCAAAAATTTGGGTACTTCTTCAGATGTGTCATTCTGAGGAACAACTTTTGTCATCTATTTATGCTTTTGGATGTGTCCTTCCTAAGCATCGTCACCATCATCTGCCATTTTGATGGATTCTCCTAACTCCGAGAATCGATCCTCATGATATCAATGTCATCCAAGATGTGTCCTTCCTGAATCTAGTATCACTCGGCATTTGAAAATCGTGACCTCATCAACATTGGCATTTCAACAGTAAAACACTTGATAATTTCAAAATGTGACAATTTGTTCACTTGGTGAACACTTGGCAAATGCTAATTGTCTTCTTGATGATTATCATGATATTAGTTCTTTACGTTAGAAGAACCATGACATATCACGTTGATCATCCCACTACTAGTTTCTCAAGGATGTCTTGACTTCAGGATTTAGAGGAGCAACAATGTAGTACGATGATTTTCTTGTCTGTTTTTAACTATCATGTGGCTAGTTTCTCGAGGATGTCCTGACATCAAGATTTAGCGAAGCAGCGACGTCTCATGATTGGTCTTGTTCTTTTTTGCGGTTGGCTATGACAAAATGACTAGGGGCAATTGTGTTCCTCGTATGAGTCATGATCATCCTTGTCTGGGACTATTGATCTATGTGATGGTTTGACCTTGCACAATATTGATCTATGTCATATAATAGTGTTTGTCGACCATCATGACATTTTCGCCCAATGATGATTAAGACCAATGCCTATTATAGTACTATGGCAAGTGTTGAAGGATTTTTGTTTTTGCACTAACATGCACATATTTCTCCGCACTAACATCCATCTTCATCTTTTCTTCTCTCGTCCTCTGATGATATCCTGTGACATACAAAAAATATAGATGCATACATGATCAAACGAGCATTTCATCTTTACATTTCACATTTGCATAAATCAAATACCATAATTCACATTGCATGACACTATCATTTACATCCATCCATCTAGCATACATAAAACCATCATTTACATTAACATAGAGACATCATACCCATCATTTTCATTTACATATAGGAATCATATCATCATACATTGCATAATACATACATACATGAACATATTCATAAACACATCAATAACCATAAAGCACGATGACCATATATCTCATAACATCATAAATGCATCACATCAGATAAAGCATAGAGCATCATAACACATAAAATCATATAGTCCACATCCAAAAGCATCTCATATATATATCTCAAAAAGAATATCATGTCACAGGATGAAATCAAAGGATATCACAAAAATGGAGCTCGCAGGCTCGAGTGTCAATATATATAATGTCTCATACAAATAACAAAGTACAAATCCTATGTTGTGCCCCCTCCATCCCATGGAGGTGACTCATGAGGTGGCTTCTGCTAACTCATCAGATGAAAGGTAACCTAAATAGGCGTGGTGTCCTGAGCCTGACTCTGAGATCCTGAAGGCTCGATGATAGGGGGTTGGCTCTACTCTGTCTGGTGTCCTGATGACACTGATCTATGGTTGTTCCCTGACCTATGGTTGTGGCCTTATGAATGTCTATGAGAAGTATGAGACTTGTGACCTGATGACTGCCCAAATGAGGTGGACCCCCAGCACTCGTATGACTGCTGCTATGTGACCTGTTGGTGTTGTGGGTTAGTGTCCCGCTACCTGTCCTGCTGTGGGATATGGAAAATCCTAAGTCTCGTCTCTCTGGTGGAACAACTTGCTCATATAACAACCCATATCAGCCCCTGGTCTTGGCCATATCCCCTGACGGTCCTGTGCACAACTGTGCAAACTCGGTCACCCATCTATCTGACTCCTATCGTCGAATAATGGCTTGGTCTCTCTCCAGTCTTGGAACCTCCAACTCTACTGCCAGGGCCTTGTTCTGAGACAAGGTCGCATCTAATCTACTTTGAAGATTAGAAATCCTCTGATCCACAGTGGGATTCACCGAAAAAATGGGTGGCATATCCCCCTCCTCATCTCCCTTGATCATCCACTCCCATAGCCTCCTCTCGGCCTCATCCTCCCCCTCCTCATCCTCCTCCTCCCTCTCCTCCTCCATCGCCTCCACTCCTTAGACCTCCTCCACATCAATTTCAAGAGGATGGTGCTTAGAAAAAATATCCTCCTTTGGTTTCTCTCCCTCTCCTCTAGCCTCCTCGCCCCTAAACTCAACCTCCTCCTCTTCTCTAGCCTCCGCCTCCTCCCTCTCTAGCTACTCTCCCTCGTCATCCTCCTCCCAGATGGGTGACAATGGTGCAGCACCCACCCATTGTCTAACTCTCTTGGGGTGCCTTCGCCCTCCATCACCCCTCCTCCTCACACCCCCTGCCACCCCCATCATCTCCCCCACCTCTCCCTCCATCACCCCGGCCACCATCTACCCCACCTCTCCCCCATCACCCCGGCCACCATCTCTCCCCCGCCCTCCATCTCTACCTTCGTCTTTGCCACCCTGACCTCCCCTCCACACCTAAGGAATGATTGATCAACGATCAATAGGAGTTGGACCATCTAGGTCTGTCAACGGAATAGGCATGTGAACCTGCCACCAGGCATCGTACTCAATAAATTTTGCTGCATCTACTTGACCTCCCCTCCACCCCCACTGTTGTGCGACTAGGTTGTCTATCTGCTGCTCTACCACTACCACTACTATCGGTGGGCCCCATACGGTCTCCCTAGACGACCGTGCATACTCTGTCGTCCCAACTAGCACATCTTGTTGCTCGCCAAACTATCATAGTACCTGCTAGGGTAGGTACATATCAATGATACACTGACTCTGCACCGTGCGGCCAATCAGGTATCTGAACTATCTACATAAGGAAAGATGGTTGTCCTCATCCGACCACTGGGCACAATCTCTGTACGACCTCCAAAAAAAGCTAACCAATGTGTTGATCTAATGTTGCCAATACCCGGTATCTCCTATGCAAGTCTGGCTAATTGAACCAACATATAGGTAAACATAGGGTATGTCATCACCCAACTGTTGAATTTGTATTGGTGGGTAGAAGAAAAGAATGTGCTCCCATGCCAGATCATAAGTAATGTGGTACCATAGTTGATACGCTGACCCTCCTGATACACAACCTTATGTAGTTGATGGTACAACATGGCCAATAAAAGGGCCCCAAAACAAACATTGTCCTTTGTGCACGCATGCGAACTAGTACATCCCCCCATCTTAGGGGAAATCCGTGTCCACGACGATAAAAAATCAGCACCCCGACAATCAAATTCATAAGCATGGCATCCCATCGTGCGTAGTGGTCAGCCACAAAATTCCACCCGATCTCATACCCATGGATGCCTAAACCGGTACCATCTGATCCTCATACAACTCTCCCAAGGCCTATCGCCCTCTATGAGTATCATAAACTACTCTCTCCCCACTGATTGGGATGCACAAAATATGATACACATCCTCTAGGGTAATGGTAGCCTCTCTTGTAGGTAAATGAAAGGAATAGGTCTTTGAATGGCATCTCTCACAGAGCACCGTCAGTAATCCCTTGTTTGCCCGAATAATGGGAATGTAAGTGACATAATACAACCCCAGTCGCATCAACCACTGTCTCTCCCTGTCACTCAGTTGATCTCTAAAAGCATAAGTAGTAGGTCTGAACTCTCGAGAATAAATAAGCACTAATCGTCTCTACACACGCAAAAACAAGGGTTAACACACATGGATTAGCAATTAAGCACATTACTACTATCTGAGAAACCAAAAATGCATCTGAAAAATGAGTCTACACTAAGTCAACTTTGGTCAACCTTGGTCAATGGTAATTGCATCACGTTGACTGCAATTGCATTGCACTAAGTCATATGCGGCTTTGCATTTCGTGGTTGCATCACAAATTCGCAGATGCGTCATTCCACCTAGCAATTGCGAACCTTTACAGTGATTGCGTCTTTCGATATGACAATTGCATCATTTTATAACAATTGTGTCATTTGGCGAGGCGGTTGCATCTCGAACTCGCACTTGCATTGCTCACCATCCCATTTGCGTCGCATTTTGACACATGCGTCATTTGCCCTATCACTTCGTTTTTAAACCTTAACTTTCCCACCCATTGCACTTGCGTCAAACGCGAAGGCATTTGCCTTGCAACACATATGTTCTCCCCCCTAAACCCTAATAAATGCACATAAATCGAGAAAATTAAAAGTCAGATAGGGTACTTATCGATGCCTCTACACCCTCGAGCCGTCGGAATGTCCTCACACGATAGCCACGGTGCGCTAACACTGGAATCATCATCGTCTCCTCGCACTTTGCTCTCCAAAATCTCAAAATATAAATTGTGAAAATGACACTAGGTTTGGCTTTTTTCAACCTATTTATAGGTTGAGAATTACGGTTTGACCTGATGGGTTTGTACTGGAGGCTCATTTGACCGCCTTTGACTGGCATTTTCACTAGCTTAATGTCCTCTATTTTTGAAATCGATCGCGTCATTGTTTTTCTGGTCATCAAATTGACTAATCGAGACATTTTCCAAAATTTTCTGACCCCGGGCCAAAATTCAAAAAGTTTCCCTAGGGGGCATAGGCACTCCATACCTTCGTTGGGGCATATTCTTGACTTGTTTTCTTTTCCATAACGTGATAAACTGCATTATGACAAAGAGGGGCAAATGTAGACACATAAAAATGACCTAGGTTTGCAAACTCTATTTTACCTCTTTCGTCCTAGCATAATTATGATATTTTAATTATGTTTGTGGCCCACCTTTGACTATTAATTAAATAATTTGTAATTATTTAATTAATTAATGTCTTCTTATTCTTCATGATTATTACATAAATAGATTTTATTTATTTATTTAATGCGTCACTAACTATCTAAAGTCTTCTCATAATTAAATAAATTTCTCAATTTATTTAATTAATCTCTGCCATTTATGTCTTCTTAATTATTAAATAAATATATCTTATTTATTTATTTAATATGTCACTAATTCTTAACTCTTCTTATAATTAAATAGATTTATTAATTTATTTAATTATTGGGCTCATTCTCTAAATTAAATAATTATTTAATTGCCTTATTTGACATTTCCCTCATTTTAAATAAAACAATTTATTTAAAATGGTCGCACATGGTTAACTGCCACTTCTTTTAGTAAATAATCTCAAAATCAATTATTTACTATCACACTAAATCCATATTTTGAATTAATTTTAATTCAAAATGGTAATATTCTTCTATAAATCAAGTAATTGTTAAAATTATTGATTTTCCAGATCTCATCTTCTTGTTCAACTTGATCTTCTTCATTTTACTAATTTTCATTTCACTGTCACATCTATTCTCCATCCTTAATTTAATTTCTTAAATTAAATCTTGTCCACTCATTTGGAAATATTACCCTAACCCTAATTGAGAGTTGCCATTTTGAATCTTGACCATTGATTCTAGGGCATTTCACAATCTTTAATCTCATCCGTCCATCCAAAATTGCATTTTCTATAAAATGCCAATTTTGTCCTCATTTTCGACATCTTGAATAATTTGGAATATCTCTTAATATTTAATCTTTTGCATTTTCTTGAGTTTTAACATAGTCTTGCTTTTGTCATTTAGCTACTTAGATCATTGCATGTAGGATTAATCTTCTCTTGCATTTCATATTCAATCCTTTAACACTTGCTTAGGGCTAGTCCATAGTATAGAGTTGCTCATCAAAATCTGAGGGCACACTTCACATTTCAGCGAGCTAGAAGGTACAATGGAAGTAAGCCATGGAGGATGAAGGATTTGAGTGAGCTTGTTTCATGTATTCCTTTTCTTATTCCTATGCATTCTATTGATGTATTATGGATTAATATAATATGCATGTGTGTTGCTAACCTTTTAATCTTGCAGGGAAATCCATAGTTACAACATTTTATTTGCTTTTTCAAGACACGTCTCTACACAAAAATCTGAGCCTTTCTATGTTTTTGATGTCCATTTTTGGGCATTTCTGATAAAAATGAATTTTTAGCTATTTTTTAATCACGATTTTTAGACATTTTCTAGGCGTCGAGTTTTATATTGCAGCTGATTTTTTTTTGAGCTAGGGTTTTGAACAAACCCTCTATTTTCAAGTGAATTTTTTTTTTCTAATAGAAGATTCTTTCTGGATTTCTCATGAAGATTTCTAGGTGGGCATTAGATTTTTCTAGGTGTCTTGAAATCCGTGCATTGGGGATTTGTGCAGTTGGGTTTACCTAATTTTTTGTGCTTAAAACTGCCTTAGTTTTTTGGGATCAGTGCAATTTGTTTTATCACCTTGTTTTTCATGCCTCAAAAAGCATGCAAGATGGTGAGTTTGACCAACATTATGTTGGAAGGCAGTCAACATTTGGCTTCTAAACAAAAGAAGTAGGGAGGGTCTCAATAGAAATCAAATGTTTCCAAGCACACTGAGCAAAAGGAATCTGCCTTTTACGCTTTTATGGCTAAAAGACCATCAAATCATGTGAAGTCGTCTACTTGGTACATTGATTCATGTGCTTCATGACACTTTACCCATCAACATGATTGGTTCACGGACTTCTCTCCTTTCAGCGACTCGGTTATTTTTGGAGGAGGTGAAGAGTATACCGTTGTCGATAAGGGCACTGTTCAAATTCAATCTAGTGGGAGGAATCTCATATTCCTCAATGTATACTACGTTCCTGGCAGGGAACTGAACCTTCTCTCTATTAGTCAGATTATGTGGAACTCTCCTTAGTTGGATTTCGTATTCAATGCACATCAGTGTTCGATTGTTGATCGAGAGACTCGCACCATTGTGGTTGTTATTATTAAGGATCATGGTCTATACAAACTTGTGGATATAGGTGATTCTCCAGAGTTAGCCATGTCAACTAGAAATTATACCATCACCAATCTTTGACATCAGTGGTATGAGCACTTAAATGTGCACTCTCTCTTAGCTAGCTCGAGAGAGACTTGTAGCTGGTTTACCTAAGATCTAGACTAAGCACCATGGCATTTGTGGAGCTTGTCAGGCTAGGAAGTAGCACAAGACACTGTTCACAGATGGTGACTCATGGCGAGCCTCTAAGGTACTATAGTTGGTTCATGTTGATGTATGTGGGCCAATGAATACACCTTCTATTACTGGTTGTAAGTATTTCTTTCTTTTTGTTGATGATTTAAATCATAAAATGTGGGTGTACTTTATTAGACAAAAATTAGATGTGTTTACTATATTTCAAAAGTTTAAGGCCTTAGTAGAAAAAGAGTCTGGTTGTTCCATAATCACTCTTAGGTCAGATAATGGGGGGAATTTTGTTCTATTGCTTTCTCCAACTTCTATGATACACACGACATAAAACACTAGTTAACCACACCCTACACTCCTCAACAAAATGGTGTTGTAGAGCGGCACAATCATACAATCACGGAGATGGCCTACTCCATGTTACAACACATGAGTGTTCCTAATAAATTTTGAGTAGAAGTAGTCTACATTGTTGTCTATCTCCTTAATTGGTCTCCTACATAGGATATTAAGGGGAAGACTCTCAAGGAAGCTTGGACTGGTCACAAACCTAAGATCAGTCATTTGAAAATCTTTGGCTCTTTAGCATATGTATGGATTCCATATGCCAAGCGCTCCAAGTTGGATTCCAAGAGTCAAAATCTTATGTTCATAGGGTATAGTGACAACCATAAGGCTTACAGGATGATTGATATAGACACTGATCATCTCCTCTTCAGTCGTGATGTTGTCTTTGATGAAGAACAAGGACCTTTTCACCTTTCCTCATCTATATAGCATTCTAAGTATCACCCTTTGAAGGCTTCTGATTTTGGTGTTCATCTTTTGTTATGGGAGGGATGATGAAGATGCAAATTTTATTTTTGATGATGCTCAACTGGATTTTCCTTCGGATGATATTGATCTTCCACCTGATGAACCTGTTCCAGATCCACTACCAGTTCCAACTCCTCCTATTACATCTGATGTTGGCACTTCTCCTCTTCGGCCTAAATGGTGGGCTAAGACTATTGGTGATCTTCATTATGATGAGTTCATTGAGGGGAGATCATCTAGAAACAAGAGAAAACAACATAGAGTTAATTTTTCTCTCATGGCCAACATTCACAGTGTTTATGGGCCTCAGACATATTCAAAGGCTAAATGAACTCCTAAGTGGGAAAAGGCTATGGAGGCCGAATATCATAGTCTTCAGAAGAATCAAACTTGGGTCCTTTCTAATCTTCCTCTAGGGAAGAAGCCCATTAGTTGTAAATGGGTGTATAAGGTTAAGTACAAAGCTGATGAAACCCTTGACAAGTACAAATCTTGTTTCATTGCTAGAGGGTTCTCACAAAAGGAAGGCATTGACTATCAGGAGACTTTTTCTCCTATAGCCAAGATGAGTACCATTTAGCTCATCCTTTCCTTAGCAACCCAATTTGGTTGGAAATTCCAGGACATTAAGAGTGCTTTCCTCAATGGTGAGTTGAAGGAAGAAGTCTACATGATGTACCCTCTAGGGTTCAAGGTTACCAGTAAAGAACAAAAGGTGTGTAGACTGGTGAAAGCACTCTATGGCCTAAAATAGGCTCCTTAGACTTGGTACATCAAGATTGACAGGTACCTCACAGATCATGGCTTTCAGAGGAGTCCATCTGATTCTAATTTGTATGTCAAAGACACTGGTAGTGATATTCTTATTCTTGTTGTCTATGTGGATGACTTCATCATTACTAGCAGCTCAACACATTTGATCGATGGGATCAAACACGATTTGTGCAACATATTTGACACGATAAATTTGGGACTTTTGCATTAATGTTTAGGTGTTGAGGTTTGGCAGACAAAGAGAAGTATATTCATCTCCCAGTATAAATATGTTCAAATTCTATTGGATAAGTTATGAATGTAGGATTGCAAACCTGCCTCCACACCCATGGAAAAAGGGTTGAAGTTGTCAGCCAAATCAGACTCACCTATAGTGGATGAATCCTCATTCAAGCAACTAGTGGGCAGCGTCATCCATCTCACTGCCACTAGACCTAACCTCAGTTTTGTAGTGAGCTACATTTCACACTTCATGATATCCTCCAAGGTTGATCATTGGGTAGCAGCAAAGTGTGTGCTGCATTATCTGAAGGGCACTTTTGATTATGGAATTCTTTACACTAGGATTCACGATCCTAAACTCATTGGTTTCACAAAATCATATTGGGAAAGTTCGGTTGATGACATAAAATCAACATTTGGATATGTTTTCAGTTTGGGATTTTGTGCAATCACTTGGACTAGTAAGAAGCAATAGGCAGTGGCTCTTTCCTCGACAGAAGCAGAGTATCAAGGAGCAGTTAAAGTAGCTTGTGAGGCAGTTTGGCTTCACTGGATGCTTGTGGATATGCAAATATCTCAAGTAGGTCTGAGTCCCTTATTCTGTGACAATCAAGAAGTTCTCAAACTTTCCAAAAATCCAGTCTTCCATGAAAGAACCAAGCATGTGGAAACTCATTGTCACTTCATTCAGAAGCTTGTTGAAGATGGATCAATTTAGTTGCTATATGTTTCGACAGAGGAGTAGACCGCAAATATTCTTAGCAAGTTGCTTAGTCCACATAATTTTGTAAAATTTAGGGGGCATCTAGGTGTTGTTGACAGATTGACCATTAAGGGAGGGTATTAGATTAATTAAAATTATATCTATTTAATGGTCTATATTGTAGCATGTTGTATCTATTACATAATTTCTATTTTTTTGTATTAGTTTGATTGTTTCATATTAGAAACATCGCTCCTCCTTGTAATCTTGTAATCTATATATTGAAGCATCTTGCTTCATGTAAATGCATCAAAATTTTTACCATCTTTACCTCTTGTAATAGATTTATTGTGCACACCCTCTCTATATTGAATGATTTTGATGAAGTTTATATTTTCCATGCCTTTTGTGAGGTACATGGGGTGGCGGATTTGTTGGCGAATATCGGTGTGGCTTCGGCTAGATCATGGGAGGTTAATGATAACCTGCCGATGAAGCTTATATCCTTGCTTAATAATGACAACTTCTAATTTTTTGGAGGGGGGCGTCTCTTCAAGTGTTCTTAAGGGTTGGTGTCAATTATTATTATTTCATGTTGATAAGAAACTTAATGTTGGTGGCGCTCATTGGAAATTATGGGAGTATGATTTGTGTGTGTAGAAGGATTATGGCCATTATTTTTCTTTGTACCTCGAAAGACAAGCCCGCACAATTTTTGGTTGTAATTTTATCTTCGGCCTTGTTGTTTATTTGCATTTGTTTTCTATGGGGTCTCTCTTCTGTGAACTTTTCACCATTGAAGATGGGTGGGGATAGGTGTAGGATAGAGCCATTCTCTTGTGAGGAGATCAAAGAAAATGCTAATGTGGGAAATTTTATAGAAGGGAGGGGTTACCCCGTTCATGGAGAAATTACACGAGTTTGAGTTGAATGTTTCGCAACAATTTGTTGAAGCTTGGCATGTTCAGGTGATGAGTTTGTTTGGTATAGAAATCACTATTAATGAGGAGTTTATCACAGAAGTAACAGGGATTTCAACTCAAGGAAGGAAAATGTACAAAGAGAAATCCATGTCTAGGGTTGCTAGAATGAACTTCCTACAAGACAAGGAAAGGGAAAAAATGGCTAGACTCCAATGTGGGGGTTATGATTGCACCAAAATCAAGCCTATTTGGGGTGAGGTGGCTATGGCGCTGATGCATTACTTTAACCTAGATGGGAGGCACACGACTCTGTATGGGCACCACTTCGATCTACTTAATCATTTTCATCATGGTAAGCTTGTTTCTTTCCATTTCTATCTTCTGATGTCTTTGGAAGATGGGATTGTGGACTTCAGAAGGAACCCTAGAAATCCCTTTTTACATGTGGATTTAATGTTTTTGATAGTGGAACATATAAAAGTTAATTTTTTTATTGAGTCCCTTGTTCCTATTAAGCCTAGTAAGTCCAAGAAAAAGGAGAAGATGAGTGGGAAATGCCAGATTGAGGAGGTGGAAGATGATGTTGGAACGAAAATTGAGGATGAATCTTCTACATGGTCGGATGGTTACCACATGAACCTGGATTATACCCCATCTACTGGGGGTAAGAAAAGCTCTGCCAAAAAGGCTAAGCCCTCTTCCTCACATGCGAAACGTAAAATTAATTTTTCTTGCGATGAGGAGGTTGTGGAGGGTAAAGAAAGTAGAAGGAAGAATTCAAAATAGGGGCTGGTGTGTTCCCATAAATTGGTGGAAAATATGCAAGAGGGAATTGGGGTTAATAAGGTTGGTGAGGTGGTAGATTTTGTGAATGAGGAGAATATTCAGGATTGTGGTGGTGGTGGGGGGTCCCACTTGTGGGGAAGGTGAATAGTGTTGTGAATTTGGAGGATTCTCCTACTGTGTCGACATCTAAAGACAAAGGCAAAGAAAAGGTTTCTCCACCCGAGGGATTCCAAGAAGAAGACCCTCCCATGAGCTCCCATCAGGGGAGGGGTTTGTATTGGGGTGCGATGGACTTTTCGCAAGCTTCTGGGTTGGTCAAGGAAGGGGCAGATATATTTTTTAATTTGCTTATGTGGTTGGTTCAAGAGGTCCAGGACCTCCATGGCAAGTATGACATAATTTCTCGTTGTAATATATCTACCCTAAGAATATTAAGAGAGAAGGATTATATCTTTAGTATGGTAAGATTGCTAAATTCCAACCTCAACCTTATGGTGGAAAATATTGCTAATATGAAGAGAGATCATGGTCCTAGGCTTTCCACTATGGAGAGTAATTCCCTACAGATGAGTAAAGATCTTAATGCTTTGATTAATCTCAACAAGGAGAAGCTTGAGTCCTTTGCTGAAGGTTTGGTGTTCTTGAACGAAAAAATCTAGGGAATTGATAGGTAGATCCCTATTTAATGAGTCGGTGAACCAGGTTGGGGGTGAGGACATTGAGAAGGGTTTGCAGGATGTTGATTAGGAACTAGGTTGAGCGTTCGTACTAAGAGAAAAACAAAAAAGAACAATGTGGTGTTGAGGTAGGATATTGAAGAGATCATGGAAATGCACAATAAGGTGATATCTAAGGATCTAGAAGCAACTAGGATGTTAAAGGAACATCTTTAGTTGCTGATTTTTTTGTCTTTTTTGTTTTGTTTGTCATGTATTTTGTTGTTATTTGCTGATGGTTTTTTGATTGTTGTTTAATCAACTTGGTTTTTGTGTTGGTGGAGCAACTTAACTGCTTTATCTTTGTTGCCTTTTCTTTTGTATAGGGTTTGAGGGCCCCTTCAAAACCTGTTTTACGCTAATCAAAAACATTTTTTAAAAAAGACGTTCATGTCGTCACACATAAAAAAAAATCTTGAAAAGATAAAATTATATTTTTTTAAATCAATATATAGTGCATGGATATTTTTTCATAATTTTTTATTACATAGTTTTTTTAATTAATTTTTGAAGTCAAAGTAATTATAATCAGGACATAGGTGTATGTCATCACACATAACTTTTTTTGTATGCATTGAAATTATTATTATTTTTTGATGAAACAAGAACATCAATACCTAGTGCACACATATTTATTAGAAAAAATTCTCTATTTCTCTATTTTTTCACGTGTGTGAAATAAATACCTTGATGTTTAGTGAAAAAACAACATTGACAAGAAATAAAATATAAATATAATAATAAAATTAAAAATATTTAAAATTATAGTTTTTGGAAAGCTTATAATAAGAGCTACACACTTACAAAACATAATTTCTAAATGACTTTATTTAATCCCTCAAAAGGTAAAGAATGTTACACCTCGTGTGTTATTATCTAATTACTATTACCTAGTTTGGTAAATTGCTTCACTAAATGTGAATGTGTTTTATTTATGAATTCTGATAGGAAATATGTTGAATGAATGTTTGATTTAATTAATTGTTTTATGATTAGTTTATGAAATATCTAATATGGATTTTATATGTATGTGAAGAATATGATGCATTAATTCGGCTAACTACTGTTATGGTGAACTAAGTTGAATGTAGGAACAAGATCAAGCCTCTGAAAGAGAGGGGAAGTATCACTCAGGAGAAGAACCTAGCCTAGTAACCTTTAAATTCGGCCTTACTGAGCTTTCACACACTCACACCCTAGGTGGTCTTAGTTAAGTCAAGTTGGTTTGGGTAATGGGTAAGTGATCTTCTGTTTTGATTATGAATGATTATATTGAATTGCAATCTTGTTTATGAATGTTTGGAATGAGGATGAGATGAAGTCTTGAAGTTGTGTTGAAGTCCTTCCTTAAGTGTTTTATTGTATATTGATGAGATATATGCATTTAATGTATATATGTATGTGTCTTTGGTAAACTCATACATGTGAGTAAATATGTAAATAGACGTACCTGAGCATGCTCATGGACGGATTACCCATATGCATGGGAATACTGATTGGACACACACACACACACTTATTTCCATTTCAATATCTTTATAAAATACTCATACATGTAATTCCATCTATTGACATATATACATATGTGTGTGTGTGTGTGTGACTTAGTCCAATTCGTATACGTAATACTATTCTTTATATTTATATAAAATATAAATATGTTTGTTAATAAAATGTATTCCATAAAATTATGGAATGAATATATATATATATATTAATATCTATATATTGATATATACACATATGTATATATACTACAATAGATAAACATGTATATATATATGAATATATTTATTGATATAATTCCCAAGCACATATATAGTGCTGATTATTATTGTTAATATTATGAAGCAAAGCACGCATGGTAGCATATGGCACATAAATTATATGGTGCAACTTTATGAGGAAAGAAGCCAGCAAATAAAGTCTTAAAGACCAAGTCAAAGCATGAAATAAAGCACCTATGAGTTAGTGTTGTTGTGTAAACATTTTAGAATAAAGAAAAGGCTGCTTAAGAAACTTGTGAATTATGTCAAAGCCACGCTATGAAGGTGGTGCCAAAAGTAAAGAGGGGGCACCATATTTTCTAGATATTGGAATGTAAAAGAAGTCTTTGAATTCGTGTAAGCCTGCAAATAGGTATTTAGACTCGGTCAAGTGTAAAATTAGCAACATTTTATAATGAAATTTGAATTAGGAAGCCTATTTTGAGCTTGCTATCCCAAATAGAAAGTCAACTTAGCCATTTACATGGTGATGATTGTCATGTGTTGCAACCTATGAGTGAGTCATTGCATGAGGATGAAAGGTGGCAAAAATACTTACTTGTTTGCAGCTTTCAGTTGCTCACAAATTAGTATAAATAGAGGTGCCCATTCTACCAATTGTTACACTTATCATTTTGATTTTCTTTGTGTTATTCTGCCACAGATTCTATGTGAGTGAATTGAGAATTGTGAGATAGAGAGAATTGTTTGTTATTTTATATTGTTTTGTTGAGAGATCTAGAGAGAAGCTAGTAGAGGTATTTAGGTTTTTCGTAGTGGAAGAAGCAAGCGATCTTAAGCCATCAAGATAGGAGGGAAGATTATTCAGTTGGAACATTAAAAAGGCATGCTAATTTCCAGTCCCTTATTATTATGTTAAAAAGTTTGTTTATTAGAAATTCATGTTGAAAAGATTGTCTTTTAACTATGTTTGATGCTTGCAAGTCTTTTGAAAGATCTTTGTTTATCTCTTTATTTGGGAAAAATTTCTTTTGGGTTAAAAGGTATATAGTTATTATACTATAGAAGGGGTTTATACGTTTGTATACTATTTATACAATTCATAGAATGTCAAAACTATACATAGTTTGGCAATGCTCTAGGTGCGTAGCATAAGATAGAGTTATATTATGGATCTTATGGCATGTCATTAGATATAAGTTA
The DNA here is from genome assembly GCA_007115665.2 of Sequoiadendron giganteum. Taxonomy (NCBI): domain Eukaryota; kingdom Viridiplantae; phylum Streptophyta; class Pinopsida; order Cupressales; family Cupressaceae; genus Sequoiadendron; species Sequoiadendron giganteum. The sequence continues at coordinate 610,776,043 of CM021107.1, read as the reverse complement.
ATGGGAAGGTTATTCCTGGGGTTGGGATAAATCCATGTGAAAGGGGATAACCTTAGAATAGAATACTAATGGTCAATACAAATCAAGAAAATAAATGTGCTGATTTAGATGACCTCACTCAAAGTTACTAGTTGATGAATCTTTGGCCAAAGTGGTGTAGGTAGCCATTGTCTACAATGGCAGTTCACCATGTGATCCAATTTACATTCTAGGGTGGAAAATCATATATGAGGTAGTAGACATTATGGTAGCTCTAGATTTGTAGGACACATCACTATGCTTAGAAAAGGCTATTTGAAGGATGAGGTTACCAAACCAATCTCTTAGTTGAAGGGTAGGGTCATCTACCAGTTTGGTAGATGTTTAGGGGACCGCAGTTAGTCCATGGTTGGCAGAAAAGCGCTTGAGTGATGCTTCTCCTCATGAAGTTGGTGGCCAAGATTTTGGAGAAGGACATTCTGAACCATTTGTATTTCTAGTTCTTGTAAGCTTGTTAAAGCAATGTATGTAATCATGTGTCCATCCATATAGAAATTGTAATATGAGATTTTATCTTGAATATATTTATGTAAAGTTAAATCATACTTATATTATTGCAATGATTTTTTGATTATGTAATGGAAAAATTTGGATAAAGTTATATTTCACATGATACATTTATTATTGAATAGAAAAGAAAACTTTTTATTGCTCTACATTAGATGCATAGATAATTACATGTGGGTAAAACTTAGTAGAATTACTAGGGAAGAACAATGGGTATGTTACACGTGGCATTGGAGCTACCAGGTTCAACTTTGGAACCTATGTGCTTGCTATGTTTCCAATCCAACATTATGTGAATCTAATGTTTGGAAATTCTTGTGCCAGGATGGTGCATCTTAGGATTACTACAAGAAATTCAGTGATTGGAAATGAGTGTTACCTATGGGCCAAGAAGGAAAGAGAATCCCTTTTTTTGTATAATTGAGGGAACTAATTATGACAACGCCATTTGGCTAAGCAATACCGAGACTTTCAGTCATGATCTTTCACAAATTAGTCAAGAGAAGAGAAGGATGAAAGACGATGCCAACTTCAACTACTTACTTGTTATCCCTCTAACAAAGTTGGACTCTTTGTCACTTTCTAGCGATATGCCGTCATAATGTAGTATTAGTCCAGTCATAATATTTAGGGATTATTGAGTCCTTCCCTTAGTGTAAGTCATTGTAATAGCCACAAGTGTCAAATCAAAGGGTTACGTACCTCAAAACTATGTGTCTGAGGACAAATCTGAGGGTTATTATCATTTTTAAGATAGAAATGAGAAAAAATTTGAGGGTTATACCCCACGAAGTTATGTATAATAAAATGAATCAGAGGGATATACTCCCTTAGACTATATAAATATTCATTCTATGTAAACTCAATGAAATTGAAAATTCTTTTTGATTATAATAAAAATCTTGTTTTGGCAAAATTTATGAATGAGTTCTTTAAATAGAATTTCTTATTTGAATGTTAGATCTTTTTCGAATATTTTCAGCATTGAGAAAACCTTCATAGATCTAATTTAAATGAAACCTTCAGGTATAACTATTATTGGAAAAATGATTAGGACAAGAACTAACTTTAGGGAAACTCAAGAAGTAGGTCAAGGCACTAAGAATGTCGAAGCTAAGTTGGACCATATTCTGGCTATCATGGATGAAACTAGAAAAATAATAGGAAACCTTAAACAAGAAGTTAGGGGAAAGGAAATACTGGATCAAGAAGTCCCAAATAATGAAGAAGAAATTCCCCAATGAGGAAGAAGAGGAGGATTCTCTTAATCATACTAAATATAGTGATCAAAAGAGTGATAGGTCGATATCATATTTTGAGGGAACCAAAAGGAAGCGTTTTGAAAATGAGTTATCATGTGACATGAGGAAGATCACACCACCAAAATTTGAAGGAAGTACTACTAGAGATGCAACAAAAGCATGGCTTACGAAAATGGAGAAGTATTTTGAAATCAAAAATTACTCTGAGGTCACTAAAGCTATATGGGGAGCATTTTAGTTAGCTAGTGAAGCATCCAATTGGTGGATGAGTAAGAAAATGGAGCTAGGGCTTAGTTATTTAAGTTTCACATGGAACAAGTTTGCAGAGATTTTTCATAATGATGGTTGCCCCAACTCTTCTATGACCAAAATCTCCTTGACTTTTAAAACTTGAAGTAGGGTGACTCCTCAGTAAATGAGTATTGGGAGAAGTTCACTCAATTTCTAAAGTATGTACCTATGTACTAGAAGGACGAGCAATTTCATATAAGAAAGTTTATTATGGGACTAAATGTGCAAATTGATGGTCAGGTAGATGTTCATGGTCCAACTACCATGGATTTGGTGTATGCGAAGGAAATTAAGTAGGAACAAAGGCTTAAGTCTATCTCAAACTATCGAGAGATGAAGAAAAAGAAGCTCGCTTGGTCGTAGAACAATCAAACTCCAAGGAAGCCTGGTGAAGGGAAAAGTTATCAAAAGCAAGGGGATAAGGTACACCAAAATGATTGTAGTGAACCAAGGAGAGATCGAAGAGGAAACAAAATTTTTAACAACTACAAAAGTAATACTGATGGAAATGAAAGTAATTCTAGAGACTTATGAAAGGGAGAGGACCAATGAAGGGATTTTTTACATGTGGTGGGGATCACTATGCGAGTAATTATCCGAGAAAACCATCTGGGACACAACCACATGGTAATTCTCTTCCACCTCATAAAGTTGCATTCCAACAAAGGATTCATGCTGCTATGGATAATCGACAAGCAGTGTACTAGATAACTCCAGTAGAAGTTTCAGGTACTTTGTTTGGAATTCCTATTTCAATTTTAATAGATACTAGTGCAATTAAAAAAATTCATTTCTCCTAGAATAGCAAGTCAAATGTCTAGAAAAGATAGCTACATGAAAAATTCTTGTGTTGTGGAATATTTAAACCAGCCAAGAGCTAATGTGAGTTAATGTCTATTTGAGGCAAGAGTTAAACTTCCAAGTTTCTCAATAGAAGTAAATCTGTACGTAGCTCCCTTAAGTTCTTATGATGTCATCTTAGGGATGAATTGGTTATCGAAACATAGGGCCAATATAGATTATCATTCTAAAATAGTTGAATGTTTAGACGATCTAGGTAGTTGGGTGTCAATATAAGGAACACCAAGAGAGGTTAAGTTATGATAGATATCCACTGCGCAGATGCATAGGGAAAAGAAGAAAATTTGTCAACTCTTTGTGGTAATAATGGAAAAACTTGAAGAATGTAAGGAATTCATTTCTCAAGATGATTTACTATGTTATGGACCTCAAGACTCCTAATATGTTGAAGAAGGTGAAGTATTGGAATCAGGAACAACAGATATGGAAAATAATCCTATTTTACGAAAGTTTGTGGATGTATTTCTAGAAGAATTACTTGGGTTACCACCTAAGAGGATATTTAATTTCTCTATCGACATAGTACTAGGGTCGGAACCTATATCAAAAGTACCTTCTAGGATGATCGTAACTAAATTAATAGAGTTAAAGGCACAACTAAAAGAGTTGTTGTCTAATGGATTGATAAGACCCAGTATTTCACCTTGGGGAGCACCAATGATCTTTGTAAAGAAGGATGGTAAACTACGCTTATGTATTGATTATTGATTGCTTAATAAAGCAACAATAAAGAACAAGTATCCATTGCCACGTATCGATGATCTTTTTGATATGAAAGGGGTGGAAGTATTTTCAAAGATTGATCTACATTCTGGATATCACCAACTAAGTATCAAGGACAAAAACATTTACACAATTGATTTTAGAACTAGATGCAGACATTATGAGTTCATGGTTCTACCATTTGGATTGATGAATACACCAATGATGTTAATGAACCTATTGAACAATGTATTTAGAGATTGTTTAGATAAGTTTGTGTTGGTCTTCTTGGATGGCATCTTAATCTACTCCAATAATGAAGAACATCTCAAGCATCTAGAGATTGTTCTTTAATGATTGAGAGAGCAAAAGTTATATAGAAAACTCTCAAAGTGTACCTTCTTCCAAAAGAAAGCACATTATTTGGGTCATGTAATCTTAGTGGATGGTATATCTGTTGATCCAACGAAGATAAAAGCAGTGTTAGAGTGGTTGGTGACCAAGAACGTGCCAAAAGTTAGAAGTTTTATGGGTTTGGCTGGGTATTACCATAAGTTTGTCGCAAATTTTTCAAGGATGGCTTTTCCCATCACATCATTGCAAAGGAAGGGGACCAAGTTTGAGGGTCTGAGAAGTGTCAAGCAACATTTGACCAACTTAAGGAAAGATTCACCACAACACCAATACTAAAAGTACGAGATCTAGATGGTAACTTTGTAGTTATTACAAATGCATCAGGAGAAGGATTGGGTGGAGTATTAATGCAAGAAGGGAAAGTCGTAGCTTATGAATCTATGAAATAGAATCCCTATAAACAAAATTATGCTTCGCATTATTTAGAGTTAGCAACAGTTGTCCATGTGTTACAGATGTGAAGACATTATCTATTGGGAAAACCATTTGAGTTGAAGATTGATCACCATGGTCTAAAGTATTTGTTTACCCAACCCAATTTGAATGCATAAAAAAGGAGATAGTTGGAGTTGATATCTGACTATGATTTCAATATCAGTTATATCAAAGGAAAAGAGAATTAGGTTGTTGATGCCTTAAGTCGCAGGAGGCATATCTCCTCTATGATTTCAATCCAAATTGACTTCAAGAAACAAGTGTTGCAAAATAAAGGTGACGAGTTATATGAGCAAGTTAAGCAAGCACTCATGGACGATCTGCAAGATCGAAGGTACAAGGGATATCACTTTGAACCTAATGGATTATTGAGATTTAAGGGAAGAATTTATGTGCCTAATATTGAGGAATTAAGAAGCATGGTATGGACATAAGCTCACAATGCACCCTATTCAGGATATCTAGGTGTAACAAAGATGTTAGTCGATGTAAAGCCATTATTGTTTGAAGGGTATGAAAGGAGATGTAGTTAGATTTGTAGCAAGTTGCTTAAGTGCCAAAGAGTGAAGGTAAAGCATCATCATCCTGTAGGTGTATTATATCCACACGAAGTTCCAGAAAATAAGTGGCAAGTTATTAGAATGGATTTTGTGCAAGGTCTCCCTATGTCAAGGAACAAGCACAATGTCATTCTAGTAGTGGTTGATAAGTTGACAAAAGTAGCTTATTTTATACCAGGGAATCTGAGTAATAGAGCTCCTATGGAATATAAATATGTTTGTTAATAAAATTTATTCGATAAACTTATAGAATGAATATATATTAATATATACATATATGTATATATATATTTACATATATGTATATATTTACATATATGTATATATTTACATATATGTATATATTTACTTCAATAGATAAATGTGTGTGTGTGTATATATAAAGCTATTGATATAATTACCAAGCACATATATAGCGCTGATTATTATTGTTAATATTATGAAACAAAGCACGTATGAGTTAGTGCTATTGTGTAAACATTTTAGAATGAAGTAAATGTTATTTAAGAAAGCTATGAATTATGTCAAAGCCACACTATGAAGGTGACGCCAAAAGTAAAGAGGTGGCACCATATTTGCTAGAGGTTGGAATGTAAAAGAAGTATTTGAATTTGTATAAGCCTGCAAATAAGTATTTAGACTCAATCAAGTGCAAACTTGGCAAAAAAATTTAATGGAATTTGAATTAGGAAACCTATTATGAGCTTGTTGTCGGGTGATCCAACAATAGTGGGTTACACTTTTGGCCAAACTTGACATTGAACTGATTTTTTTTAACTAAATCTTCACTTTCGGGCACTTATAACTCCTAAACCATGAGAAATTTGAAGATGATGCAAACTACTAATTTGCAACATTTTGTCTGTAGATTCTAAATATATGTTTTAAAAAAAAATTGGAATCAAATTGCATTTCTTTTTCCATCTCCATCGAAAACGATTTTTTAACAACAAACACCATTTTTAAAGAGTGACGTGTAATTGCTAAAACATTTAATTTTTTTTTCTATGAAGGATAATTTATTTTTTTGAATTTAGATTTGTAACTAGGATATCTAGTGCATGCAATTGGTTTCATAGTTTTTTATTGAATATTTTATTCTTAATTAAGTTTTGAAGTCAAACAAGTTACAATTTAGACATATGTTTACTTGCTAACACAACTTTTTTTGTATGTATTGAAATTCTTTTTTTTTGTTGGATCGAGGACATCAATACAAGTGCATAGATATTTTTAGATTCTTTTTTGATAATATGCTATTTTTCCACATGTGTAGAACAAAGAACTTGATTTTCAGTGAAAAACCTACATTCACAAGAAATAAAAAATAAATATAATAATAAAATTAAATATATTTAAAATTATACTTTTTGGGAAGCTTATAATAAGGACTACATACTTACAAAAAAAAAATTTAAATGAATTTATTTGATCCACAAAAGGTAAATCAAAAGTGGTTTTTTATCACCATTTTGATAGGTGTAAAGGAGACTCTATTATAGGTATAGTTTAAAAGTAGCAGGGTTCTATCCAAGAGGGTTTGATCTAAGGTGGTTCGATCAAACCGTCTTCAATTGGAATCCTTTAAATAGAAATTTTCAAGGCTTAAATCATAATATTTTCTAAAAATATGTGATTTCAACAAAAATCAGGATGTCCCAAAAAGTGTAACCCATTATTGTGGCAGCACCCTGTCCCAAATATCAAGTCAAATCAGCCATTTACATGGTGAGGATTGTCACTTGTTGCAAACTTGTGAGTGAGTCGTTGCATGAGGATGAAAGGTGGCAAAAATACTTACTTGTTTGTAGCCTTCGGTTGCTCACAAATTAGTTTAAATAGATGTGCCCATTCTACCAATTGTTACACTTATCATTCTAATTTTTTTTGTGTTAATCTGCTGTAAATTTTGTGAAAGTGAATTGAGAATTGTGAGATAGAGAGTTGCTTGTTATTTTATATTGTTTTGTTGAGAGATCTAGAGAGAAGCTAGTAGAGGAATTTAGGTTATTCATAGTGGAAGAAGCAATCGATCTTGAGCCATCAAGCTAGCAGGGAAGATTATTCAGTCAGAGCTTTAAAAAGGCATGCTAATTTCTACTCCCTTATTATTATGTTAAAAATTTTATTTATTACGATGTCATGTTGAACTTTAGATTATATTTTAAGTGTGTTTTGTGCTTGCAAGTATTTTGAAAGATCTTTGTTTATCTCTTGCTTTGGGAAACCTTTCTTTTGGGTTAAAAGGTATATAATTATTATACTATAGAAGGGGTTTATGATGTAGAGTGGGTCAACCCAAGATGCAATTTGACATAAATTCTCTCAAATATGTCAACCAAGACACCAACTCTACACTTCACTTAATTAAGCAACTCGACTACCCAACCATGGGAATTGTCAACCAGACACAATCAGGGGCTTGGAAAGGACTTGATGACCTTGAACATGACCATACCAAACCCCACACACCTTACTTCATGCTTGGAAACAACCATTTACCTATCGCTTCAAGATTAGGCCTTGCACCCCTTGTAGCCCATCCAACTAGGACATTCAAAACAATATTCACTTAGAGGGCAACAACCAGACTAAGGATACTAGTTTAGAAACCTTCCACTAATACTGACAAGACCTCAAAGCCTCACAACATGAAAAAAGAGGATAAAGCCACAATAGGCAAAAATGCATCACTACAAGGTAGGTCTAATTAGGCTACTCAACATAAGGAACTAGATACGTTGGAACACCCCAAAAAACCTCAGCCAAAAACAAGTTCCTATACCCTTATTAGACTCATTTCATACGTTTCCAAACAACCTCATTTGAAAAACCACTCACACAATGACAAAAATCAGACTTTTGCACTTTTCAAGGCCTGTCACATAGAGATGCTAGGCCTAGATCTTCAAAGATCTTTCCCCAACCTGCATGCCATCCTTTGAAACCCTTATGAAATCAAAATACACATGAGACTCTCCCATTCCACCCAGATCTAGCCTTAGTACATGGTGGAGATGGAAGATATGGGGAAATTTCACACAAAACCCTTGTTTTTGAGGGTTTCAGACCACTTGCAGAAAAATGTTGATATCTTCTTTGTTACTTTATGGATTCATGAAAAACCACTACCAAATGGAAGCCAAATCACTCCCCTATCAATTCATGTTATCCTTGCAGCCACATAGGAAAGTTACAGGCCGTACCAAGTACGAGATCAACAAGAAAACACAAAAATCAAAGAACAAAGTTATATTTTGTATTAGATCTTCCTCAAAACTTCAACAAACCCCCATCCCTCGACCAAAAGGATTAATTATAATCTTCTTCCAACACCTTCCAATTCCCTCCAACCAACTTTTGAATCAAGGGACCGTTGGAAAGCTTAATTACCACTGTTTTAATAAAATGGCTAATTATGCCAACTTAGGACAACATGTACACAAATGGTTCACAACTAACACCACTTCAAGCCAAAAAATGAACCAAGACACACTTAATACCTTAGAAAACATCAAAATATCTCACTCCTACTCCTTAGTTGCACCATGGCCATTCTTTCTTTCTTAAGTCCAGATGCACCAAGGTTACAAAAATGAGCATGAGACCAATTACAACCATGAAGACTTATGGCAAACATGAAGACCTATTATATTCTACATGAAATGGTCCATGGGACCTTATTACATCACAAACTCATGGAAAAACAAATAGAAAAATTCTAAAAGCCTCATGGAGGCATGAAATCCCCAAGGTGCCCCTGCACCAATTTATAAGTTTGTATACTATTTATACTATTCGTAGAATGTCAGAACTATACATAGTTCAAGACAATTCTCTAGGTGCATAGCATAAGATAGAGTTAATATGGATCTTATAGCATGTCATTAGATATAAGTTAACAAGAAGGTTATTCTTGGGGTTGGGATAATCCCCTTGAAAGGGGATAACCTTAGAATAGAATACTATGTTGAACAAGATAACTGAGAGGGGGATGAATCAGTTGTCACAGATTTAAACCTTAATCCATTCACTAAAAATAATCCTTAACATTGATTAAATGATTAAACATTAAATTCAAGTGCAAAAATTGAAAACCATCACACAAACACAACACCAGATTTATGTGGAAAACCCACTAAGGAAAAAACCAAGGTGAGGATTAACTCACACTATAGAGAATATCAAAACTGATTACAAGAGGCTCACTGCCAAAATAATGACTCACTATCCAATAGGGCTAACAACCCGAAGGGCTCACTACCACATGTTGTACCCCAAATTAAAATTTTTGCTACACTTAGGAATTTTGAAGAAATGAGTCAAAATACTGTTAAATCTGTCAAAAAAGGTCAAAATTGGGGTTTGCATGTCTTGCATGGGGGTCAAAAACTTGAAATTTTCAAAATATGATAATCTGGATCGATTCAGAACGATCAAATCTATAAAACCTAGATGCTAGTTTTTCAACCCTAAATTTTAGGAAAATTTCTATTTTTAGCAGTTTTCTAAAAATAAAAACTTTTTCTGGGTTTCTTAAGAAATGGATACTTATAATTTTTTCTAAAAATAGAAATTTTAGATTTTAGGGCTGAGACGAATTTTGATTGGCTTAAAATACTTCCTCATCAGGCTGGTGCAGTCAGAATCACAAAAATATCAGTTTTACCCTACTGGGTCTATTATGCTTTTTTAGAAGTTTTTTCAGAGATCCAATGTCATCAATGGAGGTCAGTCAGCTGCCAGGTGCTAGAATTAGACGTTCAAGCATCAAACAAAAGCTTTCAATGAGGAACGTGCACAAAAAATGAAGAACAAAGAAAGCAATATTGAAGAATTGAAGAATGCAAAAAATTGACTAAGGCTAGTGAATCCAGGCGCACCTCCTCAGTTTGGGCACCCAAACCTTCATGCCTTAGAAAATTTTTATGTTCCGGCAGTCAACAACAAGTAAGGCATGTCAAACAAGGAAAATCTTTGAAAATTGCATAAAAATGGCTAAGTCTGCTAGCCATGGGCGCCCCTAGAGGAGAAGGGCGCCCAACTTTTCAAGGAGTCAAATGTCAGAGTTAGGGTTTTTGCCTCTAGACCATTGTTGCTCAGAAGCCTCTTGGCTCCGCAATGAATCAATCAACACGATCATCTGACCATTCAATCAACTAGAATATCAGATCAAACGGAAGAGTTTCAAGCTGGAGACAAAATGCAAATCATGAAAAAGAAAAAAATTCTAAGTCTGGTGAAGATGGGCGCCCCTGAAGGAGTAGGGCGCCCAAGTTTTTTGAGGTGTCAAATGAGTGAATTTGCAGAAGGTGCCTCCAACATAACTTTGTCAAACTGGATCAAGCTCTCCAACGCAATCATCAACACATCTGTCGGAGCTGGTAGTAATTAGATGTCGCAAGCCAAACATAGGAGAAAAAGTAAATGGAACGACAAACATCAGAAGCAACAGTGAAATACTCAGAATAAAAACTATCTCTGGAGGACCTGAAGGAGAAGGGTGCTTAGGGTTTAGAGCCATTAAATGTCAGTTTCCAGAGACGAAGCATCCAAGAGACCCCTCCCAAAATCTTCTTATCTATCCAGTGAATTCGTCAGCCAGTCAGCCTGATTAGTACAACGTCCAGAATCATGAATTCATCTAAAGGTGAAAAGATAAGCAAAGTTTGAAGATCATTAAAGTGGTTAACATTGGAGACAATGGGTGCCCCTAGTGGAGATAGGCACCCGACAATTTGAAGGGTCAAACAATTTTTTTGTCAGAAGACATCTCCAGAACAATGTCATCATATTTGATCAGGCTCTGTGATGAAACTTTCAGTTCGTCTGTCAGATCAATCTGGAAGTCGGGAGACATGATCAAACTAGGGTGGGAAATTGAAGAGAAGTTGAAAATGATGAAAAATTGGTTAAGTCTGTAGAGACTGGGCGCCTCACCTCAAGAAGGGCGCCCAAATTCTCATGCCTTAGTAAAATTCTTGAAAATTTCAAAAATTATGAAAGAAGGAAAAAACGCCTAAGTTCATTAGGGTTTTGAAGGCTGTTTCTCAAAGCTAAACTTATGTAAAGGCATCTTTGTGTTTTATTTTTTATATTTCTTGCAGGTGGCTTCAAGAAGGAATAGAGCAGCAACTTCAAAACCTATATTTTCAAGATTCAAGAACATTAACTTGCTGGTTTTTCATCAATTTTCAGATCAACACTCAAAGAAGGCTTGCTTTTTCATATTTTTTTATCCAGAACATCAAATTTGTGAAGGAGGCCATTGTTTTCAATTTTCAGCAAGCTGGTTCATATTTGTTCTATCTTTTGGATAATTTTTGAAGGATTTTCTCAAGGTTGCAGCAACTGCTTTTTATTTTGCATGTAAGAGAAAACTTCAAATTTTTCAATTTCTAATCTTCTGGGTCTATTTCAAACCTTCTTCTGGACAAAACCCATATCATATATTTTTCAGAGAAACTTAAAGTGGTTTCTTTTTCAGTCAGAAGCCAGGGTTTTCAACATCTGATCAATTGGGTTCATCCATAATATGCTCATAAACAATACCCAGATGCCAACTTTTTCTGCTTTTTTTTGGAGAAAATTAGGGTTTGCTGATTTTTCAGTCTTCACTCCAAATTTTAAAAAATGGACAATCTGGGTTGTTTTGCAACGAAATTCTAATCAAAACCCATATCTCAAAAAAAAATCCAAAAATTCATCTAATTGATGAAGAAAAATCAGCAAACTAAAATTAGAAAGTTTGCCAAAACTTGTCAGAATCTAGGCATTTTCACAGTCAATCTTTGAGTTTTGTAGAATGGAGTACATCCCTACAGAGTTTAAGACCAAATCAGCACTGTACCATGATTTCATAGAAACAGTCGAGACTGACTTACACCATATCAAGCCAGTATTCAATTTGTGTCCTTTGGAAGATGCAGGCAATGCCACCATTAGGCATCTTGGTCATTCAGGTCTTCTTGCAGCAACATCCATACATTTTTTAGTACAAAGCTTGGAATTCATAATTGTTTGTATCAAGCATTATAATCCTACCACGAGGGAAATCCAATCAGCAGATGGAAGAATCATATGCAGCTTAAAGCCATACTTGATCGAGAAATGCTTCTCAATTCCACCATGGCCTGGGAGTGTTACCATCAACGTAGAAGAATGTGAAAGGATATGGGAAGAGCACCAATAAAAGTATAGCAAGAATATTGCTCATAGGTGGCTGAAAGAAAAACACAGTACATTGCCAAAGAACATCGGGAGAGGAGAGTTCAAGGATGAATTTTCCATAATAATCACCTTACTCAACCGAATTACTGGTCAAGCGAATGCAACGAGTTTCAGCCTTGGATGTTCTACGTGATACCTCACATCATGAAAAAGATAGAGTTCTATGACTGGCCTACATTTATCAGTGAATGCCTTCATCATCAAATAACTAAATATTTCAATAGACATGCATTCCATATGATCTCCTACCTAGTCTACTTGGTTGCCTTTCAAGGAAAATTCAGAGGGTTAAACACGAAGGGTTCTTTAAATTACAACATGTTTATAAATACTACACTCAGTTGGAGTTCACTACGGCATCACATCACTACAAAAGAGTGAATGAAGCATTCCTAATATATACAGTGCGTGACCTGGACAATGAGCTACATTAACGCATTTCATCTATTGCCAGGGAAATAATGTTAGAATGGGCGGATTGGTTTATTCAGTTTGCTACTTTCACTTACCTAAGGGTTTATGGCTATTTAGGTGCTCCTCTTATGTTACCAAGGTATCCGTCAGATGAAGTTGTGTGTATGGATTTTCTAAGGAAAGTATCAGATGTTCACACCCGCTTGTGAAACAAAAAGAAACCAACCTTCAGCTTCCCTTTTGAAATGGGAATATACAGGTGTAGATCATCTACAGATGCTAAAATAATGGGTAATGAGTTAGATAAACTTGGTCTCTAGCCTTTCAGCAAGAGACAATCTTATGATCCCCATGGTGTATATGTAGCTCGACTTGGTCAAAACTATGCTCATGTGCCCGCACTTGAGGATATTTGGGCTAATTGCAGAGATGAGTTCGAGGTGCGAAGGCGAAGGAATAGTAGACTCACCCTTCATCAACTGAAAGATTGTTTATCCAAAGACATTGAAGGGTTATCTGATGATGACGAGGATGTAATTCTCCTAGCCTTTATTAGAAATCAGATTGAGCAACAACCCCTTTCACAAGTCAATTGGGCCAATAAAGAATGCCTTGCAATGGAAGAAAGGACTCGTTAGGTCATTGATTACAGCAAAACCTTCTTGACACTCAAAATAATGAAGTCAATTGTAGTAGCAGAGTTGCCAAGGGTTCATCCATTGCTTCCTTCTTCTTCTAAATCTCGGTCAAAGACAAAAGGAAAAGGTCAAGAAGTTGTGAAGGGTAGTAGGTCTAGAAAGAGTACAAAGCAGAGGTTGGACTAAACAGCGATTGTCATCCAGGAGTAGCCTACAAATAAAATAGAGGTTCCTTCACATGAGCCCATACTTCAAGAGGAAACAACAGATATGCCTTTGATACAAGACCCTTTGCCATCTTCAAGGTCTTAACCAATTCACATTGATTTGGAAGACGAGGAGATAGAGGAAGATATTGCAGTTATTACTCCCATGGATGTTAGTAGAGATACCACATCTTGGCTTGAGAGCTCCTTGGGAAGGACAAGACTAAGGCCTTCTTATCAATTGAACTTTGGTGATGTTTATCAGGAAGCATCCAAGAAGAAGGCAAAGAAACAAATCCACTTTGAGAGAAATCCTGATGGTGAAATGGTCATGGAGATAGCTACACCTCTTGAAGATAGAATCAGGGATGAGGTGGATGTTGATGATTTTATAATGGTCAAATAAAATCTTGGTAAAAGTACCTGACATGCTGACATAAGTTTGTTCAAGATGGTAACAAAAAATATTCAAGAAAGAGTGCAAAAGGATGGAGAAGACAAGGCAGCCCTTAAGGCTGAAAATCGTCAACTCTGATTGTGTATATCTAATCTCATTCATGGCACCTCACAAACAACACATTTTTTGCCCCAAGTTTTAGAGACACTAGTTGATCAGAAGCAGTTGAGGCAGTTGGTTATTTGTGGAAAACAAAATCAAGAATGGATTGAAGAGTTCATTATCAGAGAAGAGATTCTAGCATAGGTCTTTCAGCTGAGATATAAGGCTCATGACTTACGTCAAGGTATGCAAGATTTTGAGCAGTTGATAGTTGAGTTCAAGCCTATGCATGAAATCATAATTGCAGATTTAGATATGGATTATGGCTCTACAATGGCAAGAGAACACAAAATACAGATCCTCGAGTGGAAAGAAGGTCACCTTTTCAAGGTTAATACATATGTGAGAATATATGAGGAGTTTGTTGTCTATAAGCAAAGAGTTATTGATACTCTTAGGTTCATCAAAGAATTTGTTGCAGCAATTCCTTGTCAGTATTGCCTTGAAGATGGTTCGTACATTGGGCTTGACGTAGTCCAAGCAGAGTTTCAGAGTATCATGCATGGCAACGATGGTAGTGTTGGAAGAATGAAGATGATTTCCATGATGTCAGCAAAGTTCGAGAAAGCGGCCAATGAGGGTGAAGATTTCTTGCAGATGGTGAAGAAATCTTGGAAAAGAGCATTTTGCTATTAAAAGTATTGGCACGCCCACCAAGGATGAAGTTGCCCACTTTTTAGCAGATGTGATTGAGTTTTAAATCAACTTTCTTGTAGAAGCTTCTTCCACACTTTCTTTCTATTCTTGTCTCAATTCTTATCCATTCTTTGAGGATAGAAAGAAAACAGTTGTAACGAGTTGGTACTTTCCATTTTTAGATGTTTTCTTAGGTTTTAGATGTTATATCTTTTCTAGGATTAGAAATAAAGCTTGCAGGTTGGCAAGCAGTAGTTGTAAAAGCAAGGAGATTTTAGGATTCCCTACTCCTCTACTTGTGTATAAATAAGAGTAGTATTTGCTCATTTTAGTTTAATCATGCTTGTGATAACAAAATTGCTAAGCCTATGCCTTCATGTTTGTTATCGATTAGTGTCAGTTCAATTTGTGTAAAGAGAAAGTTTGCATGCCTCCTTAGTTGCAAATCCTTGTTTACTACATGTGTTATGTGTCAATCATAATTTGGTTTGATCGCATGTTGCAAGTATTTTTCTACAACTTGTTGTCCCAGAATTGTAATCTTTGTTCTCGAAGTGTGAGAAAATAAAGTCTTGAAGCTTGCTCTACTGCCCCTGATATAAAGTCTCATATTTTCATTTATTTTGTAATACTTATATGATCTCCTTTTTCAGCTTGCATTGAAATTCAGTAGATGTATGTTGAGAAATTTTTATTTAAGTATCTTTGTCAGAAAATCAATCTCATCCATTTCTAACTCTCTTGCTCTGCATTTACTTGAGAGGCTAGAAACGTCAATAGCATAAGTTAGTTGTAGTTGTTAAGTTTCATTAAAGGGAAAACCTCAGCTGCAACATCTAGAGTTCTATAACCTTGTGTTCTCATAGCTGAATAAAAAAAATAGGCAAAAATTAGTTTAGTTTACTTTCTTTATGCAACTCAACAAAAGAGGGAGCTTCCCCTCCTAATTCGAAGATCGGTTTAGTGCACATTGTTGTCCATTTTCAAAACGCATTCCAGAGGTGCAATTTGAAACACCAACACCATAGAGATACAAAGAAGATAGAAGAGATACGTTAAAAAGAGAAGACAATCTCAATACAACAGATAAATCCACCACAATTTTCTCAACCACTTACAAACATGCATGAATGATAAAGTACACCATCTGCTCACTGCATCTAGAAACTCAGCATTTAGGCTTCGCACTAATCTTCCACAATCGTATCACACACACTCATTGATTTGCATCAATCTTGCATCTATCTACTCTATTTCTTTTCACTTATCTCTCTTTTCACTTGATTTTTTAATTTCGCCACTAATTGATCCTATATTTTTACCATCTTCAACTTTGAAACATATCCAAAGTCAACCATCCAACACTAAATTCAAATTAGGTTGGTGCCAAAACATCCTAGGGTGGAATTAGAATGAGGGCAATCCAAACACACGCTTGATAAGGACCCAAATAGATTCAAAACGCTTCATCAACTTTGAAGATAGTGTTCAACACAAGGTCAGCCAAACCAATGTAAAACACATAGAACAATTAAGCACAAACCTTCTAGATACCAAAATTATCTTCAATTCAATAAAAAAAACTTAGCTCTAGAACTGTAAGTCATAAGAATTTACCAAAGAGAAATTTGGACCAACATTTCTCTCAAACCTCAACCATAAGCATAAAAAACCATTGTTCACAACTGGTGAACATAGCTCACAATGTACAATGATTCAATAGCCAAAAATCCGGATCTAGCAACTTCCAACAATCATGATCAACATATCTGAACCACACAAACATAGGATCAAATCCCAGAGAAAAACCCAGAGCAACCATTGAACACCTGTAATCTTTCTTCAATACAAGTTTCTTAATATCCTTGACATATACAACCAATAGCCTCCAACCTAGACATTAATGACAACAACAACTAGTTGATAACCAATTGACCGGTTGACATCAATGACAACACCTTCATTCTTTCTATTCTTGCAACAATCTCCCCCTTTGTCATTGATGGCAACACATGATGTGAACAACCATCAAAGACAACATAATAGCTCTGAATAGACTTCTCAAGATTTTTCTTTCTATTTCTCCCCCTTAGTAGATAGTCTTTTATATTTTTCCTCTTTTTGTTTATTTTCTCTTTTTTTCACATTCTTCCTCTCTCCCTTTGACATCAATTCCAAAGGCAAAATATATTTTACATTGATTTCCCCTTTGACATTAAAGATGGAATACTCACAATGAAAACACCTAACACTACCTGCTCCCCCAGAGAGGTAGCCACCAAAACATCAATCTAGAAGAAAGATAGATCCATAGATCCACCAGATCGATGCATCTCCATATGCATATAGTTCGAGAAAGGAGGGGCAATGATCCCTAACTTCTCCCAGAGATACTCAAAAGTATCTTTAGGAAGAGCCTTCATAAATATATCAACAATATGAATCTTCGTCGAAACATATTCAAGTTTTACTTCATTCTCCATGACCTTCTCTCTCAAGAAATGATACTTGATAGATATATGCTTCATCCTTGAGTGCATCACTAGATTCTTTGAAATGTTAATTGCACTTGTATTATCACAAAAGATAGAAATAGGATCATTGTACACCACTATGATATCTTTCAATTTTTGTTTCATCCATGAAACTTGTGTACAAAAAGATGCAAAAGTAATATACTCAGCTTCAACAATATACAAGGAGATTGAATCTTGCTTTTTACTCAACCATGCCACCAATCTGCAACTAAGAAAGAATGTACCACCATTTGTACTCTTTCTATCATCTGCACATCCAACCCAATCTACATTTGTATAAGGACTTAGTGTAAAGTCAGTATCTCTAGGATACCATAACCCATAATCCAGAGAGCCATTCAAATATTTGAATATTCTTTTAACAACATCAACATTTGTTTCCTTAGGATCTTCTTGAAATCTAGCCACAAGACAAATAACATGCATAATATTCAGTCTAGTAGTAGTCAAATACAACAGTCCACCAATCATAGATCTATACTTTCTCTGATTAGCCTTAGGTGAATCATCATCTTTACCCAGTTTGCAACCAGTCACCATAGGAGTACATACCAGTTTGGAACCATCCATCCCAAACTTCTTCAAAATATCTTTCACATACTTAGACTGTGAAATAAAAATTCCTTTCTCTATTTGATTAATCTGTAGCCCAAGAAAGAAATTCATCTCTCCAAAGATAGACATTTCAAATTATTTCTACATCTCTTCCGCAAACATCTTACACATATTTTCATTTTCTCCAAAAATAATTTCATTAACATATACAACTACAATCAAGATTTTATCATTTTCAATCTTAAAATATAGATTACTATTTGTTGTACCTTTTTTAAAATCTTGTTGAATCAAATACCTGTCTAACCTCACATACCAAGCTCTAGGAGCTTTCTTCAATCCGTATAAGGCTTTCTTCAATCTGCACACCATGTCCAGTTGATCTGACAGCTGAAATCCTTCTGGTTGTTCCATGTAGACCTCTTCTTCTAGCTCACCATTCAAAAATGTAGACTTGACATCCATCTGATAGACCTTGAAGTCTTTATGAGCAGAAAATGCTAAGAAAATCCTTATAGCTTCCATTCTTGTTACCAGAGAAAAAGTTTCCTAAAACTCTATGCCTTCTACTTGTGAGTAACTTTTACACAAGCCTTGCTTTGTTTCTAACCACTTCTCCATTCTCATTCAACTTATTTTTGAATACCCACTTTGATCCAATAATGTTTTTATCTGCCTATCTTGGGACCAATTCCCAAGTTTGATTCTTCTCAATCTGCATAAGTTATTTTTTCATGGCTACCATTCAATGTTCATCTTTACATGCTTCACTTACAGTCTTCGATTCAATCTCAAAAAATAAACACAGATTTACTTCAACAATAGCTTTTCTTCTAGTCAATATTCCTTTCGTCTTATCTCCAATAATCTAAATTTCTAAATGATTCTTATGCACATATCCAAGTGTCTTTGGTGACACCACCGAAGCTTCTTCTTCTCTTTCATTCTGTTCATTTTGCTTCTCTTTTTCATCCTTTTCCTATTCTTCCACAATCTCTTAAATTCTTACACAATCAGGTTCATCAGATGCATATCTATCAATGTCAATTGAATTCTTCATTGTTTCATCAACCTTGATATTTGTAATTTTTACAATCTTTCTCAGTCTTTTATTGAAACATCTGTATGATTTCCTTTTAGTAGAATATCCAAGAAAAATTCCTTCATCACTTCTTGCATCAAAATTTTCTAAAGTTTCTTCATCTCTTCTGATATAACATTTGCTTTCGAATACCTTTAAATATAAAACAATAGGAATTCTTCCATGCTATAGCTCATAAGGGGGTGCTTGTATTGTTTTCTTTTGCTTGAACTCGATTGAATAAATAAATAGTAGTATGAATAACTTCTCTACAATAAAATTTCGGTAAACTAGCCAGTAATCATTGATCTAGCGACCTCTTGAACTATTTTGTTTTTCGTTTCAATAACTCCATTCTGTTCAGGAGTTCTCAGAGTAGATAATTGTCTCTTTATTCCATGCACTTCACAAAACATATTAAACTTATGGGAGGTGAATTCTCCACCTTTGTCAGACCTTAAGTATTTTATCCTCAAATTCACATCATTTTCAACCATAGCTTTGAATGTCTTGAATATATCTAATGCATATGATTTCTCTCTAAGAAATGTAACCCATGTATATCTAGAATAATCATCAATCAAAAGCATAAAGTACTTTCACCTTGTAGACTTCTCACTCTTGTAGGACCACAAAGATCTGTATGAATTAAATCCAGTAATCCAGTATTAAATTGTTCCTTTGATTTGTAATGAATTCTTGCTTGCTTTCCAAACTAACAATTCCTGCAAATAGCATTAATAGGATTTGTAATCCTTGGTAAATATCTCATGGCCTAAACTGCACTAATCCTTTCCAACTTATCGAAATTCACCGATGCCACAACTAATTGTCATTAATCTGAGTCATAAAGCATCATCCATCAACACCCTTAAGTTAATAGATGTTTCCTTCAGATTTCTTTCCTACAACAATCAATGTTTTGGATCCTTTTTGTATTTCACATCTCTCATCCTTAAACACAAGATCATATCCCTTACTACAAATTTTTGCAACACTCAAAAGATTAGGCCTTTAACCCTTGACATAGTACACATCATCGGTATTATGCTTTCCATCAAAACTTACTAAACCTTTCCCATAAATTTTATCACCAGTATCATCTCCAAATATAACCAAGCCTCCATCATATTTTTCAAGTTTTACAAACTTACTTTTATCACCAGTAATGTTATGTGAACAACCTTTTTCAACTACCCAATAGTTCTTTTCTTGTTTAGCATGTAGGGTAGAGATAACAGTACCTTCATTTTTCTCCTTCTTTGGAGTGCTTTCCTTCACCTATTTTTCAGAATTAGTAGAAGTAGGCTCATGATTTATAGCCAAGAACAAGAATTCATTGTCATCAGGATCTTCATAATTAGAATCCTCATCAGATATACTAGCATTCTCATTCACATAATATTCTTTGTTGATCTTCTTTCCTTTCTTTTCTTTCTCATATCTTTGTTTATTCCTCATAGCTCTTTCTGGACACTTTGCAGCATAATGACCTATGGGTAAAAGCATAATAGTGTGTCACACTTTCGGCCAAAAAAATAATTCTGAGCGAACAAGTTCCAGCTGAACAGTATTTAGTCAGTAGGGTTTCGACCGAAACCACACGGCAGTGACATGGCATCGATGTGGCAGCACCTTTTCAATCAGGTGTGTTTTGGCCAAAACCCTATCGGCTGAATACCTTCCGGCCAAAAAAAAGAGTAATTAAAAAAATGGGCCCGACCATTTTGCTTATTTGAGCCGAAGCATTTTGGGTGAGTGACCATCGATCGAGCTAGGGTTTTCAAGCGACAATAAATAGAGTCAAGTGCCCAGGTTTCATTGCCTTTCCTTCACTTCTATGACTCTGTTCTTATGTTTTCTTTGCGCAACAAGCGTTGGAGTTTGAGATATTTGTTATTTTGATTGAGCTAGAAGGATTTTGCTTGACAGTTGGCAGTTTATAATGGCACACAGTAATGGCCATATGGTTGTTTGCTTGTTTTGTGAAACATATGTTTCAAATTTTGAAAGGCAATGTGAAATTTTTGCCTTTGCAGTGTTTTACGTTTTTGGCTTGAATAGTTTAAAGGAAAACTATAAGCTCGTGGTAGTGATATTTTTAACAATTTTTTGGCAATATGAAACCCTCGCCAAAGTTATTTGAAATTTTTTTTTGGGTTTGAAATTTTGTAAACATAACTCCGAATGGCAGACTATATAAATTCTGGTTTTTTCAGTTTTTTTATTTAAACCCTTTGAATGGCAGTGAGAAAAACTGGGTTTGGTTTCTGTTAGCATTTTGGTTTGTCTTTTACAAGACTACTCAAAGAGTAGTAGAATATGGGGTAAAAAATCTCTTCAAATTGTAAGTGGAAGCCTTTTGAAAACTAACCCTAGATACTCAACTATTAATAAAAGCTAGAGTAACTAACACTGCATGAATTTTTTTGAGAGTTTGTTTGCAAAGTGAAATAAATTGAATAAGCTTCTGCATATTTTTTTGGTCAAGAATAAGAAAAAGAGTGGAAATAGAACTTCTCTCACAAGAAATATTTTATGGATTTTAGATTTACAGCAAGATGAAATAACAACTAAACTTTAACAAACAAGTAATTTCTCACTAGCGAAACTCAAAACCAACAAGTATGCACACTAGAGTATATGATAAACTAAATTTCTCAACTCATATACTTCAACATGTATTTTGAATTGGGATTTTTTAATGTATTTTGCTTCCTCAAACTTCTTAATGCTACAATCTTCTTCTGAATGCCATTTGTTACTCTACAAAATGCCCATGGGCAAGATACAGTCAGATTTTTCATTTAACAAACATGGAAACATGCATGTGGCTGATGTATGTAACCACAATAGTATAAAATATACATATGTAAATCAATCATTGATGTAGTCCATGGGTTTATAAAAATATTAAAAATATAAAGTTCTAAAACTCTAGGTTCAACAACATAGAGTCGACAAGTGATTAGAAAAAACTCCAATAGAGAAACAATCAGGATTTCTTCACTAAAAACCAGAGTATAAGTGTAGCAAGTGTAAGATTTTTCTTCCAACACAACAACACAATAAGCAATTAGCGCTGAATTTTGCGTCGGATTTTAGTGTATTTTGAGTGCATGAATTGACCAATTTGGCTGGTGCTCAACCCGGTGCAAACAGGCATGGTCAATTCGGCACCGAATTTTGCGTTGGATTTAACATTGTCTTTAGTGTCGAAAAATCGCAGTGCCTCTATTAGCGCCGGGAAGTAATGTCAGAAATTGCACCGAAATGGGTGCCCAATTTGACTTTCGGTTTGGCTTCCATGTCTACTCTCATTTTTGCTTCTAGTTTTGCTTCCAATTTGACGTCCAGTTTTTCTTGCAACTTTGCTTCCAAGTTTGCTTCTAGTTTTGCTTGCAGTTTTGCTTCCGGTTTTGCTTCCGGTTTTGCTTCTAGTTTTACTTCCAGTTTTGCTTATGGTTTTGCTTCTAAGTTTGCTTTCGATTTTGCTTCTGGTTTTGCTTCCAAGTTTTCTTCCAAGTTTGCTTTCGATTTTGCTTCCAGTTTTGCTTTCATTTTTTCTTTCAGGTTTGCTTCTGGTTTTGCTTCCAATTTTGCTTCCAATTTTGCTTCTAGTTTTGCTTCCGATTTTGATTCCAGTTTTGCTTCCGATTTTGCTTCTGATTTTGCTTCCAGTTTTGCTTCCGGTTTTGCTTCCAGTTTTTCTTCTAGGTTTTCTTCCAGGTTTGCTTCCAATTTTGCTTCCAAGATTGCTTCTAGTTTGCTTCTAGTTTGGCTTCCATTGTTGCTTCCTTTTTTGCTTCTAAAAATGCTTCTTGTTTTGCTTCCATTTATTAATTTAATATGTTTTATTTCAATTTAATTAGTTAAATATATCGTGCCTCTTAAATAACTCATATGATTATAGAGTAAGTAATTTAATTATATAACTCATATGATTAAATAACAATATAATTATTGTAACATGATCATCATCTATAATTAAAATAAGTGAGTCAAATATCTATAATTTAATTGAATTTCACAACATCTATCCTGAGCAATAAATTAAAATCATCATACTTAATAAATATCCATCCAAAAATCATAGACCACTTTTAATATATATAAATTGACAAGTCAATACTGATAAGATCATCATCATATATAACTAAAACAAGTGAAAGTCAAATATGCTAGTCCATCAAAAACATGTCAAAATGATACATGTCCAACAATCGACATAAGTGAAAATGATACATGTACAAATGATATAAATAAAATTGATAAATTATGTAACTCAAATTGATACGAGTTAAGATGATACATGTCCAAATGATATAGTGAAAATGATACATATGATAATAACCATGAAAATAGTCATCATAACGATATATCAACAATGATCCATGATGTAGTCTATATGATCATGAATGTCATTGGTTACTATCACCATAACTCAAAAGGATCATCATCATCATCATCATCATCATCATCATCATCATCATCATCATCATCGTCATCATCACCATCATCATCATCATCATCATCATCATCGTCATCATCACCATCATCATCATCATCATCATCGTCGTCGTCATCGTCATCGTCATCGTCATCGTCATCGTCATCGTCATCATCATCATCATCATCATCGTCATCGTCGTCGTCGTCGTCATCATCATTATCATCGGCCTCGGTGTCTTTCGTATCTGCGTCATCATCATCCTTTGCCATGTAATAAGTACTGGAAAAACTAATATTTTGTGGATCTATATCATGTTGAGGATCATCTTGATCTTCTGGAAGAGTCATGTTCTACAAAAAAAAAAAATTAAAATGAAAATTTATTATTTATTTCATGCAATAGTTTATTTTTTTGTTATATATCTAATATTACAACATATGAGATGAAACCATAATCATATTACATCATATCAAATTGCACATACCATAATAAAATTTTAAAAAAGTTACAGCTAATACTGGTGAGTCAGGAGAAACTTCAACTTTCAAAAACAAAGCCAATTAGGCTGGTAGACTTGAGGATCAGGCCAACATTTGGTGGAAGAGGAAGAAAGATGACTGGAACTCTAGAGGCCCACCATAATGGATTCTAGTATTCAAACATGAGAGCAAAAGAGAGAGCTGATATCATGTATCAAAACATTAAGCATGCATTCTTCCAGCCAGCGGAGAAGGAGATGATTACTTTGCTTCATTTTCATTTGCATAACCATACCACGGCGTGGGAACCAAGAAGACCAAGGATGTCCAATTTTATGTGAAGGTAATAGAAGGGGTCCAAAATTTAGGAGGGGCAAGAAGGTCAATGTATGATCTCGATGAAATTGAGGAAGAGCAGCAAGAGAGGGACAAGAAAAATAAAATCAATACACAGTTTCAAGGATTTGTCAAGCGAGTAAGAGAGTTATGGGAGCAACCTCATCTAAAATATTTTGAACTAGAGTTTGATATACCATTTAGATAGCTTGGTTTTCATGGAGTTCCTTTCAAATCCTCCACTTTTATTGTTCCTATGGTAAACTGTTTGGTAGAGTTGGTGGAATTACCTTTCTTAGTAATCACTATTAGTGAGATTGAGATTGTTAACCTTGAGAGAGTAGGACTTGGGAAAAAGGCATTTGATATAATGGCTATTGTTTTCAAAGACTTCAAGCGGGATGTACTACGCATTGACGCCATTCCTCAATCTTCACTTGATGGCATCAAGGAATGGTTGAACTCCATGGATATAAAGTATTATGAAAGCATAATGAACTTGAACTGGCTGCCAATTTTGAAGAGTATTACTGATGATCCGGATAAATTTATTGAAGATGGTGGTTGGGAATTTTTGAATATGGAAGCTAGTGATTCTGATTCTGATAATTCATAAGAGTTAGATCAAGGATCAGATTTCATGTAGTCACCATCAAGAGTGTTGCAAGCCAACAAGATGAAGGGAATTCTTATATAAGGATAATTTTCAATGTTGCAGGTACTGGCTTTAATGCCAACTACAATGGCAACATTGAAATCCCCTAGCAGTCAAAGCACATCAACCATGTGGTACAAATGATTAAATCCCATAGACAGTCTGTAGCAATGAAAGAGTTTGAAAAGGCAAAGAGAGCTACATTGGTGACTCAGGAGAAACTTCAGCTTTCAAAAACAAAGCCAATTAGGTTGGCAGATGTGTGGATCAAGCCAGCATTTGGTGGGAGAGTTGATTTCATGTATCAAAACATTAAGCATGCATTCTTCCAACCAGCAGAGAAGGAGATGATTATTTTGCTTCATTTTCATTTGCATAACCATATCATGGTGTGGGAACCAAGAAGACAAAGGATGTCCAGTTTTATGTGGAGGTAATGGATGTGGTCCAAACTTTAGGAGGGGAGATCCTGATGTCTGCCAAGAGGCATAAAGTCAGATGAATTAAGTTCACCTACATGTCTACCAAATTTTACTTCCAATTTTTATGACTGTTTTTCTTGACTGTCAGAGTTTACTTACAAATTTGAAATTTCTTTCTAGTTATTTTGATGAGGATATATTCACCCAATGTGTAAGTACCTTTTGTTTGTATCACAAGCATATGTGCATTGCCAGAATTCTGATTATCTATGGTCTACAGCTATGTCGTCTCACTTATTGGATCTTCTATTTCAATGTTTTCTATGGCCTTCTCTATTTGAGGTAGCACCTGACAATCGTACCTCCTTTCCTTAGCTGAGAAGTCGATTTGAATTTAGAAATATTGCACTTTAAAAATAGTTAAGGTTTAAGGAGAGCTATTCTAGCTTTGTTGTTGACACCCTCAATCTTCAAAAAGGACTTAGATGCATGGACTGAAATGCAAGCTTTCAAACTTAGATTCGAATCTGCATAATTTGATTGATTATGGTTTTCATAGGTAGTTGTCTTTACATGACTATTCTGGATTGTCAATACGTGTAATAGTGACTACATCCTTATCAAGTTTGGCTATCTGTATTCAAAATGCCTTGGTCTTTGGACTTGATACAAAGTTTTGCATTGTTATTCCATATTTGTAACATGTAGGACATTTAAGGGGTACAACATATAGAAATTTAGTACTGTCATCCAAGAAAAACTTACAGATGGTGTATCAAGAACAACAGAAAATGCTTTTATTAGGGTTAATGCTTTCTTCCCCCACGTTGCTGATATTTTCCCCAAAACATGTTTTTTTATTATTTCAACGCATCTCAAAATTGAATGTATTGATTAATATTTGTTACACATTTCAGATGTTTATGGAAATGATGCATATATGTTTACTCGATCAATGTTGTTACTTCAGTAGTTTGACTTCTATGACAACCAGCCATTAGGCCATTGTGTGCGGGAGCACGTTTGTGTTTTTAGTTAGCTTTTTTGGATAGCTCTACTGGGTGTTGAGGACATTCTATTTATCTTTTGAATGTTAAGAAGTCAAAGTTTCAAGGATTTTTCAAGCGAGTAAGAGAGCTATGGGAGCAAACTCATCTAAAATATTTTGAACTAGAGTTTGATATACCATTTAGAGAGCTTAGTTTTCATGGAGTTCCTTTCAAAGCCTCTGCTTTTATTGTTCCTATGGTAAACTGTTTGGTGGAGTTGGTGGAATTACCTTTCTTAGTAATTGTTATTAGTGAGATTGAGAATTGTTAACCTTGAGAGAGTAGGACTTGGGAAAAAGGAATTTGATATGGCTATTGTTTTCAAAGACTTCAAGTGGGATTTACTCCACGTGTACGCCATTCCTCAATCTTCACTTGATGGCATCAAGGAATGGTTGAACTCCATGGATATAAAGTATTATGAAAGTAGAATGAACTTGAACTGGTGGCCAATTTTGAAGACTATTACTGATGATCTAGATAAATTTATTGAAGATGGTGGTTGGGAATTTTTGAATATGGAAGCTAGTGATTCTGATTCTAATAATTCAGAAGAGTCAGATCAAGGATACCAACCCTCTAATGTAGAAGAGGAATCAAAATCAAATGAAAAAGGTTCAAAAGATGAATCTCTTGAGGATTTAGAGGAGGACGAAGAAGAAGAAGAAGATTATGAAGAGGAGGAAGGTAAAACATTTGATGAATTAGAAGCCCAAGCTAGAAATGCAAATAAGGAAAAAGGAGATGAGTTTGACAGTGAAGATCAGGAAAGACGACAATGAAAGGTAAAAGCTATAGCGAAGTCTCGGGCACCTGATATTAGAGATTCAAGAGGAATTCCTACCAAGAGGCATAAAGTCGGATGAATTGATTTCATCTACATCCTTCTACTATTTATTCATGCACATAAATGGTCATCTTGTAATCATAAGATTTGAGCTCTATTTACTCATCCTACGCATCAATAAACAACTCAACACAAGAGATGCAAATTGACATATTAACACAACAATATCCAACTAAGTTATTGAAACTCAACTTGATACCTCGTTCTCCATCCAAATTACAAAATCATTCCACTTTTTGTTTTCTAACATATTCTTTTCAAATTGGTTTGGATGGCGGCCATATTTCTCCTCCTATCAAAACATGGCACATGGACTAGTTAAACTAATTAATATGCAATAATTTACTTTTTCCAACGAAATAAAAAATATATCATTTAACATATTAAATATAGTTACAAATGTACAAATCAAGGCTTGTAAACCTTTCTGGCCACTGCGATGCGTGGCACAAAGTTTCTCAAGCCTAGCCTTGGAGGCCTTGTCCTGAAACATATACTAATTCAATTTAACTATGCACAAATAAAATTTAAATATCATTTAATAAATTTGATATAATCTTATGAGAAAATTGAAATACCTGCGTACTCTCCTCATTAGACTTCCTCCATGCGTCAGACTTCTCATATGCTTTTACAAGTTCTTTCCATACTTTCACACTTACATCAATTGGCCTTCTTTTCCACCTTAGCTCAGGAGGGATATTTTTTATCTTCTTTGTTTGGTTGCACCGAAATCTCTTGCATTTTTGAGACATTAATAGCTTTATCTTCTTTACAAACCAACCTGTGCCAAATTCAGTCTCCATGTCATGGATAACTGCTTTTTTCTGTTGCATGGGTATCTGTGAGAATGGAAAATGTAGATGGTCTTTGAACTGTTGAAGGCATGATTCCTTCAACCTATTCACAAATGTTTTCCCAACATCCGTCATTTAGAATTCCCCTGAAACCACCTCGTATTCTATCTTCGTATTGTAGTTACCGATGCAAGATTGATAACATGGCATGGTGGAAGAAGTCTGTGTCCCAGGAGTGGCTGGGACATTGGAAGTCTCTCTTCCCTATTCCACATTCTTAGAGTTTACTATCACTAATTTCCTCCTGGATCTTTTGCTCGATCCAGGACTGGTTGGGGAATCAATTGATTCCCTTTCACATAATTGATTTGTTTTCAATGTTTGAGGGGCGTTACCAATTTTTTTTTCTATGTATCTGGCAAGCATTGTCCAGTCCGCATTAACCAATTTATTCACTGCCTCTACCCCCAATATGGAAGCCAATTCCTCTTTATCTTTGTCAGTCTCATGTCCCTATACATATATATATATATTTTTAAATTATAGTTCTTCTTTTAAATTTAGAAATAAAAAATGAAAAACTACAATTCCTCTTTATCTTTGTCAATCTCATGTCCCTATATATATGTATTTAAATTATATTTCTTCTTTTAAATTTATAAATAAAAAACTAAAAACTAAAATTCAAAGAAACAATGGAAACATTTACAAATCTATAAAGGGACAATGAATTACCTCATTGTGGTCAGAGTCTGCTGACAATGCTCACTTCCTTCTATTGCTTGACATTTTGAGGCGACGTAGAGCAACTTATTTCCGTCCAGTCTGTGGAGGCAAACGAAGTACACACTGTCAGGTATGAAAGTTTTCGTCCAATTTGTGGATGAAAGTTTTGTTTTGTGGGAAAATATGTTTGTTGGGTTTGCTTAGTGTTGATAACCTCGGGAAAATATGTTTGCTAGGTTTGCTTAGTGTTGATAACCTTATCATGAAAACTCTTTCATAATTTAATCTTGCACAAATTTTTCATGGAATCAGTGACTATGGCGTGACTAGGCAAAACCAAGCGGTTTTTGCGTTTATTTTCAATAGTTGCTCAGTAGTGACCAACCCAATTCCCAGATTTTCCAAGCAATTCACTATTTCCTTCATACCCAGGTTAGAGAAAGAATACGGAGGCATCCTGGCTTCGTGCTATAATATTTTGAGCCAAAGCTCAAATGGGTAGGGTAAATTTTTTTGTTGGTTTCTCAAAGGTTTTACAATTTATAATGATGGGATAATTTAGAGGTTGCCTAGAAAGGTTAGGCCATGAACCAGTAAACAATCACGAATTCAAATGCAATATAAAGAGCAGTAAACAATCACGAATTCAACTAAGAAAAAACAATATTGTAACCTTACCTATAGTGTCGAAAACTAAATCGAATTTCTCATGAGTTGCTAGTAGCGCTCTGCTCTCTTCTTTCATGCAACGTTTTTCACTTTTTTTTTGTCTGATTTTTTCCTTCCAACAACTGATGAAGAGAGCAGGGAGTGGTGTTTTTCCCTTTTCTTCCTTCGAATTTAGAGGTTTCCTGGATAGGTTAGGCCAAGAACTAGTAAACAATCATGAATTGAAATGCAATACAAAGAGCAGTAAACAATCACGAATTCAACCAAGAAAAAAAAATTGTAACCTTACCTATGGTGTCACAAACTAAATCTCAATTGCCGGTAGCACCTTGCTCTCTTCCTTCGTGTGACGTTTTTCCCTTTTTTCTCGTCTAATTTCTTCCTTCAAGTGGGAAATTTTTTAATTTTTTATTTTGATTCAGTAGTCGGCGCTTTAGTTGACGTTAGTTAACGCCAAATTTAGCGCCGACTTTTGGCCGTTAATGTAATCTGTTTGGGGCGCCTAAGGTGGTGCCAAGTGCGCCTAATTGAGTTCCTATCATTGTTGTATAGTGACTATTTTCATTGTTGTGTATCACAGGATCCAGAGTGTTGGAAATAATTCCAATTCCTGCCTTGTTTTTGTGACCACCGTTGTCCCATGGCTCCTTCATCACCTCGGTGCAGTAGAGCAGTTTTTACTGTGGTCCCACAAGGTGCTTCATTCTTCTTGGCGGTAGTGTGGTGAAAGCTTATGTGGCGGCACACGAGTCTTCCTTTTGTTCTTGGCGGTGTTGTGGTGACTCTCGCAAGTCTTCTACCTTTGGCGTGCGGTAGTGTGGTGACCACCACTATCCCGCGACTCCTTCATCAACTCGGTGTGGTAGAGCGGTTTTTACCGTGGTCCCACAAGTTGCTTCTTCCTTCTCGGCGATAGTGCGGTGAAAGCTTTGTTGGCAACATTTTTATTCATAGAGGAGGCCATGGAGAGAGGATGTGGACGGTGTAGAAATACTAAATTGCTGAGAGGAAAGTGGGTGGAAATAGATGAAACAACATAATATACAGATACAATAGAGGTAAGAAGCGAAAGCAACCTCAACCAAAGGAGGAAGGTGTTTATGAATTCATAATGCTACAACATAGAGGAGATATCAATATGTCAAATATATGACTAAAGTGAGGTTTTTTGTTGGATAGCATACTCATTGAAATGATATAATTGGTGTACTAAACATTATTTACTATGTTGTGTATTATAGGGGCGAGACGAGGCCATGGCAACAAATCGTGTCATATCAAATGAGGACACAACAAATGAAGCGGGACATCAGGTACTCAAATTTTGACTTAACTTAGGAAAAAATGATCTGATGGCATTTTGTGATACGTCCATCTTTTTTCACAATATTATGGAAATTTATAATGTATTATTCAATCTTGACATAAATTAATGCATGTTGTTGATTATTTTAGATGGAGATTGGAGCAAATGCAGAGCCTAAGTGTTCAACTAGCAAAAGAAGAATATATGTACGTGGACGTGGACCTAAAATTGTTAAATCATGTAGATGACAATGGGTGGAAGAGGATATGACAATGGATACTGCAGACACAACAAATGATTGCACTGAAGAAGAGGTAGGTCAGAACTATAGTACATGGGATGAATACTTTGAGAAAATTGTT
Source organism: Sequoiadendron giganteum (assembly GCA_007115665.2). Taxonomy (NCBI): domain Eukaryota; kingdom Viridiplantae; phylum Streptophyta; class Pinopsida; order Cupressales; family Cupressaceae; genus Sequoiadendron; species Sequoiadendron giganteum. The sequence continues at coordinate 610,745,015 of CM021107.1, read as the reverse complement.
GTTTGTGGATGTTTTGTATGTCGTGGAAAGAAACAATTCAAATGAGCGATTGTACAAAGACATTACATATATGATGAGCTTCCAGTCGGTACTATGCCTCATACAATCGATTAAAACCAAAGAATAATAAATGAGTGTGGACTGATGTTTTATAAACTATGTTGTCAAAATTGTGTTTTATTTAAATTATTGTATAAAAAAGGTAGTCTATAAAATAATGTTCCATTATTCATTTGATGTGTATATGTTCATACAATTTTTATTTTTATTTTTTAAGCCATATTTGATTATATTTCTTTGAAATTGATACATTTATGATTTATCCAATTGTTTCCAAACGTTAAATAATGCTTGCATTTGTTGATAGGTAGAATATTTTGATGAAACACATACTAATACCCAAGATCCAACTGGGTTATTAAGATTTGGACGAGATGATCCAAACCATACTAGGGCGAGAAGAGCAAGATTGAAGAGAACACTACCACCAAAGAAATTTGGAGAGTTGATGAGAGTCGCATACACTGATGACATGCCACCTAGCCTTAATGATGACGATGATGATAGTGAAAATGTAGTGCATGAAGAAGGATTGAATGAAATGCTTACAGGTTTCTTTAGGGATGGAAACAATGATGACAATAATGATGATATGGTTGATAGTAATGATGATAGCAGGGGTAATTACCAACAACATAATGTTGATGATAACAACATCAAAGACTCCATCAAGCAAGCAACGAAGACATCCATGTTCAAATCGGGTGAAAGTAGAACCTCAAAACTGGCATGCACATTAATATTATTAGAAATCAAGTCACTATTTGGTTGGTCAGACGAAGGATCCACTACCCTACTAAAGTGAGTTGAAATCTATTTCTTACTTTGCATTGTCAATTGGTGTACATAATTCATAAACATTCATCAACTTCATTTATATTTCTTTAAGGGGATTTTAAAACCATATATTGTATATAAAAAGTCCTAGTATAGATTGACATATCAAACATGTTCATCATAATTCAAACATTCAATTGATTTAATCTCTGGCAATCTTACAGGGCACTAAAAACTAAAATATTCCTTGAAGAGAATATGTTGCCATCAACTTGCAGAGAGGCGCGTATGTTGTTGGTTGAGTTGGGGATTGAATATAAGCCAATTCATTCATGTAAAAATGATGCATTTTATACATAGATGAATATCAAAACAAGGTAGAATACCCTGTATGCAAAGAGAAGAGATATCGTATAGATGTACAAGGTCCTACAGTTCCAAAGAAGGTTTTACGTCACATGCTAATTATACCTAGACTTCAACGAATGTTTCATTGCAATTCACTAGCACAATTGATGGACTGGCATGCAAAGAACAAGAGTAAAGATGGATTCATGCGAATTTCGGCTAACTCCAAAGCAATGAAACACATAGAGGAAAAATGGCCAAGAAAATTCAAAGATGAACCCCATAGTATCAGGTTTGGTCTTGCAATTGATGGAGTGTGCCCATTCTCTTTCATGAGCTCAAATTATAGTGTTTGGCCAGTCAGATTGATAGTATACAATATTCCCCCATGGATGAGTGTTAGAAAGGAGCACCTTATGTTGACTCTCATTGTTCTAGGAAAACATCAAGTTAAAAACATGGATGTTTATCTTGTGCCTTTTATTGATGAGATGCAAATGCTATGGAAAGGCATAAGAATGTATGACATATCACGTCCTCCATCAAATAGGTCCTTCATGTTGTATAGTGTGCTATGTTGGACTATTCATGATTTCCCAGGACTTGGTGTTTGTTCTGGTAAGATAAAATATTTACGTATTTATACTCATAATTTATTTTCATCCCAACTTTCATACTTAGTTTTATACTATTTTTTTGATGTTATTAACATTACTTTTTGAACTGTAGGGCTTCAAAAAAAGGGGATATTTGCATGTCCAAGATGTGCAGAACAATTTCAAGGGTGGTATTCTAAAGATCTACATAAATTTATTTATGCAAACAACAGGGTTTTTTACCAGTAGATCATAGGTTTAGAAATCGCTTGAAGAATCAATTTGATGGAAAAGTTGAAAATAGAGGCCCTCCAATGATTATGGGTCCAGGTGATTGGCTTAAGAAGTATGGAGATGCTGAATTGAAAGCTTGGGAGGATTTTTTTGATCGAGGTAATTCAATTCAAGAACCAGAACAAGTTCTAGTCAATATGCCAGAAGGAATGAAAAGGAAATCCATATTTTATGAGCTCCCTTATTGGAAGGATCTATTAATATCTCATCTATTAGATCCTATGCATGTCTTCAAAAATGTCCCAAATTCTATATTTCATTATATATCAAGCAAAGAGGACACCTTGTCTTTAAGGAGAGATATTGCTCTTTTGCATACCAAATTTGATAGAAAACATTTGTGGCCAAACGGGAAAAATGAAATATATGAAGAAGCTCCATGGATTTTGAAAAAACAAGAGGTAGACCAACTAAAAAATGTCATATGTTCAATAAGGAAACCTACTGGTTATGGGTCATCATTGGCTAAAGCTTTTACAGTTGATGGACATATCACAGGATTTAAAACACATGATTTTCATAATTTAATGAAGGTATTATATATCAACATTTAACATTTACTGGTAACATTGATTACGCACTAAATTTATTTTGATATTTTGTTGTGTGAGAAAAAATTACTAATGACCTTTTCATAAATGTGTTTTATAGCATATCATGCCATTGGCAATTAGGGAGGATTCCTATCTTACAGTTGATTTAAGGAATGCCATAAGTTGATTTTCAGTATTTACAAGGTATGTGGTTATATGAAATGTTCATGTGTGAGAGACATAGAGATATTATATTACATTTTAATTTATGACTAAAGGTTCATACTAATTTACTATTCTTAGATAAGGTGGGTGACCTCCAAGGAGATCCATGAATCTGAAGTGCCAAAGTGGAAGAAGGAAATTTCAGAAATTGTATGTGTATTTGAGAAGGAGCTCCCTACAAGTTTCATGGACCTACAAGTCCATTTACTTATACTCCTAGTCGATGACATTGAATTGGCGGGTGTCATATCAACAAGGTGGATGTTTTTCTTTGAGAGGTATATGAAAACTCTTAAAAGATATGTCTAACAAAAGGCACATCTAGAGAGTTGCATGGCTGAAGGGTATGTATTGAATGAAGCATTTTTCTTCTTGTGTGAATTCCTTGGTAAGGATTTTGAAGATGGCCCATGCATCTGGGATGAAGAAAAAGCATCAGATATTATTGATGGAGAAAAACCATAATCTAATGGTGTTGAAGTAGAAATCAGTAAGTAAATTCACGATTAGTGCAGTTGTTTTTCTTGCAATCATTAATTTACTTTGTAATTTATTTGTCAAATTAACAACATGACATTTGGAGTTTGAAATAAACATGTTGACATGTAATAGGTGTAGACAAAAATTTTATACTTGACAAGTTCATTATGTACCACATGGACTTTATGCACAAATGGATTGATATATATGATGAAAAGATAGAAGAAGTGTTAGAAGCAAGGAGATAGTTTAAGAGATCGAACCCAAGGAATACTCCACTTCTCACTCATCTGCTTGGGGAATGGGGCAAAGATTGCACACTAGAATGGGTTACTAAATAAATTCAAAATCAAATAGAAGATGCGGGTACAAATTCAAACATAACAAAAGATGAAATCAACATGTCTAGAGGATGTGAAAGAAAGGTACAGTTGGAATTTTACAAAATGTCGTTTCCTTATAGTTTTGATAGTATTAACTATTTTAATATTCATCATTATATTTGTTTTCACTAAAATAAATAGTCTTTCACAGGCGAGGAAATATCCAACAATGTGGGCATATGGTCGACATTATCGTGTAGAAAGTGTAGACATAAAGAGACGATCCTTCGATTGTGGCATCATGGTTGACTTCAAGCAATCCAGTCGATCAAGCTCAAAAAATGAGAATATAATTGAAGGGAATCTACAATATGTTGGAAAAATACAATAAATTATTGAGTTGGATTACCGCTCTTTCAAATGTTGTATTTTTAAGTGTAGATGGTATGAAGCATTTGAGAGGACACGAAGACATGATACCCATAGTGGATTGTTTTCTATAGATTCCTCGTCATTCCTACCAGAGGATAAGGAGCCTTATGTTCTACCAATTCATTGTGAGCAGGTATTTCTTTAACTCAAACAAAAAGCGGTAGTGATCATTAATCTATTAATTCATAGCTTATTGTGAATATATACATGTGTGTATTAATCAATAAAATTGTTATAACATACGTCTATTAAGATAAGGATGATGATAATACTAAATACTTGAAAGAACATATGAACATTGACAATGATACACTGGATGAAATTGTAGCAAACAATAATGTTAATGACCAAGAATTCTAAATTTTCAGAATTATTTGCAATCCATGTTTAAAAAGGGATGATTCTTATGGCCTAAAATTTGAAATGCTTTAGTAATATTATTATGTTGTATTCACCATACATTTCCCTTGACAAAAAAAACATGTTCTTTCATTTATTTTTATTGTATATCTCAGAAGTGAAATTGTTGTTAGATAATGATGCAATGAGAAAATAATATATACAAAAAAATGCAAAGAAAATGTTTGAAATTTTACATGCAATCTACTGTGTTGTGCTGAAAGCAGTCAAGCTTAACTGGGACAAGAAATAAAAATAAAAATTTGATGATTGTACTTAAAAGTGAACAGGATATGAAAAGTATGGACAATGATGGTGCTGAAATTGAAAACCTTGATTCTTATGACATTACTATTTTATGTCATTAGAGATAAACAGCACATACAATTTTATATACATAGCAAATGAAGATTTTAAACTAGTAAACTGAAAATGTAAACACTGTAATATTTTTCCTTAAACAATAATTCACATACTCACTTACAAAAAAGGGTGAAGCATTTTTATTCAAACTTTAATTTTCTTTAATAGACATAACAGTAAAAAAATATTTACAAGTACAAGAATATATACACTGTTTCATAGAAAATAAGGAATGTTTCATAGAATATACAAGTACAAGAATATATACATTGTTTCATAGACTTCTAAAAATTTTAGAGTTATTTGCAATTTGTTGGGTCTCAAAAACATAGGTTTTTAGACCATAAGAGGGTGCCAATCTCTAAGAGGACTTTAATCCTTAATACAAACCAATTGAAGTAAATTATTTGGAAGGACTTTAATTCACACCTAACCAAAAACCAATCAAAGCATCCACACAATAACAAAAAATGTGCCCTGATAAATCTTGCAGATTTAAACAACTTTGGAGACAACAAAGCAATAAATAAGCATGAAAATTGACACAACAATTGAACATTGAAAATGGATGACGAGTTATAATGTATCTGCTCGATTATATTGCTCAAAATATAAACATACATAACATGAGCTATTTTGATATGAATAAGTGGATGACATGGTCTAGTATCTATTCTAATGGATTGAAATGATGATCAAAATCAGACCTTGGTTTCCCTATTTGTACGAGAAGCAACAAGCTTTAGGTCCATTCACAAAAGTTACATCATTTCTTAACTAAAGCATAATTAACATAACATAGAAACTTAAAAAGAGTTTATCATTGGATGCACCACAGTCTGTTAATCATCAGCAAGCACCCATGACCACCTAAGATCTATTCAAGGCTCAAGCATCATGTTAATGAATCCACAACAACCAAACTCTACTACATCCTCATACAACTCATGTAAGGAAAAATTTAACCTTTGACATGTGATCAATGTTTTTATCCTGGGCATAAGTGTTTGCATTCTATAGAGTGTCTGTCATTACATTCTCCAATCCAACAATCCTCTCGAGTTGCTTATGCATTTTCCTGAGTACCTCATCCTCATCATTGATGTCATCAAGGATGCCTGGAAAATACTATGATATCTCATTTTTCCAGGTTTCCTGATCCTTCAAATTTCTTTCTTCAAAGAAATTTGGCATGGCCATACATAGTGGCTAGTTGAAGTCAGTCAATTCCTGTGTCAAGATATTCTAGAAGTTTTCATGTGTATTCATGATGATCTTACATTCTTGGAGCAAATCATTATTATCTCCATCTTTTTCCTTGATATGGGACTCCATTTCCTTCATCCTATCAAGCAGTCTTCCATGCTCCACGAGGGCCTTGTATGTTCCACTGTGAGCACGCCAAACACCATCTTCATGTTGGCACATATCTTTGAATTTCATACAAATTATCCCTGATGCTACTTCAAAAGTAGTAGCCTTCAATTTTATTTTTAGTTCTTCTTGTTCCTTTTGAGCCTTTTCAAATTTATGCTTCCATTGAGCAGTCTCAGACATGGCCTCTAACACTTTTCTTTCATGTTCAATTAAAGGAGAGTAAATCCTTGGAGAAGTAGGCAACCTATCTTTGTAGTTGGTTAATTCTTGTTTCAACCTGTCATTTTCCTCTATCATCCACTGGTTATCTCTTATTAGATTTTGGATTTGGGCTTTGGTGAATTTGGCTACATTCACATTCAGGTCAGTAGTCTCCAAGGGATTTTTCTCCCCTACTCTTTGCACCAGGATATGTCCAAAAATCTGATCATGGTCAATGCGAGAAGGCTTCTTGCCTGGGGGGTAAAGAGCCCAAATTTGCAAAGTGATATTATCAGGATTGTACCCTGACCCTAGATAGACCCTATCACCTGCTTCATCCATTATTTGCAAAGTTTTATTCTTTCTCTTTAAAAAGTTGTCAAACATAATGGCTGAACTAATATCCCACCCAGGAAGGAGCATAACTCCAACTTCTTGCAATAATGCTCTTCCTCTCTTAGCAGTCAAGTTTCTAATTTCCCTATCAACTTCATGTTGCAAATATTTCAAGGCATAAGACTCTTTCTCAGGTTCAATGTCCTTTAACCTTTCTCTTATTAGTCTTCCTTTATACTCATATATAAGGGACTTAAATTCAGGGGTTTACATAAAAGTATCATCTGCAACAAATTTATGACTTGCACGATGCCTCACATCATTTGATAGCTCATCAGAGGCTTCAAAGGTGATCACATTTCTTTCCAATGGCATCTCATATTGGGGTATAACAGTTGCATTAAACTGTGAGACTTCTTCTTCCTCCTCAATGTTATCTTCTTCCATGGATGGGGAATCAACTGAAAATCTTACTTCAAGAGTAGGCTGAGGTGATAAGTGATTCAGTGGTGTGATATTTTCTACTTGCCTCCTATGACCGATGCCCCTTCCTCTTTCAAATGCCATAAGTGGCACATCTCTTATCAGTTCTTCTTCATGGAGGATTAACTGTTCAATTCTTTATGTGGGATCCTGTACCTCAAGGAAAGCCCCTACGTAGCCTAGGTTATTATTCACCTTCCAAGCCTTAGCCATCATAACCCTACTATAGGAATTCATTTTCATCAAGTTTTTTTTTTCTTCACAATTTCTGATGACATCTTCTAAAATGAAACTATGCTCATACCCTTTCAATTTCTAAAAAAAATTGGCATCACAAATGAAGTGTTCAGGATCAATTTTTTTGGTTTTTTGGCCAACTGACAAGCCATAATAATCTAGTTTACCACTAACCAAGTCATAGCCTGAATCAGAGATAATAGTGAAATCACCAAAGCATAAAATAGAAGGCATGAAAGTCTGCCTCCCATAGCTCTTTAAATGCATGAAATCTGAAAATGACAATTGTCTTATGAGCTTTAAATAAGCAACTCTGTCTGGCATAGTCTTAGGAAAAAAATAAGGTGCAGCTTCAAATCCATAAACCCTGATAACAGTACAATCCCCAAACATGCACCAGTCCCCCCAATTGTGATTTATCCCTACTTCATGACCCATATCTTTTGGTCGAAGAAATCTTAAGATCTGTAGGGAGAGGTTGTAGTCACATTTGTGGCCTAGCAACTTGTACAATGGTTTGACAAAATATTCCTCAAAATATAGGTAGTGGGACCTCCCACACCTGTTGTCCCACACAAATGTCCACATTTGTACAGGCCTTGAATTTCCATCATTATCTAAGTCTTTTATTCTTAATTCCTCACCCCATATCCCCATCACCTGCCCTTTGTATAATATCATGTGCATGAAAAGAGAATAGTGCTTGAAATTAGTGGCTTCACTGTCATTCTTGATGATATTGAGGGCATTATTGATGGCCTTTGATAAATACTTTGCATAATCATAGGGTTGCGCTATGTCTCTGGATGTTTGTGGCTAAAACCATGGGAGCAATTGCCATGTTCTCAAGAACATCAATTCCCAGTACTTCACTAGCTGAGTAATAAGTGTATTAAAAGTATTCTTCAAACAAAGCCACAGAGAATGGGGGCTTATCTTCACTAGAGAACCTCATAGTTTGGTTACACACACCTTTAACCCTGTGTAGAGGCAATCTCCACCTCTTGTAACTTGTGTCCATGGTGCGGTATTCCTCCAACAAGTCTCTGATTCATAATTTTGTTTTCAAGGAAGTGTCTAGCTGGAAAATCATGGAAATATAATCTGGCTTTATGACCATGAACTGTGACCCATCAGGCAAATGAATTGCTCTCATCTTTGGATTGTAGTTCTTTGCCAACACCTTGATTAACTCTACATTCACAAAGATGTTGGGTACTACAAGTTTACCCAAATTCAAATTCTACGGGTTTGACACTGGGCTATGTTGGAATTTCTTCCTATAATGATAAATAAAAAGATCGTAACCCCTACACGGAGTCCATAGATCTAGATTTTTTTGTTTATCTTGTAATATCACACACGATGGGTTAAGCTATGCTATTCTTTTGGATTTTGGCCCAGACCCAGGACACTGATTGATTAAGTCTTGATTCAATTGCCTAGCTTCAATTTTATGTCTTTTTGCTTTTTGTTTGCTTGGGGTTTTTTCCATCTCAACCCTACTCATGCAATGCTTTCATCTACTTACTGATAAAATACTTTGAGCTAAGTCTAGACCACTTACTTGGATAAATGCTGCAAATTTCTAGCTGCCTACTGTCGTCCAGCTTGGTTCTCCAAATCCTTCAATTACAATTCACAGTGATTTCAACTTCTTTGAGGCCGTATTTATCAAATTTCAGGAAACTTCATCTAGCCCTGGTTCATAAATGGCGCTCACGCCACCTTTATGATCAAGTTCTTCATTAATAGCGGTAGTCTCATCGATATTTTTGTTAGTCACATCAATCAGACTAATCATCATTTCATAACTGTCAAAGAGACTTTTAATTAAAATGTCTGTTGTTTCTTCGATATGTCGGTATGGCAGTGTTTTTCCCTTCCCTTCTGTTGTTTACCGCACTACCGCCTTGCTCAAGGTTTCTTGTTGCGGGGTTGCGATGTATACCACTCTACCGTATATGTTGCTAACCTTCCCGATAGTATAGCAGTGTATGCTTTTTATAATTACTTGAAGAGTGTCGATGAGACAATCTTATTTGTCTTACTGATATCTCAATGTCTCTTCGACATTAGATCTTATGTTCCTTCGATGTTGGTTGTCAGTGTTGATGAGACAAGTTAATGTCTCTTTCCAATATGTCACTATCTTATCAATAATTACTTTGTTATATCCAAGAGTTGTGTTTCGCCAAGCACTTGTACATATACCTTCTCGATGTGACATAAGTGATTCTCTCCTCTATATGCCCGTATCTTGTTGACATTTCACTATTTTACATCGTCGATGAGACATATAAATAAGTCTCTTCAACATAGGGGTGTCTCATCTACATTTCTGATATGTGCTTTGTGCTAATGTCGGGGACACTTTGGAGGGACTCTCATCAACATGGTGTTGTCTTGGTGATATGCTATGAGAAATCATAAGAGTATTTAAAAGGATGAATACACTTTGATGCTGTGATCAAGGGTTTTATTTGGAAGCTCATGTGAGGGATTTTATTAAATTTAAGTTATTATGACAGGAATTCTATGCATATGGTGGATGTAAGATATGAGTGAAAATGGAAGTATGCAAAAATAATTAGGATGGAATTTTGGCTACAACACAATCCATGTTTAAAAAAGGATGATTCTTATGGCCTAAACTTTGAAATGCTTTAGTAATATTATTTGTGTCAATACAAATTACCTATTGCAATATCCTTAAATTGTTCAATCTTTGGTATGAATTGTTGACAGAAAAAATTAGGATTACTTGGATGCTTCTTCCATTCATTTTGTATCAACATATGTTCGTGAAGACACAAAAGTTAATAGCTCAATCAAGTAGAGCTTTTGTGATTTTCAAATGAAGAGTAAGGTACATTTTTATTTCTACTACATTTCATTCATGTGCATAAACAAAATCAGAAGATCACATTACTAGATTTCACATATGTAGATGCATATAATATAGGAAAGATTTCACAATCCTTTAAAATATGTAGTCTTTACTGATAATGTAAATATATATTGTTCCACACAAGTCGTGGAACTGACTATTTGAATGCATATAATCGAAAAAATATACATTTATAGATACAAAAGAGAAAAATGCACATAAAGAGAAAGGGGACCTGTCATTGCCTCAATGACGAATCCTAGTTGCTTTGTTCTGCATCATCTTCAATCTTCTCGCTTGTCTAAGCCTCCAAGTTGATGTATTCCTTGTTGCTCCTAGGTTCCCTGCATTTGAGTGAGAAGAGTGTTGTTAGAGCAATGAAGGTTCACCAGTCAAAATATGTGCATACATCTATAAACATATAATTTGATCATCATGTGCATTCAAATAACTTGCATACCATAGATGTCTAGGAAAACAAGAAAGTTATCAAACATATCTATCATATGCTCGGTTTTATCTAACATGTTTTCTCATTGTGCAGGTATAGATAAAATTAGGTTGTTGTTTTGTTTATCTGTTTACAACATGTGGGGTGAAATGTGGCTCCCACAAGGGTTGAGCCCAGCCTACTGCCCTATTGTTTCATTTGAGAAGGATAATCACAAGTAAACCATCCATGAAGCATTAAAGAGCGATATTTGCAAGGATAGTGGAGTATGTTGGTAAGGGGTAATCTCCTTATTGATAAAGATTTATCCTTATTAATAATAACATTCCACTAACAACATAGCCATGATTCTGACAAAACTGATCATCAAGGATTCCAAGATAGTTTTCATTAAAAGTCTGGTTAAAAGTAAGCAGCCCCAAGCATCATAACAGTCACAAGAATTGAACATGAGGGGCAGTCATGTAGATTAAAATCTTACACAATAGTCATCACTTGCAAAGACAAAGATAACATGTTTCCACATAACAAATTAAATCGAATGCATGAAAGGCACAATGATGAAGTCCATAATAGTGAATGTTGCTTAAGAGGGAATGAAGGACAACATTTTGTATCAAGGAGAACAATGTAACCTCAAAATTTGTTCTGCCTGAGTATGAAAGTACCTGAGCTTCTAGTGTTTCTAGATGGAACCTATAGCGAAAAAGTGTAGTCTCCATCTGAAGGAACTATCTTTGGAGCTCTTCCCTGAAATGAGGGTTGAAAACATTAGAAGAAAAGAAATACCATAATTCTAAAGTAACAATTTGTATCAAGACAAATGTCAGAAAGTATAATTAAAAAGACAAATCCTTACAATTGGACCTCAAACTGGACCAAACAGATTTATGATTTTATCTTTAGAATGTAGTAACTTTCATTGTCGGAGCTTCACGACCTGAAATTGGATCTCAAATTGGACCAATAAAATTTGTGATTTTATCTTTAGAATATAGGAACTTTCTTTGTTCGATATTCACGACCTCAAATCAGATCAGAAGTTGGATAAGCATATTTATGATTTTATCTTTAGAATGTAAAATATTTCTCTATCGGATATTAAAGATGCTAGGTTGGATCAAAAACTAGATAAGCAGATTTATTATTTTATCTATAGAATGTAGGAGCTTCTTCTATCAAATATTTGGAAATTCCTACACACAAGTTCTGCTTCGGAGCGAAAACACCTGAAAGTGTTTCACACCAACTCAAGGTACAATCCAACCTGGTTATGACACTAATAGCAGTCCAATTTTTCCTAAACCATCCATACCTGAAAGTTGCATCACAATCTATTCTTCCTACACATAAAAATTCCACATATTAATCCCTTCTAAATAAAACTCAAAATACCATGAAACAATGAGTCCCCTATATTAGTAAGTACGCAATCTATAGGGTACAGTTTGATTTTATACAAGGATGCTCATGAAAGGAATCTTCAAGTGACAATGAGTGAGTTGGTTTAGATTGTAGTTGATGGTGCCATATCCAGTCTTAAAAGCAGTTATCAAAGCAGTAAATGTGTAAGAAAATAAAATTATACACAACAAACAATTCACAATGTTATCCTACATAATGCCTTAATTTGAAGGCAAAAATCTCATTGTATCTTGATGAAAGTAGTGACCTTAATGGTCAATCACTGGCAACCATGATTTTTAAACATGCTATTGTGCTTATGGAGGCAACATTTTAAGCAAAGCGATGAGTGGTGGTTTGGAACAATGGCAGGTATGAAGGACTTGCTTTATATGCATACTATGCATTCTAGATTAAGACAACATTCTTAGAAGAGATTGAAGGTGGATTATGGAACTCAAGGGTTACCATGATAAATATTAAAGAAAAGATTGAGCTCTATTTAAAAGCCACTATCATGAAGATATTAAAGATGTCAAATGCAAAACCCTAGCAACTGGAGTAATGAATTCAGTGCGAGAGAGGACAGTGTGCTAGGGTAGATTTAGGAGATCTCCATGTTATCTAATCACATGAAAATACATCATTTATTTATTTTTTTAAATTAAAAGAAATTATTCTAAACCCTATATAGGACACATTGATACTTCAAAAGCATCTGATTTATTTTTTAAAATTAAAAAGAAGTCATTCTAAACCTTATATAGGATACATTGATACTTCAAAAGCATCTTAAGGAATTTGAGATTATGCAAACATATGTCAATTAAATACCTGGATTACAAACAGTAGCGCAAAAATTGTAACCCTTGTTGATCAGAGCATAAATGAGATAAACAAAAATGAATCTTATGCCTCCTATCACACACATCTCCTTACCATTCTCTATCATTCTTTACTGAAACACTTTTCCATTTTGGTGGGCTACACCTGAAAATAAGGTTTCAACAAAGGTTTTATTGTATGTTTATTAAAATGAAAACTCCATTTTGGTGGGCTATGCCTGAAAATAAGATTTCGACAAATTTTTTAGAGTATGTTTATTAGATTTTTAGAGTATTTTGGCGGGCTATATAAAATTCCTTAAATGATTTATTCAAATGGATTGTGACTGACATGATTTGTTGCATTTAGTGTTGTAAATTGTAATGATTCCACGATTATTGTACTATCGCCGTCTCTTATTATACCCATTGTGGTATGGTGGTTTTTTGCCCTTCCCTTCTGCTATTTACCACACTACCACCTTGCTAAGGCTTCTTGCTACGGGGTTGCGGTGTATACCGCTTTATCACATATGTTTCTCACGTTCCCGGTGGTATAGCGTTGTATTCTTTTGATCATTACTTGAAGAGTGTCGATGAGACAATCTTATTTGTCTTACCGATATCTCAATGCCTCATCGACATTACTTCGTTATATCCAAGAGTTGTGTTTTGTCGAGCACTTGTAGATATACCTTGTAGATGTGATGTAAGTGATTCTCTCCTCGATATGCCCGTATCTTGTTGACATTTCACTATTTTAAATCGTCGATGAGACATACAAATAAGTCTCTTCAACATAAGGGGTGTCTAAACCAATGCTAAACCCAAAGCTAAACTCGAAGCTAAACTTGGAGCCAAAGGCGGTGCTAACGGTAGTGCCACACTCGATGCCAATCTTGGTGCTAAAGGCAGCTCTAATTTTGGTGCAAATTAGCACTGACTTGTCGTGATCAGCGCAATAAACACCAAAAATAGTGCCATCTCGATAAATAGCGTTGACGTTTTCAAATTTTGGCAAAAAATACATTAAAACCGTGGGTGGAAGCAAAAAACAAAGCAAAATATGGAGCAAGTGACAGGGATTTGTTGTAATGTAAAATTAAATTCTTCAAAATTTCCATACAAGATCTTGAACTATTACAAAGCTGCCCACAAATAAACAAATTAACACCAATTTTGAACAATAACTTGCAAAGGTTGTGTTCACTAGAAAAAAATATATGTAGTCTAACAAATGTGTTAAATACTCCTTGTATTGTCTGCAACACACAAAAATAAGATATTAATAACCAAACATAACCACATCTATAACTTGGATGGCATCTTACTTGTTGAATATGTTGGCAATGCTTAAATAAGGCTGTAGGCAATGAAAGGGTGTGTCTGTAAAAATTCAAATATCACAATTATACTAACCTGTGGCAAAGTCTTCATATTCATGTGGATAAGAACTCCAGCTATAGTAAACATAAGAACTATTATACTGGTTGCTAAAAACAAACAAAGCCAGCTAATTCCAGTTGAACCTTTGGTGTCTGTGGATCATATATGAATATAGGCTGAGTATTCCATCAACACTGCTTTTTTAGTTAGATCCTAAAAATGTTGCAACTTATGTTTCTTCTCTAAAACATCTGTGTAGAAGCGGGTAGGTGTAGTGAGGTTCAAATAGTAGGTAGATAGAAGAATTAAGAACACTTTATATAAATATCCTACAAACCCTACCAAGAGAGAAAAAACAATATGTGGTAGTTTCAAGTCATATGAGACAATCATTACAAATTATTCTAGATTGACATCATTTTCTAATTCAAACCCCTCATTAAATTCAAATGACATCCTTAGTCATCACAAATTCTTCTAGATTAACATCATTTGCTAATTCAAACCCCTCATTAAAACATTTCAATATGAGTTCAAGACATTTTTGTTTTATATCTGCTCTAGAAAAATCATCTTTTGTCGTTACAAATTCTTCTAGATTAACATCATTTGCTAAACCCTAAAATCTACCCCTTGTCCCATTCATCTAACCCTATTTGAACTTTAACCTTAACCCTAAAATTAACTCTAACCTTTTTCCAATCTTACTCAACCCTGATTGATCTCTAACCATTGTTGAACCTTAATTAAACCCTAATTAAATTGTAACCTAAATACCTAACCTAACTCTAAATAAATAACCCTAATTATAATCTTACATGTGTGTATGTGTGTACATATGTATATGTATGTATATGTATACATACATATGTACAAGTGTAAGTATGTATGCATGCGTATATATGTATACATATGTATATGTATGTACATGTATGTATGTACATGTATGTATACATATGTGTATGTATGTACATGTATAAATATGTGTATGTGTGTATATATGCGTACATGTGTGTATGTATGTATGCATATATGTGTATGCGTGTATGTATGTATGTATGCATATATGTTTATGTGTATGTATATGTATATATGTATATGTATGTACATATATACATATATGTACATGTATGTTTGTATGTATCTATGTGCATATGTGTGTGTATGTGTGTATGTATGTATGTAAATATGTGTACACATGTATGTATGTATGTACATATGTGTATACATGTATGTATGTACATGTATGTAGTTACATGTGCATATATGTACATATATGTATATGTATGTATGTACATATGCATATGTGTATGTAGTATTCATATATACATGTGTACATGTATGTATGTTTAATATATATACATGTATGTGTGTACATATGTGTACATGTACAAACATATATGTGTATGTATGTATGTATATGTATACATGTATGTATGTATGTATCTATAAATATATGTCTGTATATGTACATGTACATACATATATTTATGCATACATACACATATACATATATATACATATATACATATGTCATGTACATGTATGCACATATATACATACATACATATGTCATGTACATGTAT
Source organism: Sequoiadendron giganteum (assembly GCA_007115665.2). NCBI lineage: Eukaryota > Viridiplantae > Streptophyta > Pinopsida > Cupressales > Cupressaceae > Sequoiadendron > Sequoiadendron giganteum. The sequence goes on along the minus strand of CM021107.1, from coordinate 610,729,010 downwards.
GCACATATATACATACATACATATATACACATATGTATACATACACATACACACACATGTATGTACATGCATGTACACATACATATATACATACAAGTACATGTATATGTACACATAAATATATGCATATATGTATATACATGTGTACACATGTATATATATATATACATATTGAAACATATATATGTACATGTATATATACACATATATATATGTTCATATATACATGTATATCAAGTCTCTTTGGAGTTGTCAAATTTCTTATGTTATCTAAGTTGTAGAAGGTGAACTATTGAACATAGATCTATAACTTGAACTATCTCATTAGATATAAAGTTAAACATGTTTTAGTTTTGAAACTTGAAAAATTTGTAATTTAAATATATGTTTTAGTTTTGAAATTTGATCATTTTTTTAACATCATGTATATTTTGTTTTAATGATATGCAAATCTCTCTTTACTCATATACATACATACATACATACATACATACATACATGCATACATACACACACACACATATGTATATCATGGCCGATGAGGGATCTCACCATTCCCCTCGTTCTGAGCAACATGCTCAAGTTAGATCAACTTTATATCAAGAGAGTATTGTTATATTATAAAATGCTCTAAGATGTTTAGATCAAACAATTCACAACTCCCCTAATTTGGCTAATTGAGATAGATTAGTCACAATTAGAGATGAGATTTTAAGAATGATTGAGACAATTCGATCATTCAATCCTTATGATGATATCAACATTGAGCAGTTTTATTCATCTCTTTCCAAGAGTGTTACTGGCACAAAAAAATGAAGAGATGTTGGCAAATTAGTTTCACAAGAAAATGTGTTTACCATGTTCCTTTTTTGTAGAGGAAAAAATAGAATTAGAGGATATATGGTTACGAGGTGTGTAGATCCTCTTGTTGTGTCATTCATATACCCTAGATGGTTGGTAGCTTATCATAGATGGCCTCACAATGATGAGTTGCCTCAATATTTTGTCAAACAATTATATGTAGAGTTTCATTTACAGATAGATGTGGACTACACTTCTTATCTTGAGCATGTTGGCCAAGGTAAAGGCCATTTTTCTGACAAACAAGAGTTTAGATGTCCAGATTTTCCACTGCCCATGAACAAGAGGACATTAGTTGGCCCAAACCTTTTGGTTTTACCAAAATGTTTGGAATTGGCAGTAGTTGGGGAGTCAACAACATGCTCCACTTGATCCCAGATTTTTTATAGCATTGCCTCTATTACGACACAGATTGATCAGATGCCATCTGATCGAGTTGGTAGATACTTATTACACCCGCAGATCAACCTTCTTACCACCGAGGCTACATCTACATCTTATGATCTATTTATTCATTCTGATCTACCTACTCATTTAGATGTTGAGCATATGAGCTACATGACTGCATAATATGTGTAGAGTCTTAGTTTTGGAATTACTAGTAGCTTATCAGGTCATCAGTGAGGGCCATGGGATCCCTCTTGACCAGGTACAAGGATTTATTAGACAACAATATCTTGGTACACATACGAGCCACGAGGTGGCAACTTCAGAGGATATTCCATAGCAGCCTATAGGATCCCATGTGTATTATGTTTCTATCGATCCTTTAGCTTGTCTAGGTCCTCTGGATGTTATAGATCACACCGAGGTTATTGAGACACCTGATCTTGTCCATGGTACATATAGTTGGCTTATTTTTGGCATTGATACTATACTAGCTACAAATCCCTCAACGGTTTCTTTGCATTCTCATGATCTTAATGTCATTGGTAGAGCCATCGAGGAGGCACGACAGGTACTTGAATAATTTATATATATATATAATTGTGTTCTAAAAATTTACGTACATGCTTAATTTCTTTTAAAGTCTAGTTTCTTTAACTCCTGATCGAAATCATGTATTTGAAATTTTTTAGCAGCATGGTGATTTGTTAGAGTTTGGAAATTTGGCACATGATGGTGATCCCATGCAGTATACAACTGAGGTACATTTAAATAATAAAAAATTAAATTACTTGGTGTAAGTTTGAACACATTGAACTTGTACATTGTAAAAAATTTAGATAATTTTACATATATGTACACATATATACATTTATTAAAAATTAAATTACACGTGTGTACTTGAACTTGTGTAGGGCTTCAGAAGAGGCTCGAGACACAAATTAGGAGAGCTTGGATCGGGACATGGATCCACACATCTTGAATCAGGAGAGGGATCATGACATGGATCAAGGGATAGATCGAGCCATGGATCAAGGGAGAGATCAAGGGAGAGATCAGGCCAGAGATCTGATTATTCTATTCATACTAGATATCCCTCTCTTTGAGATATTTTACATGTTTTACAATATTATGGTTTGAGATGTTTTGTTTATTTATTTATATTTTTTTTAAAAGAGGGGCAAAAACTTTATTGAAATTCATAACACAACATTACAACCAAGATCAAGAGCCATAGCCCCGGAAACCATCCAGAGACAACCCACAAAACAAAGAAACAAAAGCAACCAACTAACTACAAACTCCTGTCTTCCTCCAGTAACCGATCCAAATCATGTTGTAGCTCGGGAGAAACCTGTCTCCAATCCTCAACCTTCCAGCCATTGACATGCTCAGAAGCCCACCTAGCCAAGCAGTCTGCAACCCGATTCCACTCCCGTGGAATATGAACAAAGGACACAACCTCCAACATAGAACTAACGTGAAGAATCCGCTGAACCACCCCCACTAACTGCCAGTTAATATCATTCACCTTTCTATCATTCACCAAATTAATTAAAATCTGAGAGTCTGCTTCACAAATAACCTTTCTCCATTCGAGAGAAAGATCCCTCTCAACTGCATAAAGAATTGCCAGACCTTCCATATAATTAATAGTCTAAGCCCGTTCATGCATCGAAAAAATAAAGATAACTGACCTCGAAGAATCTCTTCCAATTCCTCCAATCCCTGCAGGCCCAGGATTACCCCTAGAAGAGCCATCATTATTGATCTTTAGAACTCCATTCGGAGGCAGTAACCACCTACCCACCCATTGGATTCTTTGCTTTTCATGCCTGCAGAATCTGCTACCAACAAAAGAAGAGGGAATTTCTTGTAGACCCAGTCTTTCCACCACCTCAGCATCGCCTTTCTCCAAAGGGAAGACCATCTCACTTTTAGTTGCAACCGATTCCTGAATCATGCCTAATAGATGCCACCACACTTGTTGAACCATCAACTTCTCTCCCCAGAAGATCCTACGATTCCGCTCCAGCCAAATTTGCCAAAGAAGAAAGGTAGGACCAACATACCAGACATCTTGCAAAAAGGAAGCCATCGAGGGAGGTCTACCCACACTATCCCAGAACTCAATCAAACAAGAAGCATGAACATAGGGCCTCTTCCAAACTCCCCACCAAAAATGCCAAAGTTGAGAAACAAAGGAGCACCGAAAAAACAGGTGTGAAGAATCCTCCTCCTCATTTCTACATAAAGTACACATAGAAGGTCCCAGAAATCCACGCTTATAGATGTTATCCCAGGTTAAGCATCTCTTCCAAGCCAAGGTCCACACAAAGCAGTTGCATTTTGGCTAGGAGAGCTTGTTCCACACTCTTTTCCACTAGTGAACCTCCCCGCCATCCAACCTCTGAGCCAGAAGAACTTGATAGCCAGAGGCAACAGAAAAAACCTCCTTAGGATTGTGGTTCTACGCAAGGATATCCTCTCCTAGGAGAGAACAACAACGCCTTATGTAAAGGATGTTATGAAGCTCAACGGTCCTTTCTACCAACCCAAAATCTAGCCAATCCGCGGGATCCTTCTAATGAGCCACCCCTAGCTGACCCCTAAAAGAGAGAGATTTGAAGTCACTAACCCTAGCCCATCCAGCCACAAGAAATCTCTGACACAAAGGAACCAAGTCGGGGAACTGAGAGATAAGGGGAGGTTGGCCATCCCATGAGTTCGACCAAAAAAGGGCATCCGAGCCTCCTCTGCAAATCCAAAATAAACCATCCTTGATAAGCTTGGCACCCTTCTGCAGAGTAGACCAAATCACCGAGCCCTTCCCCTCTAAAGGGTACCTAGGGAGATCCTGGCGAGGGATTCCCAGGAAATATGTATGGGATAAGATCCTAGCCCAACTTTGGTCCTGCTCCACGCACCATCTCCAGTACAACTTAGTAGCCACAACCATCGCCGTTAGAGCTGATTGTCAAAGACCAAGACCTCCATACTGTTTGGGGCTACACACAACATCCCATCTGACGAGGCTCCACTTGGAGGAAGTCAAACTTCTAGCCCATAAAAATTGTCTTTCAAGAGCTTCTAGCTCCTTCAGAAAACCCATCGGAGCCACCTGAAGCATGCATCTATAAGTTGGGAGGGCTTGCACCACTGACTTGAGAAGTTGAACCCTTCTAGCCAAAGATAACCATCTATGGGTCTAATGGTTAACTTTCACCCAAAATTTATCAATAATACCCTGCCAAGAACCTTTGGGAAGTCTGCCAATAGATATAGGAATGCCTAGATAAGTCAAAGGGAGAGCTCCTATCTGAAACCTCAAAATATTCACAATCCTTCTCTGAATGGGAACCGAAGTATTGAAAAATAAGATGGAGGATTTATCTTCGTTAATCAATTGCCCTGAAGCTTTAAGATAAACATCCAACACCTGCCTCAAATTAGTAGCTTCCCTGATAGAAGCAATCCCCTTCAAAGCAGTATCATCAACAAATTGTAGGTGAGACTGTGGGGGCAAACCTCCCCCCCACTTCCAACCCTAAATGATTCCCATCTCGACCCTTCTTCTCATCAAGCAGCCAAACCCTTCAATAAGAAGCATAAATAAGTATGGGGAAAGTGGATCCCCTTGACGCAAACCCCTAGAAGCATCAAAGGGGTCAGAGTGGCTACCATTTATCAGCACCGAAAAAGAGACAAAAGTGACACAACTCATGACCCATTGAATCCACTCCTCGCAAAATCCAAAAGCCACCAGAACCTTCCTCATAAAAGACCATCTAACCCTGTCATAAGCCTTAGCCATATCCAACTTAATGAACATAGCCTTCTCATGGGATTTAGCCATTGAATGGATAGTCTTCGTAGCTATAACAACCCCATCCAAGATTTGGCGCCCCTCCACAAAACCACTTTGCTCCTCAAAAATCAACATTTTAAGCCACTTCTTCAACCTTTCAACGATCAATTTTGAGATAATTTTAGATACCACATTACAGAGAGAAATAGGTCAAAACTGAGTTAACCTATCCACCCCCTCACATTTGGGGATAAGGGCGAGGAAGGTGGAATTCATAGCGTGCAACATTTGCTTATTCCTCTGGGATTCATGCACAACCGCAAGAAGGTCCAACTTTATGATATCCCAGAACTCCTAAAAAAATTCTACCGAGAAACCATCAAGTTTGGGAGCTTTTCCTTTCTTCATTTGGAACACAATCCCTTCCAACTCCTCAAGAGAGATCTCTCCCATCAAATTCTCATTCATCTCACCGGACACTAACTGGGGAATGCATGAGAGAACCCGAGCTTCCTCCACAGAGCCACTAAGCATCTCCTCCCTGAATAAAGAAGCAAAATACTGTGAGGCCTCAGTAGAGATTTTCGGAAAAGAGGCAAGATGATCCCCCTATCATTCACAATAACAGGAATGGAATTACCATGCCTCCTTTCCTTCACAGAATTAAAGAAAAAGGCTCTGTTTTTATCTCCAGCTTACAGCTATTCCATTCTAGCCTTTTGCTTCCAATAGATCTCTTCTCTCAATTCACAATCCTCAACCACTTTTAAAGCCCTAGCCTCCTCTCTCAAAAACTCCTTCGTAACCCCCTTCTCCCGAATCACCCTCGTAATTGTATTCAGCTTATTCTGAGCCACATCCTTATCCTGAAAGATGTTACCAAAACACTGGCGGTTCCACCTCTTAAGTTGATACTTAACAAACTGAAGAAGCTTAGAAAAGGTGTACATAGCCGTACCAAAAGAAGGTTGTCTGGTCCTCCACCAATCGGTAACATGGTCAAAAAGAGCAGTGTCCCTTAACCACATCAACTGGAACTTAAACGAAGGAGTCCTAGGCATACCATCTGAAACAATACTAAGCATAATAGGCCAATGATCAGAACCCCTCCAGTCAAGAATCTTAGAACAAGAAGACCACACACCACCAACCCAGTAACAAGAAACTAAGAACCGGTCCAGCCTCTCAGCAACATAGTTCTCTCCAATCCTTCTATTGTTCCATGTGAAACACCCATTACTAGGTTTCACATCAAAAAGATTTAAGGATGAGATACTATTCCAAAGCAACATAGCAGAAGACTCCAACCTTGTTGTTCCACCCCATTTTTTAGATAACTCAACAATGGCATTGAAGTCTCTAGGCAAAATCCATGGGTGATAAGGAACCAAGCTGCGAACAAATCAAAGATGGGCCCAAAGAAGTTGCTTACCCTGAAGCTCAATAGGAGCATAAACATTCGAGAAGAAGACCTTTTCTCCCGTCTCAAAGCTAGAGGCCACAAAGGAGATAGATGATTTAGAGGTCATCCACCATATGGGGCTAATCTTCTGAGGGTTCCATAAACAATCCACCCCCCAGAGGATCCAAAAGCCCCGATACACTGACATTCACCACTTCTCCACAACTTAGGTAATATACCCAACATACTCTTGATCGATAATTTAGTCTCCTATAAAAAGAGGATATCAAGAGATTTACTTTTGATCAAATCCCGAACATCTTTTTGTCGAGGGCCACTGTTCAAGCCCCTAACATTCCATGAGAGAACAATCATTTCGAAGGGTAAGAGAAATGAGAGTCGAGGGTCTTGATTGCCCCTGATTCCACCAAAGTCTCACCAACAATCTTTAACTTTTCCAAGTCCTTCTTCCGACCTAGCTTTGAAGACTTTTCACTCGCACCTTTCTTTGTATCCTTTTGTTGAATACCCAAATGAGGAGAGGAGAGAGACCTCTTCCCCACATCCAAACCTTCCTTCAAGGACCTAGGGGATCCCCTACTTCCAGACTTCATTACCCTAACAATATCATTTGATCCTATTTGAGCAAGCGAAGGTTGATCAGTATCCATCTGCCCAGCCCCCACATCTTGCAGAACCTGCATAGCCTCAAGAGGAGGTCCTTCCTGTCCAACACCCAAAGTCCCCTGATCCAAATTAATCAAACTCGAGTTCACTTCCTGCTGACTGAGATCATCCAACACCTCAAACCTATTAAAAGTATCATCATCCTGCCTTTCCTTGAAATTCCTCTTTTGCCCCCTATTCCTATTTTGAGCCTTGATAGGGGAAAATCCAATGATCCATCCTCACCATCTCCATCACCTGGAATAGTCTCCTTCCTCTTATCAACCCTAGGTGGGTTGTGGTGAGGCATAGAGGGCTGTTGCATCACAGGCTTAGCCCTAGGGCACCTGCGCTGCAAGTGCCCATATTCATGACAAAATTGGCAACGAAAGGGAAGGGTCTCATAGTCCAATTGCTTAATCCAAGTATAGGAACCTGCACAAACTTCCACAGAATCTGGCAATGGCTTGCTTAAATCAATTTCCACACATATACGGGAAAAATTCATTACCTTTTTGAACTGTGTTTTCTGTGATGAACCAACAGGCTTACCGAGCATTGAAGCCACCAACTGTAGTACATCCTCCTGCCAACATTCCACTGGAAACCATGGCAGCCAAACCCACACTGGAACTCAATTCGGGAGTTCCTCAGTCAGATTGAAACCCGCATGCCATGGTTTTATAAACAGACCCACTTGGTTATAAAAATAGGGACCACCTTCAAAAATCCTATTCCAATCAACCATGCAATCAAAGGAAACCATAAAATAGTTGTTCGCCAGGAGCCTAATCTCCATCTCTCCTATCGACAACCATGTCCTCTGAGCCCAGGATTCCAGAAATTGCAGCGAGATTCTCAAACCCATAAACTTGCAATAAAAGGAATGCTTCGAATAGTATTCAATATCATCAACAAGCATCTCCATCGGAATAACCAATTTCGGCCTCTCCTTGCACCTCTCCAAACACCCATTAATCTTTGTAATCTGAGATCCCCCAGCCGAACACGAACCAAACATATCTTGCTCCGAAGAAAATAAATTATTATCAATTATCTTCACATCCTGTGTCAAAGGCTTCGAACCAAATGTAGAGTGGAAGTCCATCTTGGGACTAGCCCCAGATGATTCCACACAAGACATTGAGGCAAAAACTATTCCAAGGTGGGCATGCAAGCCCCGAAACGTAAAGAAAAAAGAGAAAGACCACAAGACTAAGAGAACTAGTTACCCACGCACACCCCACACCGATTCACAAACGATAAAAGCACAACCTTACAAGGTCGTGACACCCCCAAGCTTGAGACCTCCGTACGCTGCCCCAAACAAAAGAGCTCCAATGAGAAAACCCCACACGAGCCAATGGACCCCACGCGGTTCACAGAAAAGTCAAGGCCCACAGCCCACATAGCCCAAACGACACCCGAGCCACCCAACAACCCTACTCCCATGGTGAAAGCAAACTCCAAGGAGGAGGAAGGTGGACTAGTAGTCGCAACCACACCCCACACACCCTATGCAACACCCAGGGAAGAAACCATCACACAAGGAACAAGTAAATCTACCCAACCCCCTCAAAAAAACAGCAACGCCCCCCTCCACATATGCACAAGCAAGAAAAAAAAATAGAGCTAGGGCACGAACGCCCTAGCTCGGGTTGCAGAGCGCACCAGTGATCCGGTTTATGGTTTGAGATTAGATTATTATGTTGGAGACACTTTTTATGATTTACATCACATTACATATATTTATGTTTTATGGTATACACTTGTTATGATTTACATCACTGTTACATCCCCTCTAAACTGATCAAGATTATGTTGATGGAATTATTTTGGTCGTTATGTTAGTTACAAACATTTATATTCATGTGAAAATGAATTCAGGATAAAAAAAATTCTTTATATGTTGTAATCATAATGGAAATGATTATTTTAAATATGTGAGTGATTTCCTTTACTTGCAAAAAGAACGACTCAGGTGTAAATATATTAAATGTGCATTTGATTTAAATGTTAAAGAATGGTCTAACCGCAATTCGCGTCAGTGGATGCAGGTTTGTCAATGCCGAAGGGAAAAAGAAATATCATCAAGGAGAGGACGTGATTATCAAGGATCAATACTATCATCAATTTTGAGTCGATGTAAGACAAATGCATCAAATTCATGACTTGGCAATAAATAATTTGAAAATAATTATCATTAAGCAATTAAATTATCTATTTATTAATAATCTTCCTTTGTACATAAATATATGCCTTAAGAAATGGTTGGTATTAAAATATTGAATATTTCAATATTAAAAATATAACTCCCTAAATCATCGAAATAAATATTAGCATAAATAAGACTAATGAAAAATTGAATTAAGTGGTGCTTTGATTCGTCGGTGGAGAAGCTTCCCGTCATTCCCATCGTGCCTTGCTGAAACGGCCAAGAGGAGTAAGCATGCATCCGCAGGCTCTTGAATGCTCGAATGGAGGTTTCTTGGAGGTTCTTCTATATTTGGGAGAGGCTCTCTTAGTTGGACGTTTTTTTTGGGGATTAGTTTCTCTTTTCTTCTCTCTCTGGTTTCATTTTCTTCGGGGGAAAAATAAGTTTGTTCGAAATTCCAATCTGCCATTGACATCCATTCACAAATCATTGCCTATTTTCTTCTGGGACGGGGAATCACCAATACATTCTCGTACTCTCAGGAAGGTCGCGCCACTCTAGAAAATCATCATCTTGCTTTTCTTCTTGAAGATAGGATTTATGGCAGTGAGGTCGTCACTTTGCGTGGTTAGGCAAGGATAAAGGATGCGTGAAGAAGAGATTTTTCCTCTGAGCCTTTTCGATAGGGAACTCCTGTGCGAACTACTCCAAGTTCTTTATTCAGTTTATCAGGCACACAATGCATTTGCTTTCAATCATCGTAAAACAGGGATTTGTTAAATAATTATCTTGCTGGTTCATATTTCATTGGGAGGTAATTGAAATCTAGATGATTAATTAAAGATTCATTTTTTTTTAAGGTCATCTATATTTTTTCTTTCTTTAAGGAAAGTAGCGTTCATTCTTCTTTTTCAGTCTCTCTGTTAATCCTTTCCTCGGGATGGAAAGTTAGCCATCCTCAACCGCATTCTTTTGTGCTCCATATTTCCTAGTACCGATGAGAGTCTAACTCCTTTTGATTTAGTTCACTGTGTATGAACTGGAGTAACCTTGACCTTCCTTAAAACTTCTGAATTTCTCACTTCTTTTTCCTTGTGGACAAATTTTTGAACCTGAGTCAGAATGACTCTGTGTCAATGTTGGAAATACACAGACTTGTGTAACCGAGATTGAGATTGTCTTGGTGGATAATAATATCCTTAAAAAGAACGTAAAACTTTGAATGAACTTCTTAACCCCTAAATATTTTTTCGTATCTCTAAAATCTGAAAGGAATTCCTCTTGATTAAATGTTGGGATATGATAATAAATAAAGAATATTAACTAAAAAATTAAGTACATAGAAATTGCCGAACAAGGGTGGGAATGATGATGACACAGGAGTGCCAGATGTTAAAATCCTTGGCCAAGGTATGATGCCAGATAGGCGTTAGTCAGTTTTTCATGATCCATATATACTTCTGGTCAGAATGATCCTTTTGGTTAGGAGGTTCCTATAGAGGAAGGATCGACTAGTAGCATAGGATTATGACACCAGGCTTAGAATGACATATTGGTAAATTGGTCCTTGATGTTCACCCTCGTGAAGGGTCGAGTTCTTCAGCTGAAGAACACGAGAGGCTAGTAGGTCTTCAGTTGGGCGGTAAAGCCCTTGATGATACATCCTTTTCCATGAAGACAGAGAGTCAAGCTCAAGTTTAGTATTCAACTTCTTCACTGTATCTTCCTGAACCTTTCTCTCTTTTAATTTCCATTTTATTTCTTAGCCAGTATATTGTTTAGCTATAGCTAATGTTCTTTTATTTTGGAAAGAAAAGTTAGTTAAAGTTTATTGTTTTCTCAGTTTAACAGAAATCTGTTAGTGGTTCTTTTCAGCTGAAACCGTAAATTTAAAAGTTAGTTGAGAAATTGATTATTACGTTTTTATTTAAAACTATATTTCTTACTTGTTCTTAATTGCAAGGAGACCCTAGATTGAAAATAGTTAGTTGCTTCTTCAACTGAAGGTAGTTAGTTAGTTCCTTCTTGTTGATAGGGCAATTAGACTATTACAATCACATTCATACATTACTATAGTTGGAACAGGTTTGTTATACACATTATTATGGTTTGAACACTTATTACCTACAGGTTTGTGTTGGCAAAGTGCACACTTCACACATGCTCTTGCTCCATCGTGCTCTCATTTTCCATGTCCACTTATAAAAATTCCACAAAAAATTGGTGTTGCATCTAGAATGTTGATGGCTTAACCAAACAAAAGCTTTTGTAGACTTAAATTATCCTGTGAAGTTACAAATAATTACACTAAAACCAAATTAGCTTCAAAAAAGTAATTATATACAAGTAATTGAACAATTTAAGTGTCAAATTTATTAGTAAATAAATAAGAAATAATGTACTTACCAACACATCCATCAGACCATATCCAATGTTGTTCTTGATTTATGCCATGTCGTCTCAAGTCTTCAAAAAACATTTTGAAACAATGAGCTACATAGCTTCTATCATGACCCATATCATCATTGATATAAAAATGAACCTCTTTGATGATAATTCAATCATCTTTGCTACTTTGTATTCCATTGACCTGTAACTTGGCATGCCTATGAAAAACTTGCACAAAGATTTCAACTTGCTTTGAATGATAATATTGACTTTGAATCTCAGTTTGAGGACTAAATGTATAGTTCTTAGAGAAATCTACAATAAAGAGAATAGAACTTGGTGGAAAGCAATTCTTTGAATCACGAAATTGCTTATATTTCCATATTGCACCATGAAAATGTTGGTTATGTGGATATATGATATTGCGAAATTTATTCATGAATTCATTGTAAGGCAATCCACTCTCTTTGAGAACAATGTTTTTGGCCTCGACTCCTGACTTCGTTAAGTATGTCTCATATTAAAATCTCTTCCAAATAACTTGCATTTCAATATTGTCAACTTGTAAAAGATTCTTCAAATCTCCATAATCATTACATACATTTTTTATACACTGAACATTGAATTCATCTGAATCTTCTGATTTTTCGCATACAAGAGACTTCACAAATTGTGTTGTACTTCCAGGGATGGCTATATTTCGATCAATTATTGCCATAGCTTTTTTATATGATTGTAGGTGTAGATCAAATTCAACATGATTTCAACAACAACAAGTTTCACATACTTTATTTATACGTACAAATGATGGTCGTAGTGTCTCAAACATCATTTGAAAAATCTTCAAATTTGAAATTTCTTGCTTGAATGCTTCCAAAAGTTCACTTTGTGTTGTATCTATAAAATGTTTTGGATGAGAAATTTTTATACCATCTTCATCTATTATTTGTATAGTATCCCTTCTATTGGAAGAAACACGAGAGTGGTTGGTCCAATACTCAACCTCATGTTTCTTTACATCTTCTAAAATTCTATCTTTTCGGGGAACCCTACAAATATTTACCCAATTTTTCTCAAATTTTTCATCTATTTCATTTCTCTTTTCAATATACCTTTGAACAGTTCTCCTAGAAACATTTAGTAATTCAAAAATTGCTTGAACTTGTCTTCTATGTGACAATTTATTACTAGAAATTACAGTCATCAATGCTCTACATGCAACACTTAGATCACTAGATTGACTCTTGTTTTAAACACATTTCAATGCTTCTTGAAAGTTTTCAACAATTGTTTTTTTTAATGAATCTGATGACTTTTTCCTATTATCAACCCCTAACAACTCCAAAACAGGGGTCATTTCTTTTTGTCTAAATAACTTTGCAACTAACTGTGCTCTTCTAATTAGAGATTTTTCTTTAAAAAATTCATCCCATATTCTTTTTGAGTGTTATTTTAATGTTCTTTCAGATAACATATCTTCAAATGAAATATTATTGAAAAGAGAATCCTCATCCATCTCCATCAGATTTTCCATACCATAGAAAAAATTTCTATTACTAGGTTCAATTTGTTCTTGTACCTGTACATCACCTTGGTCATCAATATTTTCCATGGGTTGTTCTTTAGTATATGTTCCTTCACCTACTTTTTTATTCCTCTCTCTTGTTTGTGTTCGATTAGACTTCCTTGATCTAGTCCTTGGATTCGCCATCACAAATTGCACTCAAATTTGAATTCACCTGCATACAAATGTACACATATGAGTTTTCAATGAAATATGTCTAGTTAATATTGCATAAATATCTAACACTAAATTATAAATTATTCATTTGTTTTAAAGCCAAAGTAAAAAAAACATTCAAATTACAAACATATCACATGAGAAAATTTGGTGTCATGAGCGCATATTTGGTATATATATATCACTTGAAAAAAGGTTCATCAATTAAAATTTCTTTAAATGCATAAATTACAAACATATCATGAACATATTTGGAATATATATCACTTGAAAATATTTAAAGCATGGTACTAGATGCACGTACTAGATCATGATATCACTTACTAGCATGGGAAAACTTGGACAACATGTAAGAAATTTAATTAACAATTGAAAAGGAAATGGACTTGGATAGAGGCTCAGTTAGTGTACATGCCATGTAGGTGAGATTGAGGAAAAACATTTAAATAAGGGAAAAAACATAATTTAATCATGCAAAGTATGAGTGTCTAGGGAAGGATGAGAAAATCTTGATGAACTTTGAAATCAAACTACCACTTCATCTCATTTGTTCTCAAATCTTAGATTCATGTGTACATTATTTCACACCTAAGGAGTTTGATGTAGAGGCACAATAGGTTGGATAACTTGAACATTATATAAAAGGATCTAGAGGGTGAACACATGAGAGTAGATCACATTACAAGGAAGGAGTTAAATGCACAAGAACAAGGGATTAAACCCACACATGAGAAATAAATGAAAAGTAGAGAAGAGAAGAGGTCCAAGGGAAAACACATGATTGTGCACATGCATAAAGCTAGTGTTCCCTAGATGGGTAGGATAGTATAATGAAACTCATGAGGGGGGAAAGCCATGATGCCTCTAATTTAAATATATCGTAATAAAATACTTATATGATGTGAAAGAGAGAAAACATGTGATATATCTCCTATGAAAATCTATATAGCAATGAAAGGATAATATTACAAAGGGGAAGGCATGATTCCTTAAATGCAAGGATGTGACAAATAAAATCATACTATGTTAAGGAGGAAGGCTTAATGACCTAAAATGTAAGGATAACCATATAAGCATAATATGTAAAGGGATAGAGACATGACTCCCATAATATGAAGATGCAACATGATGAAGGTATAAGATGTAATGGAATGCATGATGCCCTCTAGTCTATGTGGTAACTAGATAAAAGTGTGGTCCATGAACATATATAGGATCAAAGAAAATAATCAATGGTCAAAGAATAATTTGTGGAAAAGTTACATGCTCAAAAAGTATCACAATACATGCATGAAAATTTAATAACTAATGAGGCAACATGAGAAACCAAAATTATAAGGCAAAGATCATAAAATCCCAGGTACTAAACAAAAGTCTAATAAACATAAGCATGCAAAACATAAAATAGAAAAATAATATATACATAAAAGATATGTCCAAGTTGGAAATAAAAGTAAAGGGAAAGTAAATAAAACATAGGCATAAGGAGGATGTGTTGGGAGTAGGATGCCATTTAATTGCATTCTTAGCATATTTCATGTATCTCCTAAGTCCTTGGAATGGGTTTCACAACTCTAGGATTAGGAAGAGATTAATTTGGAATGAAATAAATATTTAATTTGACATTTGTAATTATTTCTAAGTGTTAGGAGCATGTGGGGACGCCTTGGAGAAAGCTCCTACAAAATAGTAGCACATGGGTGCACACATGGGAGGTGGGATCCACCTTGGTTCAGTTAACTGGTTGGTGAATTGAGTACACTTCATAAATGCATCCTAGGTTCCTACAAAATAGGGATTTTGATTTATGCATTTACAGGTCCTATAAAATAGGGATTGAAGTTCAGTTAAAGTTCAGTTGAAGTTCAGTTCAGTTATGTTTCAGTTATCTTCAGTTGCATGTTAGTTAATCTCAGTTGACTTGAGTTGCATGGATAGATAACAGGTTGATACATTTAGTTAACAGATGGAGGATCATGCATGCACATTTTTTTGCATGAATCAGTGACAAATGTGTTTCAGTTAACAAAGATCAATTTGGGCCCACCTTGGGCGCCCAAGTTGGCATCTTTGAGTTACAACTAATGCAAGGAAAAGATATTTGTAATGCTTAATGGACGCCTTCTTTGAGGATGAGCTTGCAAAATATATTTTTGATAACTACGAGGTTAACACTTCAGTGTTGGGTGCCAACTTTGAGGGAGACTATTGTTTGACTTTGTCATGCATCTTAGAACTCAACTTGGCAACCCTAGGTGTAGATTTTCTCAAGAGGCTTTATGGTTATATAATTGTTAACTCTTATGAGTTTGTAAGGAAGTTTATTGTCTATTATTGCAGCCATTTGTATGAGAGAGTTTTGTGAGAAAATATTGCAGGTTGTGAAGAAGATTTGTTGAAGACAAAAGAATCACATCAAGGAGAATTGTATTAGTATTATTGTAACGCATTCAAAGTGGTGCAGGAGCACCTAAAAACACCTAGGAAACACTAGGTATTAGGCATTAGGAATACTAAGATGAGTTTTGCTTTAAAGTTTTGCCAAGAAGGTCATGTTGACCATTGGAATAGAGTTAGAGGTTTATTAATATGCCTTGGTTAGGGGCGATTAGGAGCGATCAGGAGGGGTTAGTAGTTGAAGGGAAACTCATTTTTCCTAGTTTCTTTGAATAGGCAAAAAGTGGAAAAATGGAACATTTTGCACTTTTGCCACTTTGTAACCAACATGTCCGGCTAAGGGGAAAGTTGATAACTACTTTTCTGACCTATATAGGGGTGCCTCGACCTGTGTGAAAGGTTGGAAGGCATTGGAAGTTTTTGTAATTTGAAATTTCATGAATGTCAAGTGTGGACAGTGAGAGGAATTGCTAAAATTTTCGTGTTTGCTTTGTATTTGGGTGATCAGGAGCGATCATGGCTCTGTATTTTGTAGTATTTGTTATGTTCTAAGCTTGTGTGGTAGTCTTTAGGGTGAGTGTTCAATTTGCAGGTGTGTTTGGTAGTTAATTTGTTGTTGTTTTAGTTGCTGATCTGATTGGCAACCTATCAAGAATGGAGTTTTAGTTCTCTTTCCCACTGTACCTAGTGTACGGGCTTTTGGGGAATGAGGCTAGACTCCATGGTTGTAATTATAGTAGGTCTAGGAGTAGTTAGGAGTTCGGAATGCATGAAGAGAGTCTACTCCTAGGCGAGCTTGACAGTGCCTGGCTAGGAGAGACAACAAGTGCAAAGCACTATGAAATGCAGGGGTGTTCGTTCAAAGCAAGTTCCTTGTTGGAAAGGGATGGAGTGATGGTCACCAAGTTGTGGGTACGTTGAGGAGACTCCATCAATTCATTTGGTGAGGGGAAACCTTGACAGATTGCAAAAACACAAGGAAAAGACCTAAAGTTTGCTAAATTGAAGGTTGGGTCTGTGTATGGTCAGATGAGAATGAAGACCTCCAGAATCTTTAAGGGATGGGCATTAGGACCATGAAACTATAGAAAAGATTTGGGTTGCTTTGGAAAAGTTTGGAGAACCAACCGGTTTTCTCGGAATTGGAGACCTAATTGGGGCTCAAAGGCTAGTAGCCTTTTTAACCCTAGATGAGGGTTTGGTGAGAGCAATGGAAGAAAGGAGTTTGGTGAACCTTCAAGAACCCTATGAGGATGGTGTGAAGCTAGGAGAAACATCTCCACACCCCTACAAGAATAGTTTGAGAGTTGGGAGTAATTAGCCTTTAGGGAAGATTAAGGGCTAAGGGAGAGTTAGTGGCAAGGCACCAAGATTGGCTTGGTAGATTGAGAGTGAGTTGATAGTGGGGTTGGCTAGTAGAACCAGGGTTACCTGTACATGAGATAGGACCTAAAGGTTAAGGTGGGAGAGTCACCTAGGAGTTTTTGAGAACAAGGACCCAGAGCATGGAACAGTGATTGTTCCATCCAACCCTACCCTATCACAAAGGTTAAATAATACAAGCAAGAACAATTCTGGTGAAGTTTTTTTACCCGAAAGGGTTTTCTCCACGTACATACTGTGTACTTTATATTATGTCTACTTTCTTCTATCTACTTTCTACAACATTAAAATTGATCTAATTAAAGATTAATCATACACAAGAGATTGTGACAAAGAATACTAAAATTGAATCTACAGTTACACAGGATTTACATATTTTAAGCTAATTTTACCACAAGTTTTACCTTCATTTTCAATAGGATGTACACAAGAATAGGAGGAAATATTTCAAGAAAAGAAAAATTGGAAACTAAAAAGACTCCAAGTAGGGAAGATAAGAATGTACAACCAAATATAAAAGATAAAATATGTGTGAAAATCACAACAAACAAGGTGTATTAAAAGATATAAAATATAAAGAAATAAAAAGTATATGGAAGAGTGGGTGAAGGGGGTCACAATATACATGACATAGAAAAAAAAGAAAGAAAGTGAAAATGATACCAAGAAGAAGTGACATAAAAATCATAACACATGTTTAAATTTGTTTGTGTCAAAATGTAATACAAAAGGTGTCTTTGCATCATCCCCATGCTAATTAGGAATATAAAAATATTCACAAATCCAAGAAAAAGAATGGAAGAACATATAATTGGTGATCAATAATAATGAAATCTAAGAATTTAATTCATATATCTCATATTAGGTGGTTTCTCTTTGTCATGGGTAAGCTCGATATCATCATGTAATGTAGGAAAAGATGAAGAAGCATGAATGTGCATATGTATGATCTAGGCTAACAAAATAGATCATCAATTTACATATTCCAAGCAACATGAAAGGTATATATCTTTAATTTATTGATATAGGTCTCACATGAGCTATGGGAGAATTTGGTGATCATGTGAAACACATCATAATGTATAAAATAAGGAAGGATATAAAAAGAACATGTCTCTATGGACACATCTAATCATCATGATATGTAGAAGGAATATCATCATAATATGCAACAAAATTGTGGGTCTTTGTACATGTGTACACCATAACTTAATAACCCTAGTTCTCAACCATATTCAAATGAAAAATAGTGAAAACAAACTTCAAATGCATTCATGAAAATAGTGGCATAATCAATTAAATAAGTTGAAGATCAATGTACCTTCAAAAATAGCTCTTCTATTGTCCAAATACGTTTTCTTTTGTCAAAATAAGTCTTCTAAATTGTCAAAATAAACCTTCTTTTGTTGAAATAAGTCTTCTAAATTGTCGAAATAAACCTTCTTTTATTGAAATAAGTCTTCTAAATTGTTGAAATAAACCTTCTTTTGTCGAAATAAGCCTTCCTTTGTTGGTATATGCCTTCCTTTGTCGAAATATGTATTTTATCGAATTTCTTGAGTTGAAATTTAAAAAAAAAAAAAATTATTTATATCGACTGTTTTCGGCCAAGCACCTGTTGGCTAGTCATATTTTGGCCGAACAGGTTCCGATTGAGAAATGCTCGGTCGAGCATGTTTCGGATGAAACTTGCTCGGTCGAAATAGGCTCAATCGAGCATGTCTAGTTGGCTGCCTACTTGGCAACCAACTCACCTTTTTTCAGAATTTTTTGAAACATTCAACTTTAGTAGAGTATTTCTCCAATCATAATAATTTTTCTGCAAAAAAAGAAAAATACCCTTTTATAGAGCTCAGAGTGGTGAATCCAAATATGTAATTGTTTTAATATTTTGATTAGTTTTAATATATTTTATTTTTAAAATAATGCAAGTAGGTTGTTAAAGTTAAAAAAAAGGTTGATTAGATTTTTTTTTTTTTAAGTAAACATATTAATTTATTTTTTTAAATATATGGGGCACAAGAGGAGAGAGTCCTCTTCAAAAGTGTATAAATTTTTTTTGAAAATGATTAAAAAAATAGACAATAGTTGATGTCCTGTGAAAACTATCAAATTCTGACAAGTTTGACTTTAAAATGTTACTACGAGAAAAATATACATCAAAATTTGATTTTTTTCCATGCACAAGATATTGAAGTTACCTATTTGGAGAAAAAAAATAGGGAGAAATGAAGTTTTTTTCAATTTGTTTCTTGATGGCCCGTGAAGTCACTTTTTTTGTAAGTTTTCAGCATTGCAAAATCTATTCTTAAATTGATAAAAAAAAATAATGAAAACAATTTTTAAAAAATTGGAAAAATCACATAAATAAACTTCATCAAAAGTTCTACTTTTCATTAGTTTACATCATTTTGAAATTCAAAACATAAAGGCCACTTTTATGTGGTCGAAGTTTAGAATTTTTTTTGTTGGTTAATTCCTTTGTAAAGTGTGACATAGGTTTTTGCTTTTACCCCTATTTCTTCACAACTAAATCATTTAAAGGGTAACTTACCTTCATACTTTCCAGATCCTTTCCTCATCCTTCTCACAAAGTTAGCTTCTATTTCATCAATATTTTCTTCATCCAGATCTTTAGCTTTGTAGCCTTAAAAGCAGTCTTTGATTTGCATCCATTCCTTAGATTCGGCTTCCTCATCTCATAAGATTTCAGAGATCCCAACAACAAATCTTTAGTGTAGATATTTTAATCTATACTTTGTTCAATAGCACACACCTTCTTGTTGTAAGCATCGAAGAGAGTTCTAATAATCTTCTTTACAATCCTGGTTTCATCTACAATAGCACCAAGTCCTTGCATTCTGACTACTATCTCATCCAGTTTTTGTACATAAGATTTAACATTCTCATCTTCAGACATATGTAGAAGCTCAAACTATGTCTCCAAATTCTACAATTTTTCCTCTTTGACTCTTTCATCACCTTCATGTGCCCTTTCCAAAGCATCACATACTTCCTTAGTAGTCTTTAGATTATGAACCTTAATCAACTCGAAATGTACCAAGCTATTCTTCAAATTTTACTTCACCTTATTGTTCGCTTCATGTGCTTTGATCTCATCTTCCATACTCGGACCATTAGCAGGAGGAGAGTAAGGATTCTTGTAAGATTTCTACACATCATATCCACAATATTCAAGATATTCTTCCATCAATATTTTCCATATAGCATAATTAGTTCCATTGAACCTAGGATAATCATAAGTCATTTTGCCAGCCATCCCAAACCTTCCTCAAGCGGTTAAGCTCTTCACCAAGGAACCAAGCTCTGATACCAATTGTTGAACAAGATAACTGAGAGGGGGGTGAATCAATTGTCACATATTTAAACCTTAATTCATTCACCAGAAGTAATCCTTAACACTGCTTAAATGATTAAACATTAAATGCAAGTGCAAAAACTGAAAGCCATCACACAAACACAACAACACCAGATTTATGTGAAAAAACCAATAAGGGAAAAACCACAATGAGGATTAACTCACACTATAGATAATATCAAAATCGATTACAAGAGGCTCACTACCAAAACAAGGACTCACTGTCTGGATCAGGACTCACTATCCAATAGGGCTAACAACTTGGAGGGATCACTGCCACAGAGATTCAAAGAAGATAGAAGAGATACGTTACAGAGAGAAGACAATGTCAATGCAACAGAGAAATCCACCACAATTTTCTCAACCACTTGCAGACATGCATGAATGATAGAGTACACCTTCTATTCACTACATCTGAAAACTTAGAATTTAGGCTTTGCACTGATCTGCCACACTCGCATCACACACACTCACTAATTTGCATCAATCTCGCATCTATCTTCTCTATTTATTTGCACTTATCTCTCTTTTTGATTTTTTTTTTTTCACCACTAACTCATCTTGTATTTATACCATCTTCATCTTTGAAACATATCCAAAGTTGGCCATCCAACATTAAATTTAAATTAGGTCGATGCCAAAAAATCTTAGGGTGGAATTAGAATGAGGGCAACCAAAAGACATGATTGATAAGGACCCAAATAGATTCAACACGCTTCATCAACTCTGAAGATAGTGTTCAACACAAGGTCAGAAAAACCAATGTAAAACACATAGAACAACTAAGCATGAACCTTCTAGATACTGAAATTATCTTCAATATAATCAAAACAACTCAACTCTAGAATTGCAAGTCATAAGACTTTACCAAAGAAAAATCCATACCAACAACATTTCTCCCGGACCTAAACCATAAACACAAAAAATCATAGTTCACAACTGGTGAACATAACTCACACTGTACAATGAATCAATAGCCAAAAATTTGGATCTAGCAACTTCCAACAATCATGATCAACATATCTGAACCACACAAACATAGGAGCAAATCCAAGAGCAAAACTTGGAGCAACCAATGAACACTTGCAATCTTTCTTCAATACAATTTTCTAAATATCCTCGACATATACAACCAATAACCTGCAACCATGACATTAATGACAACAACAATCAGTTGATAACCAATTGACTAGTTGACATCATGACAACACCTTCATTCTTTCCATTCTTGCAACATAATAATTGTCAATACAAATTGAGCAAATAAATGTGGTGATTTAGAATACCTCACTCGAAGTTACTAGGTGATGAATCTTTGGCCAAAGTAGTGTAGGTAGCCATTGTCTACATTGCCAGTTCATTATGTGATCCAATTTACATTCTAGGCTGGAAAAATCATATATGTGGTAGTAGACATTATGGTAGCTCTAGATTAATAGGACACATCACTATGCTCAGGAAAGGATATTTGAAGGATGAGGTTACCAAACCAATCTCTTCGTTGAAGGGTAGGGCCATCTACTAGTTTGGTAGATGTGCGGGGGACCACAGTTAGTCCATGGTTCCAGCGAAAAAACACATGAGTGATGCTTCTCCTCATGTAGTTGACAACCAAGATTTAGGTGAAGGACCTTTTGGACCATTTGTATTTCTAGTTCTTGTAATATTGTTAAAGCAATGTATGTAATCATGTGTCCATCTATATGGAAATTGTGATATGAAACGTTATATTGAATATATTTGTGTAAAGTTAAATCATACTTATATTATTGGAATGATTGTTTGATTATACAATGGGAAAGTTTGGATAAAGTTATATTTCAAATGATGCATTTATCATTGAATAGAAAGAAAAAAAATTAATGCTCTGCATTAGATGCATAGATAATTACATGTTGATAAAACTTAGTATATTTACTAGGAAAAATGATGGACATGTTACAAAGAAAAAGCATTTTTATGCCAACATTTTGATAGGTGTGGAGACTCCATTGTGGGTATGTTTTAAGATTAGAGGGTTTCTATCTAAGGGGGTCTTATCTGACCCTCTTCAATTAAAACCCTTTGGATCAAATCTCTCAAGGCTTAAATCATTAGTTTTTGTAAAAATATGTGATTTCAGGCAAAAATAAGGATGTCCCAAGTTTGGAACCCATTATTGTGGGATGACCTAAGAACAAGTAAAATATTCAAATTCAATATTTGATGAATGTATCCATATGTACTATGAATCTTCTTGAAGATTTTATTTAATTCTGAATCATAGTTCATGATTTAAGTGTTACTTATGATTAGTTTGTCACCTAGACCACTATAAAATATTTGTAAATATTTCGCAAGGTATATTTGTAGATTAGTACAAGGAATATATGGGATTACTCATGGATAACTAAGTATGTTTATTTGTATTTTTTGCATATTTCATTTATCTATTCACTTGCATGCATAGAGCCTAGCTTATATGTCAAGTTGAAAGGATGTAGTCTTTAGTAGTATCTTGATTGAGGTGTTGCAAAGGGGATTCTAGTTATTGCATTCTTCAATATGCAAAAAAATTAGACTATGTTTTCCTAGTAGTTGTAAGACACTTGTTTACTTCATGCTCAACCTCCCATCACACTAATAGATTCAAATTAACCAAATCTAAACTCGATTTCATATTGTATAATTTCAAATTTACTAAATCCCATGTCTATATGTGCATAATATCACTAGGGATTATTAAACCTATGCTCTTAGATATTCTACATGGTTGTTTATATACTTAATGAAATTTCAGTGCCTTGCATTAGAAAACCAACATATATATACTTAGTGATAGACAAATTGGAGTACATACTATGTGTTGGGTATGGTTTACATCGAGGTATATGTTCATTTACTATAGTTGTATCTAGCACAACACCTTAGAGAAGTCCCCTTGGCATAACAAAGCCTAAAGTTGAATAAGGCCTTATCCACCTTAGTATATCAATCCATACTTTTCCTACTTGACCATAAGAATGAAATATTTCACCCTGAGTTTGACACCCTTGAAGCTTAGGAAAAAATTAACTTTAAGGATTTTGGAGCTTACAACTCTAAGCACCAACAGTGTGCTTGTTCCCATCCTTGTGCCTTATATACCCACATGGGTGTTTTTAACTTTGAGGGCCATATCACCATTTCCCATTGCATATGTTAGTGGTAATCCTATACATTGAGATTCATCTCTAGCCCACATTATTACCTCGCCTTATCATTTTAGATGTTTCACTTCCTTATGACAAAACTCGTTTATTAGATTTATTCCTTTACATGATTTACATGTTTATATTTTTAGCTAAAGTTTAGATTCCATGAAATATTTTCCCCCTTTTCTCTAATTCCTTGAATTTGATAGATAAAATCAATTGTAGGGGGCATATATTATCACTGATATTCCTATAAGACTCATCACTACATTTAGATGGGTCATTATTGAATGACATGCTAGTACCCAATACATGATTTCATCCCGATTTGAGATTGCAGAACCTTATTCGATAGCTTAATAATGTAGCCAAACACAATGTACCATAGTAAAATAATGTTAACAAAAAAATGAAACCAATTTTTTATTATTTAGTAGCAAAATTATTTATAGGAGTACAATTGAATCTTTATTGATCACAATCACCTTTTTTACAACTTCATGAAGATTCGCCAATGTGTTTATCGATCTCCCTTTTATCTTTTGGTGGCTAGGAAGTTAGATCGAATCAACTTTTGGCCGTTACAAGAACTAAATCATTATAAAAAAAAAAGTGCAATAGCAAGCTAAAGTTTCACAAATGTAGTAGCATGCAAAAGTTCCACTAGCAATAGGTTCAAATAGGAAATTCCACATGTTTAGTTGGCTATCAAAACTCCACAATCTATACATGGTGATGTCATCATTACATCATTTTTATATCATCCATTGGAAAGGGACCCTCGTCCAATTGACATCATACTAATGTCACACTTATGTCATGCTAATATCATCATCAAAACTATTCTTTTGAACTAGTTAATTAAACTTAAAATTTTGATTTATTTGAGTATGCCCACAAATCTTAATGCCCATAACATTTTTGCAAAATTCAGTTGGAAGTGAAATTCTCACAAATATGAAAAAATGATTCAATGTCGGTTATGTTGGGAAAGACATTCCAAAATTGACTAAAACTATTTGGGTTAGTACATAAAGAATCCAATTCATTTGACTAAGATATTTTTGTAAATTTAAACAAACTTGTTGGTGTTGGTCGTGTGGGAAAATACATTGGAATCAATTGGAAAAAGGTCCGTTTTAGAAGAAGATCTCTACAAAAGCCAATTGGAGACCTAAATCCCACAAAGAAATAAATTACTCATTTTTTTTCCAATATTCACCAAATTCGACCTACAAATACCCATTAAGTTCTTCTACAAGACAATATATTTAGTTTTCCTATATTGTCTATGAAAATCCTCGAGGCAACCACCCAAAATTAACACTATTGGAAACAAAAAAATGCAACAAAACCAACAAGAAAATATTTTTTTTTGGTTGATACAAGATTACTTGTAAACCCAAATGCTCTTTGCATCACATCCTATGATTTCCAAGCTACTTGAAACATTACCTCTTTTCATATAGTCAATTTTTTTGTCCTCTTTCATGATGAATGACAATAGAATTTATCTTACATAATTATCTTCACTCTTGAGTTTTTGTGATAAAATATACTCATTGCACATTCTTCCTCTATATTGCAAGCTCCCATATAGCACACATGTGAAATGATGGACTCACATGATGACATTCATTTAGGTCCAACCTTGACATGGACCTAAATATCCTTTTATGTCTAAATATTTATTTCACATGCATGTTTGTTAGTGCTACATACCAAATGAGATACATGTAATCATTCTATAAGCCACATGTACCTCAAATTGGGAGAAAATTTAATGGTGATATTTACATTTCCATGTCAATTCTCATATAGTTTGTGTCCTTTTTGTGAGAATGACTTAATATAATTTTACATATCAACAAATGACATCATATTTTGAGAAGTTGATCTCATTCTCCCATGTCATTTTTATCCATTTAAACACATTCTCATTGAAGACAATTTTTTTTTAAGGCAAATAAACTAGAAGATAACGCAATGTACACACACAATACCTTCTCCTAAAACCCTTCATTCTCTTTAGAAAAATAAAAAGTAGAGTGCATTCTAGCTCCACTTGATGTGCTCTTTTGATGTTTTGGTGGAAGAATGTGGTTGCTTATACAAGTAGTGTGATGATAGGATTGATATAATGATAGATCAAATGGATAAATAAGGATATGACAATGGAAAAAATAACTAGGCTATAGAAGAAGTATATACAAAATGCAAAAACATAACAATAGAATGGGAAGAGATGCTCAAATGGGATGAGAGGCTTCTCATTTATAGAATTTCCAAGAAGGAAATCAAGGGCCAAGATAGATAGATTGATGGATGGATATGATTAAATGAGGATTAAGGTTTGGAATAAAAGTTGTAGTCACGTGACAAGTGCCACATGAGGCATAAGGGCTAGGTTTAGTATATGATTAGGGCAATATCGTTATGTGAATTATTGAGATTTGTAGATGTAGTATGAAATGGATGAATGAGATACATTTAGTTAATTTGAATTTTTGTGGTAAGTGCCTAGGTTCAATGACTCTAGACAAGGTCTTAATTAGTCATGAGATTCTCAATATCTTATTAAATAATAGTAAATTATTTAGTTAATTATTAGAAAAGGGTGATGTGGAAGGATAAATTAATTAAATAAATGACAAATATTTATTTAATTAAGTGATGGATAAAGGTGAAGGATAAATTAATTAATCAGGTAATACATATTTATTTAATTAAAGTGGGGGATAAAGGTGAAAGATGAATTATTTAAACAAATAATCATTTAATTAATGTGGGGGTTAAAGGTCAAGGATAAATCAATTAAATAAATAATAAATATTTATTTAATTAGAGTGGGAGATAAAGGTGAAGGATACATTAATTAAATAAATAATAAATATTAATTTAATTAATGGTTAAGATATGTAAAATCAAGTGTAGTTAGGTATGATAAAGTTGTAGGTGTCGATACCCACATCTCTTATTCAATTTTTGCATGTATTTATAAATATTTATGTACATTCCTTATCTATTATGTCCAATCCCCATATATTATCCATCTTGATTTACTATTTTCTTGTCGTGGGTTGATCTTATTGACATGTTAGCAATATTGCATATATGGATATGATCACTAAAATTAAAAAATGTAACTCCAAAATTTAGATAATTCATCATCCATTATTTTCTTGTCTAGAGTTGTCTAAATACATATTTTCATGACTTAATGCCATGTCTTAGTCTTTAGAGGCATTCAATCACATTCATTTATCACCCTCTTTCATCCAAGATCATTTGAGCATATAAGGAGCAAATTTATTTTAGAACATTTCAATTTGTGCACTTAAAAGGAGAAATATTTCCCTCTCCATTATCATCTTGGACATCAACATAAATTTCTTATTGTTCTCCAATCCTTTGCATGATTGTAAAGTTTATCTTTTTCAACTGTTGACCTAAGAGAACATATACTTGAGCAAACCTGTCAACATATTCTTAAATATCACTAGTCCCTTGAACAAAGAAAACATCAACAAATTTAGTGAACAAGAGAGTAGAGACACATATTACATGATCATATTCACAACCTACAAAGTAAATATATTTTTAGATTGTAGGAATTGGGTAGCTCCCTATAAACTGTAGTGTGCCTAGTAAAATTTCTCTTATGACTGGTGATGCTGGCACAACACTCCCTTCAATACCACAGGGAGGGGGGGATATTGGACCTCGTGACCTCTTTCCTACAACAGGATGCTTTAGCCAATCAAGCTAGCCCCCCAGCCCCAACCTACAAATCATATTTGTGCTTGTGTAATTATCTCAAGTTTATAGACCAAACCCAAATAGAGACTAGGATCTTATGCATCATTTGATGTAAAATATAAATAAAAATGATCCAATTTCAATACCAAGATATTCAAATGTCATTTCCATATCAAAACTATCAAACCTAGAGCTAAATACATATATCCACGAAATTTAATTTTCTAAAATAAAATTAATTCTACTTTTTTGTATTCCCAAATATAATTTATTAATCTTAATAATTATTAATTACATGTATACATTTGACCAAATTAGCCTATTAATTTAGATGTTTCTGGATTTGATTGTGTGCTCATTTTTCATCAACGTTTCAGATCACACTCAATGATCCATCATCAAGATAAAGGGCCTCTGTTGTGCCTTCAAGCCTTTTTCCACATTAAAAACTCGCATCCTCCTCTTAAAGATTCCAAAGACATCTTTCTAGACTCAGGAGTCTACAAAGTTATCTATTCATTTGGCATTCCTTATATTGGTGAAATGAGTCAATCTTTCAACACCAGAATCAAAGAGCACAATGCCAACATCTTGCATGATCGGGTTGTTAAATCCGCCCTCGTTGAGCACTCCTCTTCAACCAAGCATCATATTTGATAATATATATGTATACACATGTTCTCCCATTCTTCTAGTGGTTTGTAGTTTATATTTATATATTCTTCTCCTATTATGTTGTAAAATATTGATATGCTCTTTTGTATATATATATACATAGATGTGTTGTTTGTGTAAGCTTAATCTTTTATCCTTGCTAGTGCGTATATAGATTCATATATTCATATTTATATATACAAGCATATAATTGCATACTCTCTCTCATAGATATTTCTCAATTATTTAATAACAATAATACGGTGGGCAATATTTTATAGCATTTGTATTTTTTGTTTTCTTTCTTTTTATTTCATATATAGATACATATTTTATTATTTGCCTATTCTCATAATCTTTTGCTTATGTTCATACATCTGTAATTTCTTTGGCTCTATTCTCAAGTAATGCTTATATATAAAATATAGATATGCATACATGCATACACTTTACATTTTTGTTGCTTAATATTTCTATGCTCATTTATTCTTAATATTTTTTTTTATATTTTTTATATTTTGGCCTTCATTTTTTGTTTTTTAATATGCTTTCATTTTTTTTGTTTCTTCACTCTTTTTTGAATTTTTAGTGTTTTTATGTCTTTTCTTAGTTGATTTGTTTTTAGGTTAGTGATAGGAGATTTCCACAATCCATTATAAATTGTATTTATGCTGCTTCTGGATTTGATTGTGTGTAAATTGTTTTTAGGTGTTAATAATTTATTTTCTTGTTTTCCTTTACCTTGGGTTTTAAGTTTTAATTCCTTTCCCTTGTGGGGAGTGCCTCACCCCCCCTCTTTCCTCATATCCATATTTTTAAACCAGCTTGGTCTTCAACTAATCATCTTTCATTCTTTTCAACTCTTTATCTTGATGATAGATCACTGAGCGTGATCCAAAACATTGATGAAAAAATGAGCACACAATCAAATCGAGAAGTAGCTAAATTAATCCACATATGGATTGTGGAAATCTAATTGCATTAAATTAACCTATATTAAATTTAAGAAATAGTCATTAGCTTAAATATCTCAAGGGTTTATTTTTACCTCTTGAATATCTAAACCATCTAATATGATCTTCATGAAGATTGGAGATAGGAAATTGCAACAAGAAGGTGAACAATAATGGAGATGGTAATTGGTATTGTGAAAGATGTGATAAGAGTTTCCTTGAATGTGATTATAGATATTTGCTTCTATGTCAAGTGCAAGATCATGCTAGTTTGACTTGGATTATTTCCTTTCAAGCAACAAGAGAAGAAATTATGGGTGTTAAGAAAAAGGAATTATGTATATTGAACCATGAAGAACAATATAATGCCAAGTTTGGAAAGATTGCATAAAATTCCTTTTCAATAAATACGTTTTAAAATTAAAGTGAAAGAAGAGACTTATAGTGATGAGTAGAGGGTTAAGTGCACTGTCATAAGAATAAAAAAATAGGCTATTCATCTAAAAGCAAGGTTTTGTTAGATTCAATTGATAAGCTCTATAATGGAGAGTTAATAATTAATTAATATTTGTTAGTTTCTGGTGGCAAAGTAATGAGTTAAAATTAGGTTGAGTGGTGTGTTGCTGCTACAAGGCCAAGGACCGTGAAAATGTGAAATGAGCTTGATTAATCATGTTAGATAAGGGAAATTGTGAATTATGTATGAAAACTATAATTGTTAGCTAAAGCTGAGTTTTGTTTACATATTTAATTGACAAGCTAAAAGATTATGGCTAGGAAAATTTTTAAATTATTTCTAAGGACATCTAATTTGTTAAATTCTTGTGTTTGTGGCATTTGAAGTGAAAATTTAGATAATTTTTTTGATAGGTTAGATGTGGGTTCTACGGGGGCCCATGCCCATAGTTAAAAAAAATAATAATAGGCCTTAAGCCCTTAAAGCTTGAGCTTGGATATATTTCCTATGTATTTGCATCTAGTTTGCTTGACAACTTCTAAGGGTAAACTATCCTAGCCACAATCAATTTTTATCAACTCATTGTTTCCATCTATTCATTCCTAGTTAAATCTTTGAAGACCATAAATGAATTAATAAAACTTAAGTAATGCTCATGTAAGGCTTGTATCAATTGAATTTTGTTTGTCCTCATACAATGTGTAAAAAATTTTACTTGAATCTAAACATGTACAACCAGGTCTAAAGAACAAATAAAAGAACACCCATATTATTTCCTCTCCTTTTTCTAAATTAAATTTTTATAATGTAAATTGCATGCATGAGTGACAAAATGATGATCTAGAATCTAAAGCTCACATTTTACATTGTTTCCTCATTGTCATTTTTATACACAATAACTTTTAACTAGTTAGGTTAGACAACTAAAGCTACATATATTTGTCATGCAAAAAATTGATGTCTTTTCCATGTAGCAAGAGTTACCAAAAATAACAATAGACCACAATTGTTGCAATCCTACCATCGACATGGTCAAGATTCTTTTAAGTTTTTTAATTCACACAATGTTGTGATTGTGAATATTGTTAAGCACCTTTTAATAATAATCTGTGAGGAGCAAAACTTTCTTAGCTATATGAATGGAATGTAATGAACTCGTGTACATAAAAACTCATCCTTAAAAATTCAAAATAAATAATATAAAAATTAATAAGCAATTTACTAAAGATTATATGGACAAAAACATTACTGACGTTTTGAGTGTTTATTGCCACAAATATAAACATTATTCTTTTAATTTGTAAACAATGCATTTGCTTGAATGTATTACTTATGTCTAATTCTAAAAATTCTTCCTTCTGAGATTAAATGAATGAATAAATGGATTTTAATGACATCCACGAGACCATCAGTCTATGGGACCCAATGCCGAAACTTTAACTATTTTTGAGTTCTTTTCCATGTCCGCCCTCCTATTAAAGATCTTGACCATGAAGCCAACAGTTTTGAGGAGCCTAGTCTCCTTAAAGAGCTCATTTAGATTGTGCACCTTTAGATTGTCTTCATACTAGATACAAATATCAACATAAGCAACACACTCAATAATGAAGTGCCATTAAGTCTCCATGACCCCTTTGCTGCAAAAAATACAAGTTCTTTGCTCCCAGGCTTCCTTGGGGACAACCCACCTACCAGTTTCACATCAAAGATGGTGCGACCCAGTTCTCAATTGAGTGATCGAAATCTTAGCCTTGCCTTTAATTACAACCTTTAGGTAGTCTTTCTCATCGTGCTCCCACGCGGGATTGAACTCTTGGCTATAATGTGTTTTTTTACGGCCAACTTGCTTAGTCCACATAGTAAACCTAAACTTTTCTAGCACATACTTTTTTATCTCAGCATTCATGTTGGGGCACTCATGCAGCTTAATGTTCCATTTGCTCAACCATTTGCTATTTTGCTTCATCCAGGTCTTCTTTCTGCAGTTTAGCTCCTCCCCAACCACCATTTTGGGCCAGCGATGTGTCTCCATGTTCTCAACTTTTTTTAAGTAATCTATTAACTGAATGATTGCAAATGCCTCCAATGGGAACATACCAGTTTCAACCAAGAGAATCTCGTACAAAATTGAGGATTTGACTTTGATGCTAGTAGTGATCAAATGCTTTTGAATTCTTTCAACTTGCCTCCACTTGTGGTTTGACATGCTACCCCCCCAAACCTCACACCCATAAAGGACAACCGGCATCACCAACAAACCAAAAAGGGTTTTCTTTGTTTTCCAATCCCATAACTCTGCTGTCCTACACCTATTCTGCAGTAAATAGGACGCCCTCCACCCACCTTGAATCCTTTTCGCTTTGCAAGTCTTCCAACTGAGCCTATTATGAAAAACAATACCCAAATACTTGTATTCTTCCACCACCTCCAAAGAGCTGCCTTCAAAAATGAAATTAAATTGTTGCTTCTTCCTTTTCAAAGAAAAAATCATGATTTTGATTTTGCCGGTGTTAACTTGCATTCCAACCTCTTGGCAAAAGAGTTCGAGAGCCTTTAAATGTTCTCTCAGACCAGGAGCAGATTGACAATATTTTTATTTATTATTATATAATTTTCAAACATAATTTTTTTTTTTTTTTGAGATGTTTGATTTTTGATAATAATTTTAAAAACTAATTATTATAAATTAAAAAATAATAAATAAAAAATATTAATTCTAAAAATATATTATTTCCTATTTGATAATATTTTAATCTATTATTGTATAATTTTCAACCACAAAAATCAATTACTATTATTATCAATTTTTTAAATGTTTGATTATTGATTATATTTCTAAAAATCACTAATTATTATTTATAATATTAAACATATGCAATGAATATTCAATATTATTAATATAAATAATCAGTAATATTATATATATATTTATTTATTATATTAAATATTAAATATATATTTTAAATCAATTAAGAAGGATATCCCTTCATATATTTTATATAATTTAAAAAAAAAATACATACTAATTTGTCATACAATTACATAAACAACATTCATCCAGCAAGTAATAACAAAAATCGGAGTGAAAACCCCTTCGACCTCTTAAAAAATGCCCAAGAGGCCCGACTATTTTATAATTTAAACAAACAATTTGTTTTACCGTCGCTAGCGAAAATCCACATGGCAATATTATCTGCACATAAATCTATTCATTTAAATATGCTGTTTTAGATTGTCTCATTTTCTAACACAGTCCTGGATGGCAACTTGTTCGGAAGAAAATTAGTCGATCGACATCAATGGCTTCCACTTCGTATAGAATGGATTTAGTAAGAGGCAACTTTCTATCTGTAAACAGCAAACTATACAGTACGTGGGCGTGCCCTATTGCAATATCTGTAAAACCCAGGTTCACCAGATGTTGCTATCAAGCAGGGGATTCAGAAAAAAAGAACAACAAATCACTGAAAGTTGTGGGTCTTGGGAGCAAAAGAAATGCCATATTGGATTTTTGCCTGGATTCACCTCTTATTCAATCATCATCTGTTGAATTCTGGTAAATTTGACTGTTCTTATATGGATTAAACATAACACCTATCTTAGAAAGGTTTAACTTATTTTGGTTTTTAAGTGTTTTTAAGTTCTAATTTTCATTGAGATAATGTTCTAGTGGATATCTCCGGGCTTTTGTCATGTCCGGGTTTACATGGGGTTGAGCTATAAAAATCTATTTGGACATAAATATCACATGATCTAGAAACTTTGTTGTTAGTCCTCTCAATTCATTAATTGATGCTTGTCAGTGAATTTGGAATTTGAATTTTGTACGAGTCTGGGCTAGGAAGTTCATTTTGGGTATTGTGAGCTTATAATCGGAATTTTTTTTAATGGTATTCAGAAAATTCATTGATTGATGTCTAGGAGTGAAGTTCAAGTTTAAGCTTTAGACGGGTTTGACTTAGTCGAGTTCATATTATCTTTGTCTGTACTATCCTCGTTCCACAGATCGATCTAGATGGGTCAATGCGAAGTTTCGGTTAATATGGGTCTAAGTTTGAACCAAACTAGTTAATTTTACTCAAAAGGGTCAGAAAATTTAGCAGCTATGTTTTTTTGGTATCAACAATAAACTGATGGATACAAGTAAAATGTGAGTGAAGTCCGGGTTTATAAGCTATGGAGATAGCGCTGCTCACTTTGTGGACTAAAAGACCACGTGATGTAGAAGGTTTACATTGTTGGATGTCCTTAGTGGATTCCTTCTCGTTCTGTCTCTTGTTGAAAAGTTCATATACTGTGAAGTTACTGAACAGAGTCACTGTTTTATAACATTTCTTTGTATGTCAAGCCCAAGTTTATACGGGTTTGAGATGGTCTAGTGTATTTTCGGTACAAAAATCGTATAATACAGAAGCTTTTTAATCACCCCATGCTATGAATTGCTGAACGGTGACACTTGTCTAGAATATTTCTTTGTGATCTCATTTCTATGATTCTATCGCATACTTTCCAATTTGTACTCTTCTAAGGAATTTTAGTAGCTCTATTTAATTTTAATTTTTATGTAGTATCGATATGCTTAAAAATTTAAAATAATAGAAACATAATACAACAAGCGATAATTCATTACATGAAACTTTCTTCCTTTAAGGTGTTTTCTATTGGGACTCAATCAGACAATGCCCAGTTTTTAGAGTCCTAGTTCATTGAGTGTCATCTTCCTTGTGTGTTTGGTGAATCAAAATGTCCATAAATCTAGAAAAAATCAAGTTTGGGATTTTTTTGGTCGTATTTTGTGTTTTGTAAAGTTTTCGAGCTTTCAGGGTTGTCTATCCCAGTATGCCACTTTGATCATCCCCATTTTTTCTCTCTGTTCTTATTGGCCAATTAGATTTTCCCTTCTCCCTTGATCCCGACCTCTTGATATTGTGTTATTAAAATTTGTTTAAGTCTTTTGGTTCAGAGTTTTAGACCATCCCTTATCTTGGCACCTCACGAACCTCCCTTGATTCCCAACTCTCGACTCAATTTTTTCCTTAAGTGCTTTATCGCAATTAGAGTTATGGGCTTCTGCTTAATTGAATAGCTTTTCCATGTCATCCTTGACATTTTGATCCCCTGCCCTCCAAAAGTTTCCTGAATATATTTGTTAGACTTTCAGAATTTCCCTTCTTATCATGCCTTCTTCACCAACTCCAACTCCTCGGCTCCTTGACCTATTTACTAAGTATTCTTTTGAAGGTGGACTTTAGCCCTTCTCTTTGCTTTAGTACCTGTTATAAGGTATTTCTGATTCTTGATCCTCGACATTCCAAAGTTTATTACCTTATCAAAATTGTTTTTTTTGTTAGAATTGTGAAAAACATGAGCCACAAGATCAAACAACAAACAAAGACACTTTCCATGCAAGAGAGCTACAAACAATAATATGCAACATTCCTCAACAAGAAAAAAACTATAGAATGAACTTCAAGAATCTTCAAGGAAAACAAGAGTCCTCAAAGGTTGAGAGTTCTATCAAAGGCATCAAAGCTATGAAATCTCAAGAAGGATAATACAACGAGGGTTGAGTGCTATATAGGAGCAACCCTAAATGAGAAAGGGATTAGATCATGACAAGTGTCAACATCTCATGCAATGAGACAAAATGATCTAATAATAGCTCTTTAGTTAACATAAAAAATCAATCCTAAGTTTAACTTAAGTGCATGCGAATAAATTAGACTAATTAATTATTAGCTAATGCATGTTTACTTTAACATCCCCCCTTAAGATGAACTTAGGGAGTAGCTAAAAACCCTAAAAGGAATGCATGATGGATCCTTACAAACAAGGGCTGGTGAGATACCCATGTACAAACAATCTAATCTCACAATTGGAGAAAAGGAGAAAAGCACATGGGAAAAACTCCTCTCCAAAAGAGAGAAAGGTGAATGAAAGACTGAAAAAGCCTCCAAATCAAGGTGAAGGACTAAGAAGTCTTCAACTGAAACAATGTCCCAAAAAGGAGAGGAACATGTAGAACATCACTGAAACACGAAGAGGCTATAGACAGCTGTCGAAAGATAACTGATATAGTGCTGAAATGAAGTACCTCCTCTGAAACAAATGATGATCAAGGTCAAGATAACAAGAATTTGCATGAGTGCCCCTAATGACACTACTTGAATCAAATGGCAAACAAAAACAAACATCTGAAAGTCGAAGATACAAATGTCAGGATCAAGAAGACAATAATCTGCATGAATGCCCCCAACGACATTACTCGAATTAGATGGCAAAGAAAGGCAAACATCTGAAAGTCGAAGATATAGATGGTACATGAATTTGTAATGTCCCCATTTTTAGGTTCTCTAGCAGTGTAGTTGTCACTAGCTTTCTGGGTTTGTGTTAGCATGTTCAGAGGGGTGATTTGATGTTACCAGTGAGCTCAGATGCTTTTAAGGAGTCATATGACACTTTTAGATGTTATTTTCGGCTTCTGGTTTGGGCTCCAAGATTCTTGGAGGGAGCGTCTATTTTTAGTAAGTCACCTAGTCTGATCCGTTTATTATCTTTTATCATCGAGATCACTCCTATAGTCAGATTTCAATTCCAATGCTTTTTGACCATTTCCACTAATTGGGTGTAATATTGAGCTATATTTAATTAATTTTACTAAGGTTGCCATTTTAATTAAAATATTTAATCGAGTGAAATATTCCCACTCAATCTAACCCAATTTTTTCGATGTGAAACCTTTATGTCAAATAGTTTGCAAATGTGGCACAATCTGGTCTGAGTTTGTTTTTTCAATTGTTTGATTGTTCTCAATGAGAATATGATTGCAAATACGTAGAATAATGAAACAATATAAGGCATATGATTGCACAACGAATAAGCAACCCCAAATTCAACTTTTATCCAAAGTATATCAGTTTTGATTACAAATAAAGTGGTTTGATCAGACTTATATCAGACTGATATAAAGATTATCAATGCATTCCCAATTAAAGATTTGGAATCTAAACATAAACATGCATACCTAGGATGATTGGGGCTTGATCCTTTATTCTATACCAAGGACTCAATTGGATGTGCTAAAAGTGGATCAGAAACAATACATCGACTGTAACAGCATCGATATTTTGGTTTCCTGAGTATTACAATAACAGAAATATAGTTCCAGCAGTTTCTGGCTTAAAATGATTGATTTGCAGTCAATAACCACTCAGAATTTATTATCAAACTTCATTGATACAACTCCCAGAATATGCAGCAGTTTGACAAACTTGCCATAATAACAGGAAAGCATTGAAACAACACTCACATTACATTTCTCTCCCTAGACTGGACATTACAGTACTTGCAATGAACTTCATAAATAAATATCAATTGGAGATTCTTAAGTCAGGGAATAACAAGTCGTTCCAGAATGAAAGAGAGTTCAGTTTGATGTGCAGGCATAGTTACACCGAGCTGGGACCGGGACCGGGACGGGTTTCGGGGAGGGCGGGGGGCCTAAGTTTGGGGACTGGGGACGGGGGAGCGGTGCGCTGAAATACATATAGTACTTGAAAAATTAGTTATAAAAAGATGTATAATTGTAAAAGCCTAAGGAACATTGAAACAATGAAAATATACTTGTAAGTTGTAACTTAATAGACATTGTGATTGGAACGAGAACTAGTTGTTTCATATTCATAAATTGAATTTCAAAATTTCAGTCATGATTCATAATTACAATCAAGTATCAAGTTATCAACACAACAGTGTTCAAACTTCAAACTTCAAAAACAAAATAGTAAATACTAAATAGCTAATGGCCTAATGGCTAATGCCTCTATTGATCTAATCATCTCCAACTCCAAGCTCCATGCCAATCTCCTCATCACTGGAACCGTCGGACGAGGACCCCAAATGCTCAAGCTCATCTAAACCAATACCAACCAGCCCTGTCTGTGTAGCATCCTCATCTATTTGTGCTGGCTCTTCTGGCTCTACATCCCATCTGGCTGTTGGACTCTCCTTGTATGTAGTTGTGCTGCGATCAATGAGACGTAAGGCACTATGGACAGCCACAAGCTTCTCCGCCCTCCTAGAAGTGAGCCTGTTCCTCTTAACAGAGTGGATGAAGTTATAAGTGGACCAGTTCCTCTCAGAAGCAGAAGAACTAGAAACCTGGGACAGCAAACGAATGGCTAGAGTAGTAATCAAAGATCTAGGCCCATGCATAGTCCACCACAACTTGGGGTCCTCCTGTGACATAGTCTCCAAATCTAATATGGCTGCCTCTGAATATCCCCAAAGAGTAGCAAATTTTGTCCACTCAGTACGAAGCAAGCTGGCCTCTATAGGATCATACATTTTGTCAATGGCCTTCATGAACCCTTCCTTCACCTCAAAATCCTCTATAGGTGTCACTCTACCAAGACGTGGCACATACCACTTTGGGTTCAATGCGTAGGCAGCCATGTGTAAGGGAGTGTTGAGTTTCTCCCATCTATGCTGAATGATTGGATAAACATGCTCGGTGTAGAATTGCATTGTGGGGTCCTCTCTCGCACTTTAGCCTTCATTTGATCAAGCATGGAATCAATGCATTCGTATACCTCTCCAAGGGAAGGTGCATTAGAATCTCCAAATCTAATAACTTTGAAGACTGGCTCAATAATGGAGACAACATATTTGGCATCAACCCAAAAGACATCATTCTTCACCACCTCCTTAACCCTCAATCCCTGTTGTGTCTTTGACTCAGGCCATCTGTTCCATTCTGCTGTCATTACCATTAGTTGCAAAGGCTCTTGCAACTCAAGCATCCTCTCCAAGAGAATAAAGTATGATGCATACCGAGTCTCTACAGGCTTCAGGAATTCCTTCTTGGAGAAGGACCTGAAAAGTGCATGTGAATGATGATGGTTGCAGATAAACATCTGCACATCTCTAGCATCACTGACAATAGATTTGATCCAGCTGATTTTACCCATGTCCTTAAGTGCATTATTCATAGCATGCACACAACAAGGAGTCCAAAAAATATGCCTATAGGCTGCCTCAATCAACCTCCCTGCAGCTTTGCACACATGGGCCGCATCTGTCACTACCTGCACCACATTTTGTGGTCCAACCTCCTCTATAGCATCCTTGAGGATCTGAAACTGATAATGGGCATCCTTGCTATGCCCTGAACAATCAATAGCCTTAAGGAAATAAGGGCCCGCTACAGATGTGACGATGATATTGATGAGTGGACGATGCCTAATGTCCGTCCACCCATCCATGACTATGCTGCATCCACTTGTGACCCAGGTTCTCTTCATCTTCTCCATCAAAATATTAATCTTGGAATAGTTTTGATCCAAGATTGTTGTCCTCAATTTATTCTCCCCTGGTGGCACATATGATTGTCCTGCCCTTATTATCTTTGACACAGCTTCCTTATAATAAGGAGAGCGAGCCACATGGAATGGAATGCCATTGGCAAAGAATAATTTGCCAATGGCATCATCTGCCTCATCCTTTGCCTGCACATTGAATAAATCTGCTAAAGGTTGTGAAGACGTCATCTTACGTTTCCCCCTAGGCTCTGTTGCACTTGAACTGAACGGATTTGGTGGCCTTTGACTCTGCAAAGTAGAAGTAGACACTGCTGAAAATTGATCACCCAAACTCTTATGTGGCAATGTAGCAGATGCAGGCACTTCACCCTCATTACAACCCCATAATTTTAAAATTTCAGCCCTGTACTTCAAGTTACCTGCCACAACTCTACATACATCTACACCTTTGCCTCGAATAAGAAGAAAGTGTGCATTCGTTCTTGTAATGCTGCCAAACCATGTAAGCTCACACATGTGACACTTCCATAATCTAGTGCCCCCAACTGCCCCAGGCTTTGCTGCTACCTTGGATGCAAATTGTTTTAAGGGTTTTTTTGGATCAAAGAGGCCCTTGGCCCATTCTTGAAGGATTTCTGAAGGGCAGCTATTATCTCTAGTGCCAATGGAACTTGTGGTAGTTTGAGTATTTGAGGCTGAGCCATGTTGTGGAACTTGTGGTTCAACTTCACCCACAGCCTCCCCTCCTATTTGAAAGTCAGGATCATGATCATCTGATGAATCATTTTCACTTTGAATTCTTGGTTCATCATCACTTCTGTTATGTGAACTCATTATGATGATGATGCTGCAAAAACAATGTAAAAAAAAAATCAGACTTATATAATCAATTAAGAAATCAAAATGTGGTTTGTTCTGCAAAATTTGGAAGCACAGGCAAGGCATTTGAACTGTTTGACAGTGACTGCATTCAGTCACTGTCAAACAGTTCAAATGCCTTGCCTTGATGCCTGAATGCATCAGTCAAAGACTCAAATGCATCAAGGCAAGACATTTGAACTTGCCTTGATGCCTGAATGCATCAGTCAAATGCATCAAGGCAAGGCATTTGAACTGTTTGACAGTAACTGCATTCAGTCACTGTCAAACAGTTCAAATACCTTGCCTTGATGCATTCAATCACTATCAAGTATCAAGGACTCAAGTGTCAAACAGTTCATAGTTAAAAATTTAAAAAGGTTTGCCAGGCCTTGATGCATGCAATCACTGTTACTGTCAACAATTTTTAGTTTTACAGTTTACTTTTAACTTTTATGATTTTATCTCATTTTCGATTTTAAAAATTTTCAAAAAAAAAAATAGTTGGCTGACTGGTGAGGCTTTGAGCGAATCCCTCAAAGGGATGCGAGCTCATGGAAGAGGCGACATTGTCGCCTCTTCCATGAGCTCGCATCCCTTTGAGGGATTCGCTCAAAGCCTCCCAACCTCCTGTTCCAATGCCGAATGCCCTAGCGGCTGAAATCAAAATAAACAATGCGAAATCCGAAATCGTAAATATAAAATACCTGAGTGTTCAATAATGACGCCCTTGGAAAACAGAAAATCCGAAAACCTTGATCTGGTTCAGTTTGCAGTTCGCACATTCACTCTCAGAGTCTCAGGCAAAGTCTCGAATGCTCTCACAGGCACGCACGGGTAGGAAATGTTCAAATGATTCAATGAGATAAAATCATAAAAGTTAAAAGTTTTTTGATTTTTGATTTTGTTTTACTTACATATCAATATCATAATAGTTAAATTTTAACAAATTTGATTTTAATTAAAATTTAATACACTTGAATGAAGGGGACGTGGGAAACTCGGAGGCTTGGAGACTCCCAGAAGACTCCCAAAGGAGACGCCCAGAAGACTCCGAGACTTCTAGAAGACTCCCTATGAAGGAAACGTCCAGGGATCGCGACGCTTCTGACGCTCTCAAACGTCCCTTCTCAAGACGGCCGGTTTTTCTGAGGGGACGCTATCTCGTGGAACTATGTGCGTGAAACAATCAAACTCGAATGCAGCAAGTTCTTTCTATCGATTAATGCCAATACATAAAAGAGTATGGTTATAGTTCAACTTGGAAAATATGCCAAGATTGAGAAAAGACCTCAACAGATGGAAGTCGCTTGGTGCCGGAAGAGTAAACACGCCCAAAGATAAGACACATGCAAAAGATCCCCAAAATGAAGCTTAATCACCTTCTAATCAGGGTGCCTAGTCTATGTACTCAAAGACTTCTTCTAACCTCCTCCAAAATAACCCCGTCCCAGCTGGAAAAGGCTTCAGAAGTCGCTCAAATAAAAAAATCGCGTTTCCTTTATTTTGCTCGGATTCTTCAAAAGACACGACTTGTAAATGATGTATTTGCTGGAACAAATGCGTTGAAGCCCAATGGTGAATTCTGAAGTAAATTCACCCCAAGAGAGAAATGGGTTTTCGTCCAATCTCTCGGATTCTAAGGGCTTTCGTCCTTAGAATTAGCTACAACCCTAGTTTGCGGCTCAAAGGAAAATATCCGATATCAAATTCTCCATGCCCAAATGAAATGCCAAGACCTCCTTATAAATCACTTTTTGGGAAAATCACTTTTGTAGCCGACATAACTCTATTTTCACTTTTCTTTTCTTTTTTATTTTATTTCTTTTCCACTCAAGGCTTGGCGTCTAAAATAGAGAGAAAATAATAATAAAATAATAAAATAATAAAATATTATTTTCTTTACTTTTTTCTCATTTTCTCCTTATAACTCCCTCTCCAAGTGGGCTGACTCCTTTAGGAAGACTCATAAAAATTACAATTTAATTATTATAATATTCTAAAAATATTATAATAATATTTCCCATAATTTCTTAATTTTTATAAATTCGCATGTCTCCCCAAAAGACATTTCATAATTCTAGAAAAACTTTCCAACTTGATATTTTCCTTTGCAATTTCATCTTCTTATCAACTGGAATAGCTTATGAAGTTGACAAATAAGCTAGTCCACCCTATCTCTGTGATCATGCCGAAAATGGAGACATTACACCGAGCACCTTAGTATTATAGCTCATTGGAAAGAGAATGGAAAGATTTAAATGATGGGATGCTTAAAAGTGACTTTCAATGCCATAAATGTTTTTGATTAGGGGGATAAACAGGTTTTGAATGGACCCGAAACCATCAGGTTTTGAAGGGACCTGAAACCCAAACAAGGATGGACAAGCTGCCCGAATAAAAGTCAAAAATGCCCAACAGCGAAATAGAGTCAAAAACTCAACCCAAACCTGTAGCCAAAACAAGTTGCACAACATAGAACCAAGATTTTACATAGATCTTGAACCCATTGGTTTTGAAGGGACCAACAACCCTATACAACCAGGTTTTGGCAGGGACCTTAAACCCAAGAAAAATGCCTGCAACAGCCAGGCAACAGCATGCCAGTCATTCATGATGATAAGCCTCTCCATAGCACTGGCAGAAACTACTAAGTCATGGATCTGCAGAAGCAGAGCCCCAATAGTAGACAAAACCGAGCCCAACAACATACCCTCTTCACCTCTATAGAAAAGGTCACCACAAGTGCTCAAGGATCCAAAAGTAAACCATAAAAACCAGTTGCTCTCTCCACCTCTATAGGAGACAAAACCAAGCTCGTCCAACCCACAACAACCACAACACCCTTGCAAACCAACACACCACCTCAATAGGCATGGGATCCCCCTCAATGGGAAAAGCAGGAATAAGCTTTCACCTACAGAATACACCTCCGCCCAAGAAGGAGAGGACTCCACCTCCATAGGAGAGGTCTCCACCTGAAAAGAAGACCTAGTATTTAGAGAGAAGGAAAAGACTGCAGTAAGATGAAAGACCTTAGCAAGCAACAACATC
This sequence comes from Sequoiadendron giganteum, assembly GCA_007115665.2. Taxonomy (NCBI): domain Eukaryota; kingdom Viridiplantae; phylum Streptophyta; class Pinopsida; order Cupressales; family Cupressaceae; genus Sequoiadendron; species Sequoiadendron giganteum. Next base: position 610,686,215 of record CM021107.1, on the reverse strand, counting down.
AACAACATCTGGGTCTTTAAGATAATCTCTGAAAGCCACATAGCCCTCAACACCTTCAGCACTGAACAAAGCTGAAATAGCACCAAGACCATACCCACAGAGGGGTCAAACTGAAGCACCAACCCCCAAACACAAACGGAGAACATCAAAGCACACGGGGGAAAAGCCATGAACAAGGGAAGAAAAATGATACTTGCTCTCACAATGAAAAAGCCTTGATAACACCAGAGCAAACCCAAACAAAACCCAACAAAGCAAAGGGAAGAAAACATCCTTACTCGAGCAGCAATACCGCACCACCATATGGGCCAACAACCCAAAACAGGCTCGAAACTAGAAGAATAGATGTCAAAATCCACTTGCCATTTGGAAGCCACAACCAGGCCGGCAAAGATAGCACCAAGCAAGGACTCCTCCAAGGAGTGATCACCCCCACCCATTGCCAAAGTGGGCCAAACAAAAGGCCACAAAAAAATAGCACTGTCCGAAGATACAACCACTCCCTCCCGCAGATCGCTACCATACGCCAACAAAGGCTTTCTAGTTTTAGAACCGGCTTATGCGCAACAGAGACAGAAGCCTCCAACAACCTCCAACACCCAAATAATACCAAACAAGGCAAAAAATGCCCCAGGTAAAGCTGTGCCAACAGGAAATGATCTCTCTCTCAAACCAGCACAAGATAAGAACCGGGCTTGATCCGTAACAGGCACACCCACACAGAGAACTGGCCAGCAGGAAAGAAGACCTATGACCAGCTCACCAAGAACACCACAGTCAACAGGACCGACCTCCCAATCACCATCTTCATCTTTGGAGTCAGATTCACCCTCTCCCGCCTTAGTCGAATTCAAACTCCTCCCTCCGCGCCTGCTCCCGCCCTTCCGCTCCATGAAGCTTCAGTGCCGGAAATGTTTCAAAAGTAAAATAGATTATTTTTTGGAGCTATTTTATTTAATGCTAAAGTTATAAAGTTAAAATATTTAACTTATTGTTATTTAAAATATTGAAGGGGTACTTTTGGGGACATAGGAAGTCATTTAAAATTTAATAAAGTATTTGCTAAACCTGGACGCCACATTGGGGAAATAAAGCAAATTCAAATAAATTAAAAAGGGGGAAACAAGCAAGTGGGGTGTGGCCTTTTGGAGAGTTATAAAAGATGATTTGAGGAGCTCATTTGGATATGTTTGGTTTGGATATTTGGTTTTTGTTTGCTGGAGAAGCTGGTTTTTCTTCTTGGTTTGTGAGACGGAAACCCTTATAGGCGACATTCTCCACGTTATTGAAAGACATAATTTGGAGAATTACTTGGTGATTTCATACAGGAATCACAATTGGGCATTAATGGAGTTTTGATTTCTTTTTCTTCTTCAATTCTTCAAGCCTGATATTACTAGAGATTTATTGTGGTGACTGAATAAGGAGATTTCAAGGATTTGTTGTAGATCTTTTGCTAGTTTGAGGCTAGTTGTACTAGTTCCTTGTTGGTTGTGCATGCTTGGTAGGGTGTTGGATTCTAGTTGCTGGTCAGCTAGGGTTTTGGAGGAATTTACTTGCTGGTTGGGGTCGCCTTAGGCTAGAGACTACAAAGTTTTCTTTGCATTGGCTTTGGAGGAGGGTTTTGAAGAGTGGCGTCCCATTTTAGAGTTACCAGCTTGCTGGTTTCAGCTACACCACATTGTCAAAGTTCCTAAAATTTTCTAGGTATGTTGGATTTGGATAGGTTATGACATTTTATGATTTGGGTTACCTTTGTAATTGAGTAAAATTGCATTTCCTGATCAAAATACAAATCTGGATTTTTTTGCTCATTGTAACTTTGAAAATTGAGTTGTTTCATTTTTGCAATCTATTTAAAATCTATTCATTATTGCAAAGAATTATCATCTACATATTACCTCCTTCTCTCTAAACACATTAAACCAATCACAAAAAAAAAAGGCAAAACAGGGGTGTATGTTACAAGAATCTGCATGAGTGCCCCCAACAACACTACTCGAATTAGATGGCAAACAAAGGCAAACATCTGGAAGTCGAAGATACAATTGTTAGGATCAAGAAGACAATAATCTGCATGAGTGCCCCCAATGACACTACTCGAATCAAATGGCAAACAAAGGCAAACATCTGAAAGTCGAAGATGTAGATGGTACATGAATTTGCATGAGTGACCCCAACGACACTACTCAACATGAAAGATGCAAGTTGAAAATACAGGTACCAATAATTTAAAGAACACTGATCAAGAGAGACAATAATTTGCATGTGTCCCCAACGACACTACTCGAATTGAATGACAAACAAAGATAAACATTTGGAAGTGAAAGATACAGATGGTACATGAATTTGCATGAGTGACCCCAATGCCACTACTCAACATGTACCAATAGTCTCTAATCAAATGAAAATGGAAGTACACCTTCAGAAATAGGAATCGAAGAATGCCCATATGGTAAATGCTCCATCTCACCGAAATGCATGGGTAATCAGCCGTTGTACCTACCTAGTACATAAGAACAAAAACTAGATACAAAAATCACTCCAAAAAACGAAACCAAAGAAGTATTAACACCAATAATAGAAACCCCCCATAATGTTGAAAAGGGAGAGCCAAGGAAGGTACACTGAAACTATGTGAAGCCAAGAAGTGCATGTAGGAGAAACAACCTGCAAATAGAAGGGTGTGCAAACTAAGGCACACATGCATGAGGCAAGAATCATTAGGATCCACTGTTGTCGTGGGCAGAACACTCACTTGACAAAGGTGTGATGGCAAACCAAAGGCAAACATCAACCCCCCTATGGCTCTTTATATCATAGTGCGAGTACAATAGGCACAACAAGATGTGCAAAATCTCCAAAAAGATACATTAGAATGACACTTTATTTTTGGTACGTCTACAAAAGAGAATGTGCATGAAAAAGATGTCTACAATGCCCAAATAGGACAAAATACTGGAAATACATATAGAATAGCCAAAAACAAGTCATCCCACGCAAACAAAAAGTTTTCAGGAGTTAAGACGTCCAAGTAATTCACCAAAATGTGAAAACACAAAAAACTAAATAAAATGTACTTGGAGAGAAATCTGGAAAAATTGCATGGATGGCTATGAAGAGCTCTGAAAAACCATCCAACAACGTTGAAATAGTGAAAAACAAAGAAACAAGTTAAAAGTTAAGAGTTCAAGATTGAAAACAACATCTCTGACTTCAACATGCTATAGAATGCATCAACAATAGAAAATGGTGCTGAGACCCATACCATTGGAAAGTTGATGGAACCAACTTTCCGATGATATCTTGTTCGCCCAATTTCGATACCTTATGTCCAAGTTATGACCAAAAGAAAGAAAAGCTCCTTTAGGACACAAAGAAGGTTTGAAGGGCCCTTAACTCTATCCCAATGCCACTGGAATCTCAATAGATGGGGGGGACGGCGTGGCTTTTGCTAGCGACATTGTAACCGCTAGCAATTAGCGGCTTATTGTGCGCTCAACCCACAAAATAATTTTTTTTTGGATTTGCGTGGGCTGTAGGACCTTTGTAGCCAAAAAATTAGAAATTTCCCAATGTCGAAATATGGTGAATTTTATATCAAAATTTGTTGAATCAGCCTCCTGAACACAACCATGAGGTTTTTTTTGGCACAAAATGCTTCGAAATAGCAGCTACCCTCCAAATTTAAGAAAAAAACAACTCCTTCAAACCCTCATAGATCTAACCTTAGGAGTCCAAATCAAGCCTAACAAAAAACAAAATTGCCTTTCCCAATGGCTTTGAATCCAATGGAAGACTCTATTTTGATCTTGGATGCACCAAAATTTGCAAAAAAAACAAAGGAGATTCCAAATTTGAACCCTGTAACCCTTGTTGAAGAAAAACCCTCATAAATCGAGAAGGGGTTCGTGGAATCCACTCTCTGATACCATGTTATAATTTTGAAAAACACGAGCCACATGATCAAACAACGAACAAAGACACCTTCCATGCAAGAGAGCTGTAAACAATAATGTGCAATATTGCTCAACAAAAAAAGCTACAAAATGAACTTCAAGAATCTTGAAGGAAAACAAGAGTCCTCAAAGGTTGAGGGTTCTATCAAAGGCATCAAAGCTATGAAATATCAAGAAGGATAATACAATGAGGGTTGCGTGCTATATAGGAGCATCCCTAAATGAGAAAGGGATTAGATCATGACAAGTGTCAACATCTCATGCAATGAGATAAAATGATCTAATAATAGCTCTTTTGTTAACATAGAAAATCACTCCTAAGTTTAGCTTAAGTGCATGAGAATAAATTAGACTAATAATTAATTATTAGTTGAAATGGTGGAAAAAATGATGGATGATATAGGATAGGAAGACCTAGAAATGAGGGACCTATGTCAAAAAAGGCACAAAGGGGGTGTCTACCTAATCACAAATCAACCTTTTCCAATTTCATTAGGAAGAAGGATAGTGCCACAAACAATTAGAATTGACCTACAACCCTTAAGGTGAGTCAACTCCAAGTTTTGGGACACTATGTGGTATCTTCTTCCTTATGACAAAAAATTGTAAAATATGACTGAAAAATAGTTTTGTTGAAGAATAGATGTGCACTAACAATCCAATATCTAAGATTTACCATTTGGAATGTGAAGTGCTATGATAAGACTATTAGGAACAACAATCAATCGAAAGATTTGAGAAGGTTAAGACAGTTTGTACCTGGCTTCAAAAATATCGTAAAGCATCCTATTTAGGTGAATGTGTCCTTGTATCTTTTTTTGGAAATTCTTTTTGCAGTCCTCTGATGTTAGATGTAATCCTCTGATTTCTCTAGGTTTGATTGTCGGAACATCGAAAATAAAATCTGTGGATGAGTTTCTGTATCTTGACAACTTTGATGACAACTTTGACAACAACTTTGACAACTTTGCAAAATTGCACTTTTGATCCAATTTCAATCCTTCTTTACCTGCAAATCTGTGCATACACAAAGAGGGGAGAAAATTTGTTTTTGGTGTATAAGGGTTTGCCTTGGTCAAACCCTAGTTTGGTAATTAAACCTTGATAATGAAATGAAAGCATAAATGGAAGGAATGATGAATGAACACTAGCTTGTTGCAACTCACCAAACCTTTGAATGGTTGCCCTTGGAGGATTGAAGTCTAACACTTCACTCCAAGGATTAGATCTTGCATGAAATGGCATGATTGGGTGCTTGATTTGACACTTGATTTGATGTTTGAAAACTTGAAACCTACATCACAATGTTAGCTCCAAAAACATGCATAAACATACATAAACTTTGACATCATGATGGGATCTTGAATGCTGCAATAATTGACTGATAAATCTGCTCTCAAATGCTCTTGACAATAATCTTTGCTCTTGTGAAATTTGAATTATGCCACTTAGATTTGAATTGATAAAAAGACTTTGTATTTATAGGTAATTTTCTAATTTCTCGACAATTAAACATCACAATCCAACAATTGCAATTTTAAGTTAGATCATAAAAATGCCGCCAAGAACATATTAAAAAATGGGATCCTAAGCTTAAGGAGGACCCATTTGCCCCTGGGTGAATGGGTCCTAGGCCCTAAACCTAGGACACACATATTCCAAGATGTGTAATTTGATGTTTGGAATTGTTTAATGTAGGTTCCCCTTTCAGAAAACAAAATTAATTAGGCTTTTAAATGCATCATTGGGTCAATTAGAGGCTTAATTAAGTCCAATTTATTAAGGGGAGGCAAACATAGTGTGAAAATGTAAAGGTGTACATTTTCCGTCACTACATTAGCTAATGCATGATTGCAAACATTTTCAAACTTCCCCATTCCAAATACCTTAATTGTATGAGTTCCTCATCACACCTGATCCCCAATGCTCGACTAAAGGCATGAAATATGAGTTACCCTTGATCTTTGAAGTTTGAAAGCTCCCACTGTTTTTAATGGTAAGTCCCACCTACCCCTTGGATGTCTTGAAGGTCATTTATGACTAGATTTGATGTTGCGACTGCTTGCAAAGGTTTTTTCTTGCTTGGAAATTACTATTCATTTGGGTGCGGATACACAAGTTGTTTTAGTGGTAGAGAAAAACACATCCAAAAAATGCCAAAATTGATCTGATGAAGCTTTGTAGTTGCTGAATCAAATTGGATTGCATCCATAAATCATTGTTAAATCAAAACGGTGTGGATTCGAGGAGAACAAATGATTAAACCAATCCTTATTACATTCAATGCGGTGGTTAGGGCTTTTAGGCTTGATACTTCCATGCCATCTTTTGGCCACATTTGAAATAAATATCATGGCTTGCCCATGCCTTGGCACACCAGATCCAGAGCCGTCATAATGAAGAAAAGATTTGTAAATTTGGGCGACATTTTTCCATACTTCCCGCGGTACTTTGGACACATTTCTTGGCAGGTTTTTTACATGATTTGAGACAGAAATTGTAGGAGAATGACAATTGCATGTAGAGAATGATGGGTTTTCTAATGTCAACCACAATTCTATCATCTCAAGGCTCTAGCGTGTAGACTTGGCGCCTAAGACCATGGATCTACAAATATTTGTGACAGATTAATTCAAATGATTGGTTGTTGAGCCAATTTTTGGGTTTGGTAAAGTTTGCAAAGCTTTTTAGGACATCAAACATTGGATGTCTCAATTGTAAACGAAGGAACAATTCAACATAGTGTAGGAAGGATCTTGTAATGTTTATCTTTTGTAATGGATGTTTCCATGGCTGCTTATAGTGATTTAGGGAAATATGTAATCATAGTTATATGTTTTCTCTCACCACATTTGTTGGCATGAATGTAATGAAGGTTTGGTGTGTGTGTCATAGTACCTAATATATTGCAAATGCTTTGTAATAATCATTCCTTTATTCCATATGGGTCATTGTAGTTTTGGTTATGGATTATTAAGTATGTCTATTGTAGAAATATAGTTTCTGGTTTTCGTATGACTACTAACCTAGTTTTGTTGATGTTTTGCTACTTGTATTTTCTTTCCTCTTTGTCGTTATGGCTTTGTTTTCCAGTGGGGTAGGCACCGGTCTGCATTGGTGAGAGAGATCATCCATTCCATCATTCAAATCACTTCCATCTTGGTTAGTTGTAGGATTGGATTAGGTTTTATACATGCTATATAAACTAGGGAAATATTTAATGCAAACCAACCATATCATCAGAGAATTTGAACATGTGTGTCTGCAGTTTGCCACTATGTAAAATGATAAATGAAACTATCTTTAGGGATTATAATGGAGCCAATATCTTTAGGGGCATGTGCAAGGTGTATTATCAGCTATATAGAGGTTTTATGCAGCTAGTTGATTTTGACCTGGTGACAACTATGGGGGTGAAGTGTATATTTGGGTATAACTACTATTTGTTATAGTCATGTTATATTATAATCGATTTTAATGCCTGTTAAGTTATACTTTTGGGAATGCTCTCTCGGGTTTAAGTTGAGCCCAAAGTGTAGGAGAGATTTCCCACTCTCAAAGTAGGCCTTCAATCATCTATGAGCTATTGATAAACATGTTCAGCTGGCATGTCATTGATTATCATAGAAAATTGTGTAGTTGAACTAATGCTCTCATTGAATCTATGTCTTGTTGAAATTAAAAATGTGCAATTGTTTATACTATAAACAAAAAATACCAGCTAATTAAAAGAGTATATTAAATTAATTTGCTTCGTCCATATTGAGCTTAGTGAGCATCCTACTTTTTGTCTTCCACAGTAAATTAGGACATCTAGTTTTGATCTAATATATGGGGATCTATTATGGGCCATAGGTTGAAACACTAGTGAACAAAGCATAACAAGAGACAACAAACTGCCTGCATTAACAACCCATGCAGGGGTGAGCAAACTAGAAAGCAAAAGCCAAAACATAACAATTAGAAGCAACCCAAGAAACCAACCAAAAGCTGTTAGAGAACCAACTCAAGAACCCATGAATCATGGGAATGTAGAGACCCTCCAATGACTGACACCAGAATTGTTAAGTCTCCTTAGTCATCCAATTATAAGATTGAACTATCCAACAACCCACTGTGACCATTGCTGATTTCAACTTTACGTTTCCGTTACTGGTAGGATCATCAATCCCAATGAACTAAACTCCATGGATAATCTCAACATGCTTGGCCACCATAGTTAGCATACCACCAAACAACCATGGGAGAGAGAATGCATTGGATACCTCTATAGTGTCCTTTCAATGAGAGGCCAGCAAGTACCTCATTGTTGTTTTCAAGTCCATGCAAAATGAAGAAATATTTTCCAAGTCCAAGGATAGATCCTTTATCTCATTCTTCATAGCTTGAGTTCTACCATGTCCTGTCCCACACCTTTGACATCATCACAAGCCTCCCGTTTTACCTTCTCATCCTTTGAGGCTTTATCTACAACCATTGAAGCATTCTCTTGTGTAAGAAGAAGCATCTCCAACCATCTTTTAACCTCTGCAAACGGGATTGTTCTAATCAAATTCTTTGAAAAATCTGCAATGATCTTGTTATGAGACCTAGCCAAGCCATTATCTACGAAGCCATCCTCACTGATTATGCTTTACTCCAAGTTTAGCAAGATCAGGTTAGGGTGGTGGAAAAGATTTTGAAGCTTATGGTGAGATACAAGATATAACGCAAGGGTTTGCTCTTTTCCTAAAATAGTATTTGTGAGAACCCCCTGTCTGCATAAGAAATTTCTGCTAACAAAAACTTGCCAAAATTCCCATTGGCTAATAGGATACATTGCTTTGATACCACTATAATAAACTGCTCCATTTTTTAAGACCAAAATATTGCAGTTGTCACAAGTTTATTGCACAAGCATTTCATCAAAGAGTTTGCATCCACTATTGTTTTGGCATAATCTCATAACAATTACCTTAGAAACTTTGCTTTCATAATTCCACATCCTACAATCAATTTCCTTTGGTTAAAAACAGTTTTCCTTTTGCTAAATAATCATCAAATAATATTTGATATGTACATTCATCTGAAAGATTGATATTATAATACTAGGCAGAAGGAACAATTCATACAATATTTAATTTTGGCTGACCTCTTAAGACTGCTGTCGACTGTTCAAACAACTACTCCTTTAAATTTCAGACTCCCTTATAGCTGTACAGTCCCTTAAAAGACGATATGGCAGACTTGTGACATGGTACGGAAGCCTTTAGACATAATATGGCAGCAAGTGAAGTGTAGCGACTCCTTCATTTTAGGCTGCAAATTCCCTTGTGAGGTAGCGCTGTGTTTGACCAAACTTTGAATCGCCCAAAGTGCTACGTCAGCCTTATTGTCCCCAATACATGGTATGGAAGTCCTTAGAAGTGCTATGGCTAATATAAATAAGACTTAGAAAAGCTGTGCTAGGCTTTGAATCTCCTCAAATATGCTTTGATTCACCTTTGTTAGTTTTATAAATTGTACGATTTCCTTAGGGGCTAGAGATGGTATGTGTCATGTCCCCAAAATCATAGCACCAAAATAATACTGAAATACAAATAATAAAATCAAATAAATATCAAAATGTAAATATAAGTGATCTCAATCTAAAAATTACTATTATAATTATAATTATCTTAGATAATATCATAATTATAATATAATACAAACAAGTCAATAATTTAAATATCATAAACATTATTTTATAATATAATTATAAAATAATATAACTATCAAATATAAAATGACAACTAAGATTATCAATATAATGAATAAAACAAAGATACATAATATCTTAATATAAAATATAATAAAAGGAGGCATTACATTGATAAGCAATTTAAATATTATTATAGATAATATTATAATCATAATACAAAATAGAATAATAGATATTATTTGTAAATATCATAATAATATTAACATTCACAAAAAATAATATTATTTGAAAGTGACTAAACCTAGTCAAATAAAATAAGAATAATCCTAAGGGCACCGATTCTAATAAAAAGACATATTAAATACCCTAAACAGCAACAAACATGTTAATAAAGGAAAAAATATGCAGCAACTATTATTTATACAAAGTTATAGATTAACAAACAAGGATTATTATATAACAAGAGGTGCAATTAATGCAAAAGAGATGGAATATAAGAAAAGCCATGTCTCTTGACCAATAACAATGTCCTTTGGGAAGATTGGGTTATATATAAAGGCTGGTAATTGCAAACAAGGGGAGGGAATAGGAAGAAGTCTAAGAAAGAAGGCACAATACAATCAGCAATTAGAAATAAGTCTAAATGCAACAATCATTTGTTAACAAAAAGATATGTCTCTTCAAAAGAGTATCACTATTCTAAGGGATGTCTCCCTTCAAGTAAAAGCATAAGATATAAATTCATAGAGAAGAGAAAAAGAGGAAGGAGAAGGATTGATAAGTGCAGAAGCAGAAGATATGATAAATTAGTGAAGTTAAGAGCAGATATATGGAAAGTCTGATATGAGAATAATAGGGAATAAATCTGATGTACACCAGCAGTCGTGTGTGAAGGAAAGAATTAACATATAGTCAAAGCAGATTTGTGAGGACGATATCCTTAAGCATAGCAGCAAATACATGAATATAATATACTCAGATTTGGGAAGAAGGATAAGAAAAATAGATGTATGCAGACATAAGAAGGAGATTAAGGTTAAGATTAGTATAATCCCTAATAGGGACATTACAGTATGGTTGGGTAAAACTCAGTCCAATAAATTATAATCTTTAATTCATTTCACCACTGAACAAACTACAGTATAATTTTTGCTTTTTCACCATTCACACACGCTACATTGAGAAATTAATTATTTGTTGGCAAATCTCAATTAATTTGTACTTGGAAATCTGATGCCTGCAACTGTCAACAATTTTGATGTTATTTCCATTAGATGCAAATGTAAATCCTAAGTGAATCCACCATTAATTTGACTATGAAGAAATCTTTCATCTTCGAAGCCAAATACCAGTAGGGTTTTCGTCTTAGGTTTGAAGTCCGAACTTGCAAATAAGAGAAATAATATGTCCAAGATATGTAAATGAACTTCTTCATTCCTCTTTTATAACTTCCGAGGGAACTTTTGAGAAGTAATAATTTAAATTCACCTTTATTAACATAATAATTTTTTTGGTCCACATAAAGTGACTTTATATTATTTTTACATTTTTGAAGTCACTTTATAAAAAGTAATCAAATACAAGTCGCCCGCAACTTTAGTTAAAGGCAACTAATTAAATTATACCCTTTTTAACTCCGAATTAGCCTACAGGAATAAAATAGGCTCATGAAACTCCCTAGAACATCTAATTGAAGAAGGTGACATTATATTGCATCACAATACTGCCTATGTAAAAGCGCTAATTCCTTGTGTGTGAATGTTCATATTAGCTTTAAACAAGTCTATATGCTGCATAGGAGGTCTATCCTCCCAAACAGGTCTTTCATGTAATTGCAGAAAATATTTTTTAACGTCATTGCATTAGACTTATACTGCAGGAAGGTAAAATGTAAGTTTAGTGGGCTCAATAGTTGGCATTGATCTAATTTGTTAGATTCTACACAAAGGCAGACTCGAATATTATCATAGGAAATCTATGCCCTAATTGAGATAAAATTATGTTGAACACCTTGAACGAGAGTGCACAATTGATTGATTTAGCATGAGATAAAATCAGATTAAACAGCAAAGTTTCTGCAGATGGATGCACTTTTGAAATTTCACCTTTTATGAAGCTTGTCCTTTTTTTTATTCCATATAAATCAGAAACAACTTCCGCAATGCATGTATTTTGTACATCAGTATCCTTTCTTCTGTTAGTGATGAATATAATACCACATTAAAATTTGTGTCCTATATGCAAGCCAAGGAGAGGTGTCATTTGTTTCCCTTGTCTACCAGGATCACTTTTCATCATTCAAGTCAGGAACCTTATCACTTATCACCTTTTTCTAAAATACAAATATTAATGATTAATGTAATTCATTCATGCATGTTGGAAATAAATAACTCAAATCAAAACATGGAATATAGCCGATGGATCAACAAAGAGGCATTTTTACTTTTACTTAGGAATCCCTTGCCTTGGTATTTCAACTAATCTGGTGGTTCATGCTAATTTAAGAAGGATTACTGTGAAACAAAGGGTATGGTGGAGAAAACTGAGAGCAATTAATAAGAGGCAAATGTGTATGCAATTTGATTGACAACCAGTATCTTATTGTTCTGCTCATTTATATTTTGTGAGGCTGGTGGTTCTCCATAAATGTTTATATTTTTAAACATCTTCCATATATTAGATATATGGAAGTAGAGAACTGGATTTCCCGTGTCTTGGACATTTAAACCAAGTTTTATCCCTAGTTTTTCTTAAGATTCTGTCTGCTGTATATTTTACAACTATCGATGTCTTACAAGGAAGCTACTTAAGTAGTTTTTAGCCCTCTGTACCATAATGTTTCAAGTCTACGAGTTGTATTATTAGGATGAACAAAACTAGTTTTTGGGAAATGCATTTCAATGATAAAACCGAATTGGGCATATTTTTAGTCATAATTGCTTCATAAAATTTGATATGAACTATATGGTTTCATAAAGTATAATAAATCTGAATTCTGATGCAGGACTACATATTCAGGAGGCCTAGAAAAAGTCCAACATTTCAGGCAAATGACAGGAAAGCCTTCATTTCCTATTGAAGGTATCTTTCTTTTGGATACTGGGCAAAATAATTGTGGATATCTATATTTGTATAAGATCATTCTGATTTTATATGCTTAGATTTCACCCTAAATTACTTATAGAGTATTAGTTGGATTTGCCTTTTCTATGATCATCACTAGAATGGTAAATTACTATTTATTCTTGTGGATAAAGCCATGCTTTTGATGATTAAAATATATCTTCCAATCCAATACATTGAGTGTTCACCATGCTCAGTTCAAAGTTCTTTTTAGTATTGTGGGTCTAGAAAATATTCTTGAAGGCTTCTGTCTCTTCATTGTATTGACAATATGTATGGGATGTACTTGATGGCAAAGTAATTGCATTACCAGGGCTATTATCATTAAGCAAATGAAATAATGAGTTTTCACTCCTTTGAAGCTTCTTCTTCCATTCTCTGTAAATTCCCTGTAGTTAATTAAGAATCATTTAATCAAAATTTTGTTGATTTCTGGCTTTCAAATGGTCACTTGATATTTACTGTTATGATGTTCAACAAGGCAGATAAATCTTGGCACAAAAAAATAATTTCAGGCAGATAAATTCAGGAAGGTGAGAAATTGCCAAAACCAACAAATATTGTGATACCGATTTTGAGTGCCTTACTCAAGGATTTCTGCAGCCTTTGCTTACTTGATTTTGTATTTGGATGACTCAAATACCTATTTTAGAATTTTATCTTTAGAATTAAATGCAAGCACTTCCTTGATCTTGTAATTCATGAATTCAGAATTTGTTTAGTACTCTTAATAAATACCTTGAGAATCCAGTACTGAAAAGATATGGTGCATTCTTCACTTTTATTTTCTTTGTGAAGATAATTCTAACATATTTGCTAGGACATTTGAAAAATTGTAAAGAATCAATGAACTTTTTGCTCCTTTATCTGAAATTATTTTAGAAAATATTTTAAGTGATGAACTTATTATAAAATATTAGTTTAATATTATGATAAAGTGTCTATGTACAATTGTCAATTTTAATTAGTTAGGTGTTAGTTTGTTGTAACTTTTTTCTATTTATAGATTATGTCTATTTTTAGTATATGATTGATATGTCTATTTTCTATTTATAGACTATGTCTATTTCTCATTTTCAAGTTGCAGAAATCTACTAGAGACAGGCCTGCATGGAACTCCTTTCCCAAGGATTGGTATTCATGCAAGTAATCCAAAAAGTTGTCTCCATTATTCTGATTGTGTTGTTGTCCTTCTCCCTCAGGTCCTACTTTTCTTGTCAAGAACATGGATTTTAGAGGTCTAGCTGCGAAAGCAACCACTGTTTTGGTGTGGTTTTTATTAGTATTTGTTGTTGTACTTCTTTCAAACTCTGATTTTGATTTGCTCTGAAGTATTCGTGCACTGAAATGTTTGTATCATTTGTGTCAACACATTTGCTATTGTTGATGACCTTGTATGATGGCACTGAGTTGTAAGTTGGCTCTTTCTCCTTCATTAGGAATTCTCCTTTCCTTTTTTGGCTATATTAATACTCTCCATCTCAAACTCTACAAAAGGAAACTCTGCCTTTTGTATTCAACAGATCAGGAGACTAAATTCTACTTCTTTCCCGTTGGTAGTATTTGAACTCTTTGTCATTGGGACGCATGTGGAGTGATCCTTTGCATCAAATAGTTAACTTGCATATAGGTTGGCAAGATCACAACTCTAATATCATTGTAATGTTCCTAATTGATTTTTTTTTGAATTTTGCAATATCACAATAAACAATGCATGAACCGTAACACCTTTTGATCACCGAGATTGTGGGTAAGGTGAGAGCATATGGTGAAAGGGACTAGACTAGTTATTACAAAAAAATGTTTGTTGGCAGTAAGCTGTACAACTCAATATAGTAGCTGATAAAAAAATCTAGAAGTAATGTAATACTTTTTGGCAGCTAATCTTCTAGATTAAAGACAACATAAACTAGAAATAATTGTAGCTAGTTTTGGTAGTGAGCCTTTTAGAACAAATTAAAAAAATCCCAATTTGGAGGTGAACTGCACAGGTTAACATTAGAAATAACAATGCGGGAAATGAAAGTGATTTTTAATGTCATGGTGGCATATTCATCTGGACTTACAATTCTGAACTCACATGCAATTCTTATATCCTTTTTGGTGGTGAACTACATAGAAAATTACAAAGAAATTGATTGTAATTTATTTTAATATTGCTGGTCAGAATATGCAATACCATAAATAATCATAAAATAATACTGATTTAGACCAATTGTAGCAAAGCATCCTAATTCCTAGTATGTAATGTCCCCATTTTAGCCATTCGCTCTTCAGTGACTGATAGCCTTGTTGTACCCAAAATGAAATTTTTGGCATTCTGCTTAAATTGAGCTAAACAATGTAAAAATGCCATCGAAAGTATGTTTTAGGTCAAACCAAACATGAAGTCTTTGTGGGTTTTTGTCAAGGAACCTATGATTAAAATTCTGAAAATATGAAAATTAGGGTTTTATGCCCTAAATAGGACCTTACCGGAAATGATTGAGAATAATTCTGATAGGGTTAATTGCTTTCACGATCACACTGATCAAGTCAGAATTATTAAAAGACATGTTTTACTCTGGTGGGTCTATTCCCGTTTTTTAGGAACAAAGTTAGGAGCTCTGTAGCCATTAATGGCAGATTGGCTAGTACCAGGTGCTAAAAGCTAAAACTCAAAAGCTCCAACGAAAAAGCCATGGCGGAAAAGGTAAAAAAGATGCTGTTATAGCGAGGGAGTTTCTCAAAACAAAAAAGGCCAAAATTTGGTTAACTCTAGAAGATGCACGTTTTGCTGTCAAGGCAAAACATAGACTAAAGGTGAAAAAGGCGCCCATCTTGCAGAAAGGCGCCCTTGGATCTCAAAGGGCAAATCAAATCACTTTGCATCTTCAGCTCAGTCATCCTCTTCACTTTCGTGCTGGCTCGACAACGAAACAATCAACAAGATCATCTGATTCAGGGATCATTGACCAATTGTCAGCAAAGTATGGAGGATCCATCAATAATGAAGATGCCAAATCAGAGAGCTTCATGGTAAAAGCGCCCCTACTAGCCAGGGGCGCCCCTCAGTCTTGTTGACGTGCTTTTTATGACAACGCCAGCACAGAATAAAATGTCCAACGGTCACTCTATTCTCTCTTGATCAAAGTATTCGCCATGCTAAGATTGCGTGAAAGTTCATGCGTTCAACTCCAAGGTTCCTTTTATCGCGAATAGACTCAGTTGGTTGATGTGTATATGCTGGTTATTTCAAGGGGACTTACGTAGTTGTTCAATCATAGTGAAGCAAATGAATGATTTTGACGATATTGCTCTGATGTCTGGGTCGATCGGGAAATACTGAATTAAATGGGAAAGGGATAGGAATCCTACAATCTATTTCTAAGGATGGAAGGCAAAACTAGCTTTAACAATCTCCAAACCAAACTTTGTATCGCCTCCCCCTCGGACAACTCTGACAAAGCTGGTGCAATCTTCAAAGGATAGGTAGATATTCAGATCGAGATTCAACATGCACACCCCTTCACCACGAAGCAAGTGGACACACAAATCGCAACCGAAGTTAAGTGCTGAAATTCCAGTTGACCACGCAGGGCAGACTTACCGTCAGCAAGCCTGCTAGTGGTATGGATATAGGGAGATATGCTCAACCAATGTTGCATTCCACAATTAACGCTACTTGCATAGAAACAAAATCTATTCTACTTTACTCTATTCGAATTGGAAAGACGAACAAGCCTTGCTAGCTAATCACAATAGAAGATAGAACCACCAAACAATGATAAATCTTTATATTATGAGAGTGTTCACAACAACTTCTTACAAAGTCCTCAATGGGAAAACTTCCTTTCCTCCTCAATCTAAGCTAACTTCTAAGCTAAATGCTATATGCCTTCTATTCTCTAGCTCAACTCTATCTCTGATTCAATTCTAGTTCTAATGAATTACAAATGAGGGGGGATACCCCTTTTATAATAAACCCAGTCCAGTGGACGGTTCAGATCTGATTACAATAAAGGGCTCAGATTGAGCCACCCATGCCCTAATTAGGGTTTATGCCCTAAAAACCGCCACTGAGAGGAGTGGGGCAATGAATGTGCAGAATATTCTCCACTCCTCTGCAGGCCCACTACCTGCAATCAATGCACATCGTCCTCCTGCAGCAGATCGTCATCCAGAAGAGCGTTTCCTTTCTCCTTCTCGCTGGCTGCAAATCTGGTGAATCTGGCTAATACTTCCTCAACTTCCTGATCGGAGATAGGAGGAATGTGATCCAACTGAAACTCTAAAACTGCAACTGTTTGCCCATGCCGGGCACATGATTTCTTCCAGGCAACAAGGGCATCCTGGGTGTTCTGTATGATACTAGAGAACGTGGCAGTGTTCTCGAAATCATCCTGAGTGAAGGTTTTCACCTCAGAGAAGAATGGCGTCAATCTGTCCTTTAGTCCATCTGCAGTTATCTCTTCAGAAGTCAACCTCTTGGCAAAGATTGCCTCCAATGTGTTGAGAACTCCATCCAAGATGTTCGTCATGGCCTTCCTGACCCTGACCGAATCTGTTTGTGATGCATCATAGAATCCCCGGCCTGTGACTACTGAAGAATACCATCTGGCAAAATCGTATCTATCTCCCTGCTGGATAACACCTCCCTCAACCAAAGTGTGTTGAGGTATGCTCATCAAAGCTCCTAGACGGAGAACAACTCTCGTCTGATAGATGCGAGCCTCACCCCAAGCATGGTTAACTGCCTCCACTCTAGCCATAATATCGGAAGCTTGCCCATAGGCATGTGCAAGATCTTCCATAAACTTTCTTGTCTCTGTATGCACACTGGCAACCCACGTGTCTGCCTGCTGTGCCATTCTCCTTAAATCTTCTAATCCACTGATTGACTCCCTAGAAAACTCAGCGGGGAGCTCGATTGTAGGATTTTCTTGCCCACAAGGACGGGACAAGTGCTGCACGTAGCCAATCAGTGTCCGATGCTCTACTTTCAACCTTTTGTACTTGCCCTCAACATGGGACAATCTGTCCTTCAGTGCCCGATAGGAATTATCGCACTCCTCTACCACCTGTGCCCTAGTAGGGCGGCCTAGTTCCATGGTTGTCACAATATAGCTCTCAGGAACGGCCTCGTCTCTATCACATTCCTCCCGTGGAATTGCCATATGCAAGGTTCAGGATCCATCCTCATTTGTGGATATTCTGGAAAACTTCCTAGCCGCCTTCTTCGTGGGAGGTGCATTGATCCTTTGTAGCAATTCCTCCATCTCGATTGCAGGATCAGTCTCATCCACAGGATCACACCTCATCCTATCCCTCAGCCAGTCTGGCACCTCCTGTCGTGTGTCTGCTATGATGAAAGGCTGCTCTACCTCGGCCTCTACTTCATGGCCCTCGTTTCGACGAGGCTCATCATCATATATGGGTTTAGTGTCTCCTGAGCTCTGGGCATCTCGATCGGAAGCAGCATCATCCTCGAGAGCTACCTCAATCTCATGCTGAAACTGAGTATCTGTGGCAGTGCCTTCATCGGTCTCCTGCCGGTTCTCCTCTTGATTATCCTTTCGGGGCACGTTGATGCTCTGGCCCACGGACTCCCTACGAAGTGGCTGGCTCTCTATTTGTACTGCCTGTTCTGCCTGCAACCTTTCCTTTTGATCAGCAAATAGGGACACTTCCTGTATGCTTGGAGAATGTGTTCGAACCGGCATGTGCAAGGATTCCTCAACTATCACAGGCTCCGGTCGAGCTGGCTCTTTTCCCCTAGGCTCTGGAGTTGGATTACTCCGTCTCCTCGAATCAGTCGATGGTAACCTGCTGTCTCCCATCAAATTGTAGGTAAGGGGAATTGACCTTCCCTTTAGTCGGCTGACATGTCTCTCTATCCAACTCCGTGTAAATGTCAGGACTGGGATACAAAGTGTATCCAAGTCGGTGATCTCTGGTTCTGACCAATCTGGGAGTGGCAAGGGCGTGTTTCTTACTGTGTCGTAATCAACCTGTACAACGTTTATGTCCTCCTCAATCTGATCTGGTACAGGAATAATCTCGCACTCTCTGATCATTGCCAATGGTATCCGGGAAAACATCCTCTTCCTGACTTCAACCTCATCCACTGCACTTGCCCAAAAGTCTTCTATTTGTGCCTTGTGCCTAAACTCCTTTGTCAATACCCACCTGATATTTCTATGAGGATCGTAGTAGTGTCTGCTGGAATGGTAAGAAAGCTAAAAGAACTGGAGCTCCGCCTCTGCCTCCCTTGCTGCCTGCAGTGATGGGCATACTTCGTTTGAATTTCCCATAGGAATCGGGAACCCAAGTCCGCCCTTCTTCTTCTTCTTTTTTATCTTATCGTAGGCAATCAGTTGCCTAGAAACTTCCAGCATCACTACCCTGTTCGTGGGATATTGGGGCAACTTGTATGGATAGGAAGAGAATCCCTGCAGCCTTATGTAAGTGAATTTTAGGAATTGGATAAACCAACATCCAAATTTCTCAATCATTTCTTGCGCCTCCCTCGATATTCTGTGATGGGTCCTTTGCTGCAAGGTCCTTGTGATGTGCATAGTAAAGGCATCGTTGACTCTTTTGTAATTAGTGGTGCTTGTCAAATGCAACTGCGGACAAGCCTCGTATATTTTGAATTGCTGAGAACCGCAACCAATTGGTTCTTTGTAAGAGATCCCCCTATATCTTGTCATGCGAGCCAGCATATAGACGAGGTAAGAGCCCATATAAAATGTTTTAGTCCTCCTCACATTGCGGAGCTGCTCATGTAGACCATCACTGATTAACAGTGCCCAATCCATGAAATCCTTGCCCTCCAGTACCAAGTTGACAAAGTAAAACATCCAAGGTTCGAAGACGAACGCTTGGGGACACCCTCCAACTCTACTCAACATCATAATCAGGTCGCCAAACTCTTGCTTCAAGTCTTCGGAAGATTATCTGTTTGGGCAACTTCGTACGAGTTGGTTTGGGCTTGATCATCCACCTAGTGTTTATCACATCAGCACACCGGTCTGTTGTGGATGAATACATTCTGTCAGCCCTATCCTTCGTTTTGTAAATCATTTTCTCGTGGGCGGGGATCCCGAATGCCTCTCTGATTGCTTGTGGTGTCAGGTTAGCCAGCACCTTGCCATCTGGCGCAACGATCGTCCTCTTCTTTGAATCGTAGTGGTGAGAGCATTCCATAATGAGCTCCGGGCACCGGATGGCTGGTGGAAAATTTGCAGCTGCATATAACCCACTTCTGACAATGCTATGTGAAGTCACTGATGGGCGATGGCCTCCAGTCCCCATTATCCTTCTTTTGAACGCCTCCAAGGTAAACGAGCCCAGGTTTGTGTTTGCTAGCCTGCCCAACTTTGATGTGAATTTTGATTCTGGCAGGAAAGACTTGCTTAATTTTTTGATTACTGCCTGTTTGGACTCAGCGTGGACGTTCTTGCCTGTAGCTCTTCTGCTTGACTCGGCCATTCTGCAAAATGGGTAAGATAGTCAGCAAACAAGATTTTTAAAATAAAATAATAACCATCATTGAGGGTGTCAGCAGATTTTTCTTTTAAATGACAAAGGCTGCAACACTTCTTGATGTTTTCAACCGCAAACCTCAACTATTGCCTGTTTACTTCAACGTTCCCAGAAATTTCCTTTGGGTTGCAGCAACATAATGCCCAATACTTGGAAATGTTTGCCTGCAACAATTTAACTTTGACAAATTTGAAACCTCCTCTTTGAAGTTCGCACTTTTCCTTCTAACTTAGCAACTTTCAGCAACTTAAAACTTTCTTCTCAAGTCGCACTTAGGCATTCAGCAGCTTCACTTTGATAAATTCGAACCTCCTCAGGAATTGCAGCGACTTAGAAACTCACTTCTCAGCAACTTGAAATCTTGATAAGGTAGGTCGCACTTCTCCAGCAAGTTTGTGACTTCAGCACTTCAGTCCTTCAGGGATTCGAAATCCTCAACCTCCAGCTCTTCAAAAATTCGAAATCCTTAGCAACTTTCAGCTCTTCTCACAAATTCGAACTTCTCACTTTCAGCTCTTCAGCAATTCGCGAGAGAAAAATGAAGAGGACTTCAAAACTTATAGCTTGGTCGAATTCCTGCAGAGGCTAAACTTAGTAAACATTTTGAATTCATTTTCCCTCTCTTTTCCAGTCGCAACACTTGTCGTCTGAAGCACCGGAATCTCAAACTTCTAGAATTATGAATTCATCACCTCTGCACAGGCCTGCCTCGTTGCGTTTGATTTCTCAAAATATTAAATCGTTTACTTCTTTGAACAATTTCGAAAAGTTTGGCTAAGGCATTCTGGCAAAATTATCAAGTTCAAACTCTTTAGCAAAATTTCTCATCCATTTTAGTCGTTTGCCTTAGAGAGATTTTTCAATTTTGCCTTAGGAATTTTATTAAAATAGGTACCGGGCAAAATATCCATCGAAATGACGTGAGTGAGGCATTGAGTAACTCTGAATCACTTCCGAATTGCAAACGTTTAATACCTAGAAGAAAAATCTTCCCGAAATCCATTGTTTTCATGTGTATCCGGACGAAGGGGTACGTTTAATTTTTATTATTTAAAATAATAAAAATGGCTAATGTTTTCAATCTTGTCCTCCGGATGTCGTCCACTCCTGCAATTTCAATCTTCTCGGCCTTGGCAAATTATCTTGATTTTCCTTGAAGAATTTTCCTCTGAAGATTTTTTGTAACTCTGGCAACTGGCATCATCCTCTAGGCGTATTCATTATTTTTCCCTCTAAAAAAAACTTTAGGAAATTTTGAAAATTAAAATTTTATCTCTAGAGGGCGCATTTGAACATGTCATGAGTTTCATTTTATTCCTTAGGCAACTTTTTTTTGCTTTAGGAAAAATTCCTAGAAAATTCATTTAAAATCACCCATGAGGGGCGTACCTCATCTTATGCATCAACTTTTGCTTTCACCCCTTAGGCATTTTCACGCCTAGAGGCTAACACCTTATCCCTTGCGAATTTTCATGTGTTAAATTCCACCTTAGGGCGCATTTGCCATGGGTAGGAGGAATTTTCATACTTAGAAATATTTTCCAAAATCACGCCCTCCTTGTCTTTACCTTAGGTGCATGTAGCATGTGGAGGAGGAATTCTCCACGCCAAGTTTTATCTTGCCTTAACAAATTTCCATGGGCGCATTTCATGTGGTGACCTTTCACCTTCCCTTGGCGCATTCAGCCTAGAGGACTTCCATTTCCCTTGAGCGCATTTCATAGTGTGAGAGGGAATTCCCACGCCTAGCTAGTGGCTCTTCATCTCCTCTTGGCGCATATGGGCTAGTAGACTTCCTTGTTATCCTTGAGCGCTTTTCCTTCACCACCCCACGCCTAAGACATGACCCTTCACCTCCTTCTAGCGCATTCCTCATGTGCAACCTCCTTCTTTGAGCGCATTCTCCTATGCAAGATGGAAAACCCACGCCTAGAGTGACTGTTCAGCTTCCTTGGGTGCATTTAGGCCATGGAACTTCCATTCTAGGCGCATTTGACCTTGTGAGGAGGAATTCTATGCTTTAGGAATTTTTTCATGTCTTCTTTGGTGACCTTTCACCTTCCCTAGGCGCATATAGGGGTATGAAGAGGAAAATCTCTTTGCCTTGGAAATTTTATCATGCTTTTGAAGGGCGCGTTTCATTCTTGCTTAGGGAAATTCTCACACTTAGAGAATTTTTGAATCTTTCCTTCCTCCTGGGCGCATATGAGAGTGTTTGCTTGTCAGTTATGTTTGTAAAATTTCCAACGCCCTTTATGCCCTAGCCTTCTATTTTTAGTAAATTCGGAGAAATTAGGGTTTCATTGATTTTCACCCTGTTCTGAATTGGAACTAGCGTGGTTGTGCCTCCATCTAGTGCTGTCATCCTATTCACATCTTATCTGGCACAATACATGCTATTTTTAGCAAACCCTAGAATTGACCAATTTTGTATCTCTGTTTGCTTTGAAATTTGTTCCACTTGTACTTGATGCTGTAAGAGACTCGTTCACACATTTTTCTTGATGAGGACATGCTATTTTTAGCCATGAGGTGACTTGCTAAAAATAGTAAGTATTCAGATTGTGTTCAAATTTTACCAGCCGGTAGCTTGAAGGATGCTGATTCCGGTGGTGTGCTTCGTTCTGTCATTTCTGCATTTTGCTTCATCTATTTTTAGACGTGGCAGGGGAAACCCTAATCTGATCTGCATGTGCTCTGATTTGTTCCTGACTGTCTTTGATCGTGCCTGATTGCACCTGATTGCTGGAGTGGTGGGTAGCTGCTGGGATGATACTGCTATTTATAGTAAGTGCCTGGAAAGTGGTCACCCAGATGTCGGGCGAGTTTGCATGTCACAGTGCCCGTGGGATCTCAAAAAAACCCAGAAAAACCCAGAAACTGGTCAAAGTTTTGGCACTAGCTAAAAATAGTAAGTCCTTGAAAACTGACTCGATCCATCTGCATGTCATATCATTGCGAAGGCCTCGCAAAACCCACATGGAATATCTGGACATGCACTGAAAATTCTTGCATGCAAACCCTAAAACTAGCCTCGGGAGGCTGAACTCTGAAAGTTACCATCTCGCCTTGCATGCTACATCATTGCGAAGGTCTTCGAAAACCCAGATCAATTCCCCCGTCACTCATCGGAGAATTGCTCGTTTAAATCTTGAAAATAGCCTCCGAAGGCTGAACTGCTAAAAATAGCCAGTTGTCGGAATCCATTCAAATTTCGCGTGTAGGCATTCTGAAGCTGCCTGACTGTGGTGGAACTGACAGAATTCCAAAATCTTGATAAAATAGTCCCAAATTGAATACTTACTAAAAATAGTAAGTTGTCGGAATCCAGTGAAAATTTAGTGGGACCCTGCTGGAAGTCTTCTGACTGCTGTACTAAGCTCGAATTTCAATTTTATAACTCAGTTTGACCTTTAATAAGCCTGACTGATGAAAACCCTAATTTCACAGACTTGAACAATACTTCAACCCAGGTCAAACGACGGGACATCCCCGGAAGGACCAGAGATAGAGAGAGAGACGCACTAACCAAAGCCAAAAGACCAGAATGGAGCAAAAGTTAGGGGGTCCCCATCTGGGATGGGGTGATGTGTGAAAAAGGTCACAACAAGTCCCAGGCACCAGATTCATCAATCTGTTGTAGCTCTATACATGTCATCTTTCCAGCTTCCTCTTAGCTATGTGATCAATCTGACAGCAGGTTCACAGGACATGCCAAACGATCACATGCTGGTCAAGCAGAAAAAGCCAGAATTGAAGAACTGGAAAGACAAGCCAGAAATTGGCTAAGGCATGATCAAAAGCGCCCCTCTTGAAGAAAGGCGCCCTTTCTTCAAGGCATCCAGATTCAACCAGAATCTTTACTGCCTCCCAGGATGATCTTCTCAGCTATGACCAGTCTCGCTAGTGAAACCATCAGCAAGAACTTCTGACAAATCAGTCATCTGATCGCAGAGATCAAAGATAGGCAGTTCACAGCATAAGTAAAACCAGTCAAAAGGCTAAAAGCGCCTCTGCTAGATAGGGGTGCCCTTAAGTTTGAAAGATCAAAACTTGCCTTCTTCAACTGAGAAGTTAGTCATCCTGAGCAAGAACGAGCTGGCTACCCGATGCATCGTCAAGTAGAGTCATCTGATTCATCTAGCATCGAGAACGTACGATCAAAGCAAAGAGGGTCTAAAAAGGTCAAAAAGAAGAACAGTCAATGAAAATTGACTAAAGCATTGTCAAAAGCGCCCCTCTCAAGGAAAGGCGCCCTTCTTTCTGGAAGCCTAAACTCAGTTTTCTGAGTTGATCTCTCATTGACATGTTTCATCAGATCAATCCCACCTCAACAACGGAACTGTCAGCCATTGCCAGAGATCAGCTGAATAGCCAGAATCAAAGATCAAACGGAGACACCTCAGCTTGCAAAATGAACAAAAAAGATCAACTCCAAGGATGGACGCCCAAAGGAAGTCAAAGCAAAAATGTTGACTTGAGTTAGCAAATTTGGAGCCAAAAAGAGGCCAAACACTCCACAATCAGTGGAAATTACCTTTTGGAACTCCAAATTAGACCTAAATCATGAGTTGGCATGCATACTTGGTGGATCTCAACTCAAATCACCATATATTCTTGCTAGGCGTCCCATTCTTCATTATTCTTTTGCAGGTTGAAGGATAAAACAACAAATAGCTCCCAAGAACACATTTTCAAGATCTGGCAGAGGTTTTGGACGAATCTTCAATATTTCTGAAGATCAGTGGCAGTAAAAGTATTCTTCCCCGAGGATTGTTTCCAGAAATAAATTATAGCAAAGTGGCAGTTTATAACTTCCAATCCACTTTCTGTCTACTTCCTCTATTTCTGTCAGTATTTCTTTGCATGTCACAGGAAACGACAGATTATTTCAGATTTGACCAATTGGGTATGATCAGCGCATTTTTCCAGCAAAACCCATCTTCTCAGATTTGCCAAAATCAACAAAGTTGCGGCCCCTATTTTTAGGGATCTTTCCGGAAAAGTCTCCAAATCAAAAATCCAAGGAACTGGGTCTGTTTAGCTTCCAAGCACGAACAAAACCCACGTGCCAGATTTTTCCCGGAAAAATACTTCTCGGCAAGCGCTATATTTAAGGGTTTCAGAAAAGTGTCAGAACAAGGTCAAGTGCCCAGTCAATCTTTAAGTCTTGCAAAATGCAGTACTCCCAGGTACAATACAAGACCAAGACGGTCTTGTACCATGATTATCTGAAAACAATTGACACAGACTTATGGTAGAAGAATCCAGAAGTCAGTTCTGAGGACTTGGAGGGCATGAACCAAATTGCATTGTAGAACATTGAAGAGTCCAACTTATTCCAAGCTGCATCCATTCCGATCACTTTACAAAGTATTGAGCTTGTAACTGCTTGCACAAAGCATTACAACCCTACTACAAGAGAGATCCTGTCAGTGGACGGAAAGGGTGATTTGCAGCTTAAAGCCGAAGGACATAGAGACGTGCTTTGCAATTCCACCACGCTCTACCAGGAAGGTTGTGTCCGTGACAGAATGCGAAAAGGCATTCGAGGCTTCAAGGGACGAGTGTTCACTTATAATGGCTGAACATTGGTTAAAAACGAAGAAAACCAGCTTGCCCAAATTGGTTGGGTGAGGAGAATTCAAAGATGAGTATGGAGTGTTAATCACTCTACTCAACAGAGTCACTAGACAAGAGGAGGGAAAATCTTTCCAACCGTGAATGTTCTATATTATTGGCAAAATAATCAGCAGGAAAGAACATTACGACTGGGCCTCTCTGATCAGTGACACACTCCACCAACAATTTACTAGGTTTCTAGAAGAGCACCGTTTCCACATGTGTTCCTACTTGGTATACCTGATAGCCTTCCAAGGCGATTTAAGAACACTAAACACTGTGGGAACCTTGGGCGTGCAAAAGGTCCAAGAATACTTTCCTCGCCTTGAGTTCACTCTAGCGGAAAGACATTTCAAGAAGATGAACAACCTTTTTACTATGCACACCATGCGCAAGCTAGACCATGAGATGCACGTCCGTATTTCACCAGCAGCCAAGGCGGCAATGGTGGACTGGGCGGATTGGTTCATCCAATTCCCCACTTTCACCTACATACGCGTGTATGGCTACAATGGCCACCCCGCCATGATGCCACACTACCCTACAGATAGGGTAGTGTTCATGGAATTCCTGAGGTAGTTGGCCGAGGTTCACTCTTACCTTCGCCTAAAGAAGAAGTCTGCTGCAAACTTTCCTTTTCAGATGGGATTCTACAAATGCAGGACTGCAGCCAATGCTAGGTTGATAAGCTAGGAAATAGTGAGATTTAATCTCAAGTACCTCATTGACAGGAGGTCATCATATGATCCCAGAGGAATCTTCGCAGCACATCTTGAACAAAGATCATCACATGAACCTTTCATGGAGGATTTTTGGGTCAACTGCGAAGATGAGTTCGAAGTGAGAAGAAGGAACTACAGCAGATTCAAGCTCTCGCAAATTGCAGAATTCATGTCTGAGGACATCGAGGGCTTATCTGATGACGAAAAAGAGGTCATCCTTTCTTCCTTCTTCACAGGTCAAGTAAATGCACAACCACTCGGCAAAGTAGATTGGTACGTGAAAGAGAGTACGTCTATTGAGGAAAGAATTGGTAGAGTAGTTCGACACAGTCAACTCTACCTTGACAGTAAAAGGACAAGGAAGGTAGTACTTCTCGATCAGAGCCGCCAACGGTTCAGTCTACACTACCTTCCTCGTCTAGGAGGAAACCTAGACAAAAGAAGATGAGCATTCTTCCAGAAGGAATGCAAATGTCAGGGAGCACATGGGGAAGAAGAGGAATTGTTGGTACAAGTCAGCAAGAGGCACAGGTGGAGACAACCACCAATTTACCTGAAACAGTTGGGAACACTGCAGCTACACCAGAGCCAGTGATTGAAATAATCGTTGCAGAGATGGAATCCATTGTAGAAGAAGTTGCAGCAGAAGCGGTGCCTGTGATAGAACCAGAGCCACCAGCTTCACCACCATCACAGAGGTCGCAAAGTCCCATTGATTTGGACTCGCCACCACGAGGCATTGTCACGACACAGTCTCGTTCTTCCAGCATTCAGGGGGCCTATGTTCCTCCTCCCAGTGAAGCTAGCTGAGATTCTATCTGGCTAGAAAGCTTGCTTGGAAGGAAAAGGGAGAGACTTTATCAGCTTGACTTCTTTGAATTCCACCATGTCCCACAAGACATGCCGGCAAAGAAGTTGAAGAAGTAGACACATGTAGAGAGGAATGCAGAGAACGAGGTTGTCATAGAGACTGCTGCCCCGCCTGAAGATAAAGACATACACAATGTGAGGGTTGAGGATTTCACGCTTTCAAAGGTGAACCTTGGAAAGACCACTCGATAGGTGGAGGCAGACCTTCTCGGAATCGTCTCAACGAGCATCAAGGAAAGAATGACAAAGGATGGACAAGACAAAGCAGCCTTGAAGGCTGAAAACCGTCAACTAAGATTGTACATTTCTAGTTTGATGCATGACACTCCCAATTCCTCGGCCTTGCCTCAAGGACTATTGGATCTCCCAATTGAAAGAAACCACGATCAGTTGATCACATACGGCAAACACTTGAGATGTCAAGTGGATGAGTTTGTCGTCAAAGGACGGTGTGTATTAGCAGAAGCATATCAGTGAGAGACAGAGCACATGGTCTTCGATCAGAAATCCAACAGTCAGATTTGAAGGCAGCTCAAGAAAGGCCGAGAGAGGAAGCGACAGTTGCTGATCTACAACACACATACTAGTCAGTTACAACCACTGAGAACAAACGCCATCTCTTTGAGTGGAAAGAACAATTGGCATACAAGGTGAATGCCTACGATGCCAATTCAGTGGAGCTGATTGACTATAGATGCTTTGTCGCTAATATTATCAACTTCGCAAGAACGTTGGTAATATCCTTCTCTGAGTTAGAATATCAGCGAGGAGGGGAATATGTTGAGCTTGAAACGGTATAGACATGGTTTCAAGACGTCATTTGTGGTTCATTCCTTGAAGATCCCAATGGTTGCAAATTAGCCAAAATTGCAGCCATGTCTTTCCAGTTGGATGAAGCAGCTGCCCAATGCATAAACTATCAGCAACAGCTTCTGACAGGTGAAGAAATGCTTAGACGCCACACAATCATCTTGAGAAGCATTAATTGCCCGGAGGCCGAAGAGGTGAACGACTGGATAGACTTTGTTGACCAGTGGTGAAGAGGTGTAAAACACCAAGGAAGGACGTCCTACCCTCCAAATAGCAATAATACGACTGAAGTCAACTTGATGCCCCTTTCCAAGTTGACTCCAAATCTCCACAGATCATGCATGTCAAATCCCACTGATCTAGGATGTCTAATTGATTCGCACGATTCGTGGATCTCAGATCTCCTTTAAAGGTGGATGTCTAATTGACTCCAACGATTTATGGATCTCAGATCTCCTTAAAAGGTGGATGTCTATTTGGAGACACATTTGTAACATAAATTCACTTTTAGTTAGGTGTCAGTCAATTGAGGTAGACTCCCAGTTTGACTTTTGTTTAGTTTCAGTTAACTGAAGTAGATTTCTAGTTAACTGCTTGCTCACCTACTTTTAGACAGAGAAATAAATCTTGCTGATTGGCAAGAATTGTTTGTTAACTCAAGGAGATTTTAGGGTTGCCTAATCCTTTGAGTCTCTATAAATAAGAGCCTTAGGCTCATTATTTGTTTAACCTTTATTTGCTAAGCAAAATTGCTGCGCCATTGTTGCCAGAGTTAGCTTGTTCATATCTGTTCACTCTTGGATGAGAGTTCGTTGGTTGATCGTAATTGTGCATGATTTCGTGCCTTTGCTGTCCTGACCTTTGTAATTCTTTGGAGAAAGCTTGAAGAAATAAATCAGATGGCGCATGCTTTTGCTTGATCTAAATACTTGAGTCTATTCAGAGTCTTGTTCTAAATAGTGCATTGTTTCAATCTCCTCCTTGGACAGGTGTCGTCGCCTCCTTGGATATTTTGTCATTAATCATTATCGGATGATGTTGTCTAATGATTTGTCTTTCAGCCTACACTTTGGACAGGTGTCGTCACCTCCTCGAGAATCCTGTTAGTCGGGTCATCGTACCTTGTTGTTTCTAGTGAGCTGTTTCTAAGCCTACACCTCAGACATGGGTTCCTCCTCCTTGGCAAGTCTCAGATCCAGTTTACCGTAAAAGAGTGTTTACTTTTATCGAGCCTTATCTTTATATATATCCAAGAGTTCAGAGCCTTGGCCATATTCCACTGAGATGGAGGGTTCAAGTAATCCAACCCATGCATTTCGCTCCTATGCCCTCATGCTCTGTTTATCTTGAGGAGGTAGGATAGTGTAGAAGCTAGTTAGTCGTAGTTAAGATCTGCGGAAACCAGAGAAAAAGCTTAGCTACGGCGCATTGTGTTTATGCACCCTTGTGTCCTGCCACTGAGTAAAAAAGATAGGAACCTTAGTACACCTCTTTTACATAGAAAATCAGCAAAGAGAGATCTTCCTCTCTATAATCCGAAGAGCATGTAGTAACACACTTGCAATAGCTGTCCGTTTCCAATAAGCACTCCAAAGGTGCTAATTGAAATGCCAACAAGCCTATTTCTGGAAGCCCGTAGGCTTGTCAGAGGTAAAATTAGGGTTTCCTATTTTATTGAGGTTCTAAAGCATTTATGAAGGTTTGAATGTAAGAGTTTTTGATGCATGTCTGGTGATGTTTTCTGGGTTTTTGGAAAGATTTGGAATGATGTGACATGCATTGCCATCTAACAACCTTTCCCAGAACTTGCTATTTTTAGCCGACACATTGGAGTTTCAAGATTTGGATTGTGGATTCTTTCTAAGTTTTTAGAGAGCTTCACAATGATATGACATGCAAAGTGAGTTGAACAACTTTCTAGAATTCGCTATTTTTAGTAAGTTCTATTTTTAGCAGTACTCCAGTTGGCAACAACATAGTAAGCTTTCCACTTTGAGCAAAGCAGTTGAGTTTTCCTGAATTTGGTTCTCTAAGGTGCACCTTTGAATAAATGATTTATTTAAATCATTTAATTATTATAATGTGTTTTGACCCCCTTGGCCTAGTGTTATAACTTCAAGTTATTTTAAAAAGGGGCTTTTGAGGGTGGACGCCTCAGCAAGAGGTAAGTTAAATATTTTTAATTTATATTATTTCCCTAAAGGCTTTGGATGCCAAAATGAGAAGGAGAAAATGATTTAAAAATTCAAATATTCTCAAAAGCAAGAAAGGGCGTCCCATGTTGAGAAGCTGAAGAGACACCTAAGAAAAGCTATAAAGAGAGGCCTTTGCTCTCTCATTTGGCATCTTTGGTTTATGGTATCAAAATGTTGCTAGATTGAATTCAGAACCCAGCCAAGGGGGAGCTTAGCTTTCTACACCATTCTTCGGGCTTGAAACTATGGTTCCCTAGATGGTTAATTGGGAGTGTGCTTCATTCAGAAGTGCATATTGAGCTTCATTGATGAAGGTTTTAATGTTATTTTCAGGCTTTCACGTTGCTGGTTTGTGCATTGCTGAATCGTGTTTTAATTCATAACTCCTTGGTGGAATTTAATTTGGTTATGGGTATTGCTTATATCTTTTATCCTACCTTGGGCGCCCCCTTTGCAGCAAGTTTCAGATTTTATATGAAGTATCTAATTTTTTAGAGCTGGTTGCCCATGTCAAGGAGGTTTTGTATTTTCTAGATTTCACTTTGGGATGCGTGCATAATAAATAGAGGGATATTGATGCCGTTTGTTGTCTTGCTCTTGGTCGCCCCTTCTCCTAGCTTGCATTTGCATTTGATTTGGTGTTATTTGGACAAGAATTGGAGGACATATGAACATTTTGGTGATCTCCTAGCTTGCTGGTTTGGTTATTTTAGTTTGCTGGTCTTTATATCAGACCTGGTTATTTCTCTTTTCACGCTTTATTTCTTGGCCTTCCAACTCACATTTGTAATAAAAAATATAGCAAAATCTTAGTAGAAATTTGGGGCAGATTCTATCGAGAAATCATTTTAATTGACACTTTGTTACTTGCAGATATTTTGCATTGTAAGGCTGAAACAGTAGTACTGTTCAGTCATTTATATTTTTGCAATTACTTTGTGTTTTAATTCAAATACTATAACCCCTGGATGGTTTACCGCCAGTGTGGAGGAATTAACATTGTATCTTTCATATTTCACCCACTGAATAAGTGGAGTATTCCCATTGCTTAAGTGGATGCCTGCTGCAAAGCGGATGCTTGTTGTTAGCAAATGATTGTTATTTCTTTGTAATTCTGCTCCCGTTGAACAAGTGGTCGAGCTTCTTCATTTTAGCATTGTTATTCATTTCAAAGGATCTTGGTGAACATTCTTGGCGAAGGTTACATTCAGTTGATTTGGATTGGGCTAATTCTTAACGAGTGCCTGTTGTTGTTGAAAAATTCAGAGAAAAAATTAAGGGGCACATTACATAGTAACAAATAATAAATAGAGTGATTTCATACGAATGAGTCCCTCTTACCAAAAACATTCTCTCCCAAAGTAGCGGTTGCTGCTTAAACATGACTCATAGCCTTTAACTATGCCTTCAGCTCTTTTGAGAATTATTGCAAACCTTTATTAAATATTCACATTTTTATTTGTCTCCATTCTATGAGGTGTTGCCTCAATTTACTTTGGCAGCCTTTAATCTTTCAAAATAGTACGGTCAGGTTTGTAAACAATAGTGTCTTTTTTGAGTATAAATAAGGCTGTAAACATAAGATAAAAATGGTATGGTAATACCTTACTTTTGACTGCAGATAGGTATTAGATAAAATAAATAACATGACACTACAGTATCAACATTAAAGTGGTTGGGAAATAAAATTGGTTCAGTCAACCAATAGTATTTGCATGATAACTTCTCACAATAACAAATTGGACACTTCACACATAGACAAATTTAAAAAAAATTGAAAATATTCACACGAACTGAAACACACTGAAAATTTACAATTGCTCATCTCTATTCCTAAATGAAATTACTCAAATGAATAGGAGAGTTTTCGTCCTCGAATTTATTTTTTGCCAAAGGGTTTTCATCTAAGGGTAGAGAAGATGAACAATGTTCACTCTCAAGAGAAATGAATTTGATAATATGAAGTGGTAACCCTCTGTGATGAGCCCAACTGGCTCCCTCTCAAACCCCTGTTGTTTTGCTTATCTTTCTGTGTTTTTTTAGTTTTTTAGAGAATGTTTCTAAAGAGAAATAAAAGGGGCGGCAGCATATAAAAGCTCATAAAACAAGAATCTGAGCTAATATAGATCAAGTGTAAATGCAAAGAGTATTAAATAACCCTAACAATAAGATTACAAACAATAAACGTACCCGTAAGCCTCCAGATTATTTAATTAAGAAATTATCCAAGCTTGCTAGCCGGAAATGGTGAAAACTGGCAAAATAGGATGCCGGAGCTACAAATCTGACTTCTCCCCAACAAAAACTGGATGCAAGTAGTCTTGAAGGGTGGATGCCAAGAAAGGGGCACAAAAAGATGCAAGAAAGAAGGCGATTCAACAAGAAGCTTCACAAGCCTAACCTCCTGGTGGCACGTTTCCCAAGTTTGAAATGTACGACCAAGCAAGAAACAGGTAATGAATACTGCAAACTGTAGAGGAACCTGAAGGAGACGTCTTTGATGAAGAAGCCCTCTTCTTTATTGTAAATTGAAAGAACCTGTACAGAAAATCTTGTTTGAAACACTGTAGAACTCTTGAAGTGAAGCTCCCATGGATGCAATCATTCAACTGATCTTTCACAGTCTCACAATCACCAATCTGTGAAGAATTGTCGCTCTCCAGAGATGAAATTCCTTGAAACCCTTGTCTCAGAGAAATCACGTATTTAGCCAAAGCCAGAGAAAATGTCAAATAATCAATAATAGAGTTCGAATTTTCCTTTGGCTGCCTTATATGCTCAAAAAAGCACGCATTCCCAAAAGTGACACCATCCTCACTTTAAAATATATTTAAAAAAATGTATTTTAAACTTTCAATAGTTTAATAATTAAATATTGGGGGCCCTTTTCAATAAAGTGTTCTAATTTTTCACTTAAATAAATTTAAGTGATACTTTATTATAAAATCAAGTTGACTTTATAATATTCCATTAAATAAAGTGAAACACTTTAATACACTGGAAAATTAATATCTCCCTCATAACTTAACATATTGACGTGCCGTCAGAAGTTGTCAATCACTGCACTGCCAAGGCCTGCTGTGAGCGAATCATTGAACTCAAGGAATGGAAACGACAAAACCCACCAGATAAGGCCACTAACCCTCTAACCCAAACCTGTCAGCCTACGAGAGTCTGAGTAATAGGCTAATCACCATCAAACAAGATCACGCCAAAAAGGGGGACATTACAGTCCGCCCTCCTTGAAATTGCTTGTCCTCAAGCAATCTCAACAACAACGAATACACCATTCTACCTGGATCCCAAGGATAGTGTCGAGTAATGTTCCTACTGTCATCAATTGTCCCTGGTAACTCCCATATCCGATCAACTGGATCATTATGTTGTACTTTGTCAATCTCAACACCATCTATCACAGGAGAGAGGAACTCATAAGAAAGCAGGTCAAACCGCTGACAACACCTGCTCCCTACAACTGCACGAGATATGCTATCATCCAACATGTCTAACATGAGCATACCGTAACTGTGCATCCGAAACGGATCATGTACATGAAGATTGAAAGTAACACTGTGAATACTCCTGACCATGTACACCTTATGTAACTCCTCAACTAGCCCTGTCTGAAATCCCGATGTATTGATGAAATTCCCGATACTACAATCAATGCTCACCCCTAAATCAAGGTCAAGAGTAGAATCATCATCCACCTCAAAGAGCGGATTATCACGAGACAATGAAACATCTGCCTCAAAAAGAGGATTGTTTACAAACTGAGCCTCATAACTGTTCTGATCCCAATCAAACACCCTTGCCCCCCTGGAAAAAGAAGCAGAATCATAATCCTCCTCAAAAATTTCCTGCTCTATCTTCTCACTTTCCTCACTGACAAGAAAGATAGAACGCATGCTCCCATCCGCCATACTAGCTTGCTGGTCTGTTAAATCAGCAAAGTCATCATCCTCATAAAACCACTCCATTTGCCTATTTTGACCTTTAGGCTTGAGGGGACAGTCATGATTAAAATCATACGGGCCCTTGCAATAAATGCAAAGCTTCTTCCTATGTAAATCATTGATTGTCTCTCTATCCAAAGGAGCTACAAACTTCCTTTTATCATCAATATTTTCTGAATTCTTAGATTCTGATTTGCTATCACTATAGGATGAAGATGCTTCTACATTTGAAGTGAACTTATCACGTAAGGTTGTAAGTTCCATGCTACGAGCTTTTCTCATAGCCTCGTGCAAGGTAGGTGAATCGAATGACTTGATCCAACCTTTCATTTGCTCATGGAGACCTTCTACAAATAGAATGATAAGTCTCCTCTCTGAGATTCCGGTAACCATGACCTAGAGCTTCTAAAACTCACCAATATAAGACTCCAAGCTACCCAACTGCTTCAACTGAGCAAGGTCTCTGAAGTAAAGTTTTGGATCACGCTTGTCAAACCTCTCAACCAATTTGTCAGTGAATTCCTGGTAAGAAGCGATCCTATCATGATGGAGTGTGACCATGCCATGATGCCACTAGTCATGTGCCACGCCATCCAAGTGAAGTGCTGCAAATCTTATGGCATCCTCTTCTGCCATTGGACTTAGTGTCAAAAAGGTGTCTAGTTTGCTCACCCATGCTCGAGCTGTGACTTTTCCATTGCCATCAAAATTAGTTAAGGTAAGTTTGTTGGTAGCCTGCCTTAGATCATTATACCTGTTTTCAGGTCTCCTATCTGTCCTGTTCCTGCCATGCTTTCTTTTTTGACTCAAAAATCTGTCGAAGTTAAGGTGATCCTTAACTCTTTGGGGCAAAGCATCCCACTCATCATGATGTGTCATGATGTTGTCTGCAAAATTCACATCACCTCCCCCAACCATGTTCCCATCAACAAGATCATTTCTGATAAATGTTGGCCGAGTAGGCCTGTCATAGGTGCGTGCTAGAGTAATTGTCCTCTGTCTATCTCCATGTACACTACCTTCCTGATCCGGATCTTGGTTCAACCTTCTCTGAATACTCAAATTCTGGACCTTGGTACTTAGCTATTGGAGGATGTTCGCCACCTGTTCCTGACTTGCAACAAGGCCTCTCAGTTTATCTCTGGCCTCTCTGTCTTCGTCATTAAGACGATTCCTGTAAGGACCTTCCTCCTTGTCAGCCATGTTATCAAAGTCTAATTCTTCCTCCTGTTCGTCAAAAGTACTTCTTTGATATCCAGGACCCCTGCGTGAGTAGTACCTGTCAAACCTGTTCTGATGTGACCGCATAGAAGCTGCTAACCCTCCAGGCTGGCAGAATCAGTGCTCTGATACCACTGTGATGAGCCCAACTGGCTCCCTCTCAAACCCCTATTGTTTTGCTTATCTTTCTGTGTTTTTTTAGTTTTTTAGAGAATGTTTCTAGAGAGAAATAAAAGGGGCGGCAACATATAAAAGCTCATAAAACAAGAATATGAGCTAATATAGATCAAGTGTAAATGCAAAGAGTATTAAATAACCCTAACAATAAGATTACAAACAATAAACGTACCCGTAAGCCTTCGGATTATTTAATTAGGAAATTATCCAAGCTTGCCAGCCGAAAATGGTGAAAACTGGCAAAATAGGACGCCGGAGCTACAAATCTGACTTCTCCCCAACAAAAACTGGATGCAAGTAGTCTTGAAGGGTGGACGCCAAGAAAGGGGCACAAAAAGATGCAAGAAAGAAGGCGATTCAGCAAGAAGCTTCACAATGCGAACCTCCTGGTGGCATGTTTCCCAAGGCTGAAATGTATGGCCAAGCAAGAAACAGGTAATGAATACTGCAAACTGTAGAGGAACCTGAAGTAGACGTCTTTGATGAAGAAGCCCTCTTCTTTATTGTAAACTGAAAGAACCTGTACAGAAAAATCTTGTTTGAAACACTGTAGAACTCCTGAAGTGAAGCTCC
Source organism: Sequoiadendron giganteum (assembly GCA_007115665.2). Taxonomy (NCBI): domain Eukaryota; kingdom Viridiplantae; phylum Streptophyta; class Pinopsida; order Cupressales; family Cupressaceae; genus Sequoiadendron; species Sequoiadendron giganteum. The sequence continues at coordinate 610,649,780 of CM021107.1, read as the reverse complement.
CATGGATGCAATCATTCAACCGATCTTTCACAGTCTCACAATCACCAATCTGTGAAGAATTGTCGCTCTCCAGAGATGAAATTCCTTGAAACCCTTGTCTCAGAGAAATCACGTATTTAGCCAAAGCTAGAGAAAATGTCAAATAATCAATAATAGAGTTCAAATTTTCCTTTGGCTGCCTTATATGCTCAAAAAGGCACACATTCCCAAAAGTGACACCATCCTCACTTTAAAATACATTTTTAAAAATGTATTTTAAACTTTCAATAGTTTAATAATTAAATATTGGGCGCCCTTTTCAATAAAGTGTTCTAATTTTTCACTTAAATAAATTTAAGTGATACTTTATTATAAAATCAAGTTGACTTTATAATATTCCATTAAATAAAGTGAAACACTTTAATACACTGGAAAATTAATATCTCCCTCATAACTCAGCATATCGACGTGCCGTCAAAAACTGTCAATCACTGCACTGCCAAGGCCTGCTGTGAGCCAATCACTGAACTCAAGGAATGGAAACGACAAAACCCACCAGATAAGGCCACTGACCCTCTAACCCAAACCTGTCAACCTACGAGAGTCTGAGTAATAGGCTAACCACCATCAAACAAGATCACACCAAAAAGGGGGACATTACACCCTCTCCATTCTTCAACTCCTCCTTATATAGGTTTTTCAAGGAAAAATAATAATATTTTTTCTTCTTTTTCCTCCAAATTTTATTTTTGAATTTTGACCCCATTCCTAGCATCACTTTGGTTTCTCTTTTAAAATAGCCTTTTAAAATAATAGAACATAAGTTACTCTTTTGAATATAACTTTAAGTTACTTTTTTGATAACTTAAATTTTTTTTTCTTGCACCACCCCAGTAGCCTATGGAAAATAAAATTTATAGGCTAAGTATCTTAATTGGACGTATGCTTGAGAAGGGGACATGAACGTGGGTCATTGTTAGAACATTTTTAATTGTGCAAAAAGAAGTACAGGAATGCCCCCTTCAAGATATTCTCATCCTTCATAATCCCACGTGAGCCTTATTGCTCCCTCCTCTTGGCATCATAGGAAATACAGTAGCTATGTAGATGGGCAGTGACAGTCAAAGGGTAGAATTGAGTCTTCCTCGCCTTCTCAACCTTCCTACGCCATCCCAATATTTCCCAAAAAGTGATTTAATGCTTTTGACTGGGGTATCTTAGCTAGCAAAATGACATGACACCTTTATGATTGAAGAGACCCTTTAAATCTGTTGCTAATCTTCTTGAGTCGAAGCTGGATGACACTTATAGATAAAATATGTACAACTTTCTTTTTATAAGTGCAACTCAATTAGGAATGAGCTGCGACCATATATTTCTTTGATTGCATGACCAAACTGCTCTGAAATTTGTCTTTGTAAGAGACTTCACAAATTTCGTTATCTCCACCTGTAGAACCACTGTGAGAAATTTGTGCAATCTCTCCAACAAACTTGCTAGTGTAAAATTGTTGCACCATTGAATCCAGTTACCCATAGCGTTTTCGTCCTAGGGTTTCAACCCCTTAAGAAGCTCTCCAAAATCTAGTTATGAAAATAAACGAAGCATAAAACCAAAATGAGCTTCCAGTTTCACTTTTATACCTATCATTGCCCTAAAAGTGACTTTATTTAAATATTTTACCTTCCCAGCATATTAGTCATTTAATAATTAATTTAAGTCGTCATTTAACTATGCTTTATTAGACAACTTAATTAATTATTTCTCGCACAAACAACCCAACATGTTAAAAATACAATAAACCCAATCATAGGTGATACTTGAAGGTGCCAAAATACTCTAGAGCTCCTTGGAAGCATCAAATATCCCTTTTGGCACTATTGATGGTCACTGAGTAAGCTGTAGCTAATTTCAATGTTGACATGACATAAAATGGGGACATTATAGTCTGCCCTCCCCAAAGATTGCTTGTCCCCAAGCAATGTCAAAACACCTTCATGTAATAAACCACCCCAATTTTTTTGATTTTTGCAGTTGTTAGCATTAGCAAAATAACAATGATAAGCAACTAAAATACAGTACCTTTCACTTTTTGATCGCCTAGATCCCGATGTGGGCAAGGTGAGAGCATCCGGTGGTAAGGTGTACATTGCAATAATTGAAAAGAAACTACTTGTTCAGTGGGGTCAGTGATAAACTATAATCAACTGAAATCAATTATTTTTCACTTTCTGATCACCCAGATCTCGATACAAGCAAGGTGAGAGCATATAGTGGGAAGGCTTACAATGCAATGCTATTGAAATAAACCACTTGTTTAGTGGGGTGAGTATTGTTGTGAGAATTCGTAAGTCTGAAACTTTGCTTAATGGTATTTGATCGACAAGAGCAGAATATTTATTGATTTCGATATGCCGCTTTGAAGATCAAAAACTCCCATTATATATGGGTGAGAAAAGATGCGTCCTTTGGTTGATAAGTCTCTTAAATTTAAACCTTCCGACTTTTAACAAAGCCGACGATTACTTATAAATCAAGACATACATAAGTATCCAATTTATTCAAAGCAGATTAATTTTAGGAGATTTGGTATCAATAGTGATAATGCATGAAAGCAATCATTATTGATCTCTGACCGAAGCTACTAGTTTTCAACACTCCCTCTTAGCTAGGGAAGAGAACTCCAATCAAGTACATAATGATATCACCTAACTCGTGATATCAGAAGATATAAAAATGCCAAGTCTCATGACATTCTTCATAACACATCTTCACTATTCAACACTCCCTCTTAGCTAGGGAAGATAACCTCCATCAAGTTTAAAGTGATATCACCTAACTCGTGATATCAGAAGATATGATATGCTTTTGAAAGTGTCAAGTCACATGACATTCTTCATAACACATCTTCATTATTCTACACTCCCTCTTTAACTAGGGAGGATAACTTCCATCAAGTAAAAGTGATATCACCTAACTCGTGATATCAGAAGATATGGTATGCTTCTGAAAGTGTCAAGTCAGATGACATTCTTCATAACACATCTTCATTATTCTACACTCCCTCTTTAACTAGGGAGGATAACTTCCATCAAGTAAAAGTGATATCACCTTGTGATATCAGAAGATATGGTATGCTTTTGGAAGTGTCAAGTCACATGACATTCTTCATAACACATCTTCATTATGGTATGTGCACTGACATCAAGTCACATGATGTCTACCATAATTCATGGCATATCCACGGATATAAATATCCACCATGATTATCTCTTAAGGATCACAATGATCTTCAGAAGACATCAAGTCCCATGATATCCATCAAAGTGTCCAAGAGATACTATCATGACATGTCCACAGATATCAAGTCACATGATATCTATCATGATAGTTCAACTCATCATTGTAGAGTTGTCACTTTACATTGTTACATACAAGTGTTCATTATTAGAAAGATCGTCACCAAGTTTCTTCCCGAAGAGTTCAACCTTAACTCTGGAGAGAGGTTGTTGAGTATGTCCGTTGTTTAAACATTTGAACTAATATACTCCAACTGGATTACATTCCTTTTTACCATGTCTCTTGCATAATGGTAGGGGATCTCAATGTGCTTAGATCAAGGAGTCCCGTAAGCAATTTACGAAGCCAAACTGCTTCTCTTGCCCCCCTTAGAGGCTGCAATGTATTCAGTTTCTGTCGAGCTTTGTGCTACAAAAAAACTATTTTCTGCAGATCCAAGAGATCATAGCCGATCCTAAACTGAAGCAACATCCTGATGTGCTTTTCCGATTGGTTACATTCCCAACCCAATCTGAATCAGAGTATCCAGGTTGATCTAGTTAGTCATTTCTGTAAAGACGACCAAATCCAAAAGTGCTTGGAAGATATCTCAATATATGTTTTACAGCCATCAGGTGAATTTCCTTTGGCTCACACCTATACTGGCTTAGAGCATTCACTAGGACCTTCCATTTGTAGTAGGAGTGCTCTATCGACTGAGCTATTAGCCCCTTGTGGCCAACCCATCGTCAGTCCAAGTGTGGCTTATTTCCAACACCCCCCTTTAAGCCACACTGCGGGTGCTAGGGGCTCTTCTGAAGTTAGATCCTGGGACTTGTCGTCATGGAGTCTCTCAACATGACGTCTCATCTCAGTCTCAAAGATGAACAAGGGCTTTCACCTCATATCTCTCTATCTTAGAGAATTATGCATTACGACAAGTGAAGATGTGACTCCCGCTGAAGCTCTAATTACTTGCATCAGCCTCCTGACCTCCTCGTCAAAAAACGTCTGTAATACTTGCTTTAGAGAAATGGTTTCCAATGCACACCTTTGTAGAGATTTAGGGCTGTCCTCTTCAACCTCATCCTAGAACACTCTATACGGAAGGTTGGCTGACTTGAGCAATTCTTATTTCAACTGCTGAAGAGGATCTTAGCATCAGGCCTTGCATCTTCTTCTCCGTGAGTCACAGAACTCCCTCTTGATCCCTACCTCAAAGATTGCAAAGAAGACTTCTGGAAGTGAATTCCCTCTAGCCACCAACTCAGTCCCATGGCTGTAAGTTGTGACTTCATGTTTGATCATTTCTTTGGTCGGCATGACTTCCTTACAAGATGCTTCAAACTTTTCATCACTAAGCAATCTCTCATCACCTTCTTGTTCCTAGATCTGTCTTGGAAGCTTTTTAGAGAGAGATTACTAACAATTTAAAACTATCCAAAGAAATATCAAGGCTACAATCATACAAGGTTTACTATCTTAGGTTATAGCATGAATGCATAAGAATTTATGAATAATATTAAAACATGAATAAATAAATCAACTTATAAGAGAAATATATCAAAAGATCAGAATGATGGGATAAGGAAGCTTATCTTTATTAAATTCTGATATAACTCTTTCTTCCATCTTTTACTTAGCACAACAAAAGACAATCTGAACAACTACAAATTTCTTGAATGCATTATGCAGTTAGCATGAAAAAAAACCTACCCTCTCCAAGAGTCAAGGTTCTATCACAGTTCATGCATTAGAGAATGATATCAATGTGACCAACTTATCACCATTGAAATTGCAGTTCTCTTTTTATTTCAGAGTCACACTCAGAAATCTGAACAACTAGCATGGAAAAAAAAACTTGCAAATAATAATTTGAATCTTCAAGGGATCTTATGTCAGTGAACATATTCCAAGAGAAAACACGATCTCTCTTTACTAATCACACATGATCCAAATAAATGATATAACAAAAATTCAGCCTAGAAAGGTGATTTCAAACAAAACAAAGAATACTTATCCTTTTAAATATTCTGATGGATGCAATTACTGGACATAGTATTATAGGTTGCTCTTGCGCTCAGATCAGTCCACAACCTTCATGGCTTGAACACAGGCCCCTAGCAAGGTTAAATTTGAACATGGTCTTTGACCGTTCAAATTTACAATGCACTCCATTTTCAGCTGCAATCCACCAGATTATGAAACAGATGCAACACACTTACTAGCAACACCCAGAGAGTTAGAGATGGATAAGATCATCACTCATAAACTTTATCAGATCTGTACAGCTTAGCAGACTGTGTTTCACATAGAAATATAAACAACAAAAAACAAATACTTATCTTGATGAAGTTAGACTCTCCTTTTTAGGTCTGCACTTTTCCTGATATAGGACTTTCATGTTAAGCAATTAGAAAGATGAAGATGAATGGCCTGCACGCAGTGATAGTACCTTTCCCTGCGCAAGGTAGTGTCAATCCTCTTATCAATTTGGCTCAGCTACTCTCTTCAAGAGGAGTTTTCATCACCTTCGTCAACACAGAGTGGAGTCACAAGTGCATGTCACCAGGAGTTGATTATGAAGAATCCTCCACCGCCACATTTAGGTTTCTCACCATTCCAGACGGGTTGTCGTCAGATCATGGTTGCCTCGCCAATCTTGCCGAGTATCTGATCGCAGTGGGAAAGCTCGGCCCCGTCTTGGAGCATCATTTGCAGTGCGGCTTACCGGAGGGACTCCTCCCATCACCTGTATTATAACAGAAAATTTTGTGTCTTGCACTTACGAAGTGGCCAACAAGCTGGGAGTGCCCCGTGTCATCTTCTGGACAATGTGTGCCGCTTCCTCTATTGCTCAGTGCAACACCAACCTTCTCCTCTCCCACGAGCATATTCCAATGAAAGGTACAAAAGCTACAGTAGTGATCCTCGATTCTCTTTCGATTGATAGAAATCTTTGTTTTAACTGAAAGCTTATAATTGCAGTGACAAAATCGAAAAAGGGAAGACAAAGTGATCACTTCTTTGCCGGGTAATCTTCCGCCTTTGTTCTTATGAAATCGACACTTCACCATCTTTGACTTATACGGCACTAAAAGGAGGCTCGAATGATATAAATATTACCCGCTACAAGCTATGATCATTTGACTCCTGCATTTAACACTCAGACAATGACGTGAAGGGTTTTGTCCAACATAGCAGAGAGTGACTTGATTGCACACCCAAATCTGATCAGATCTTGCTACTTGGCTCTGATACCATGTTGATGTTAGTGATCAGATATGAATTCGTAAGTCTGAACCTTTGCTTAATGGTATTTGATCGACAAGAGCAGAATATTTATTGATTTCGATATGCCGCTTTGAAGATCAAAAACTCCCATTATATATGGGTGAGAAAAGACGCGTCCTTTGATTGATAAGTCTCTTAAATTTAAACCTTCTGACTTTTAACAAAGCCGACGATTACTTATAAATCAAGACATACATAAGTATCCGATTTATTCAAAGCAGATTAATTTTAGGAGATTTGATATCAATAATGATAATGCATGAAAGCAATCATTATTGATCTCTGACCGAAGCTACCAGTTTTCAACAAGTATGAAACCTCCAAAACATGAAAGGAAACATCCACTTATTCAACGGGAAAACAAGAAAGAGTTCATCCGCTTATTCAGCAGGAAGTACATAAAACTAGAAAGTGATCATCCGCTTATTTAGCAGGAAATAGAGGTGCCCCTTATTCAGTGGGGTTAGCAATGAAACCACTTAATTCAGTGAGGTTAGTATCAAAACCAAATAGGAGCTAAATTCATTGAATGGTACTACCAAATCAGTGTTACAATGTGAGCTCAAATCAAAATGATACTAACAATTAAAAATCTGCTATATAGCTGCAATATATGATTGAAACATGAAACTATCAACTCCATATGACAGCCCATTGAGCAAATAATCTAACTCTGCAACATGTTAGCAAGTATACATCATAAACACGAGTAAATGAAAAGATATCATGTCTGATATGTTGCTGCAGCAGTCTGATAACACTTCAAACATCAGACTATAAAATGTCATGCCACCCTAGGTTATGCTCCAAAACATCTTAGAAAGGTTCCTACCTATTTCGCAGGCAATAGGAAGGTCAAAACACTACCAAAAGAGACTCCAAATGCTGATAAGGCTGAGCAGATCACTGTCACATGCCAAGAAACCTTAGGCCCAAATTGTACAGCCTGCTGAAAGGGGCGACCAGCCTCCAAAATTCCAATCCAACCTCATAGATTTTGCATTTGGCACAAGAGGGCACCCAAGGATGAGAAATCAGATGGAGCAATACCCACAAAAAGTTATGTCACCCTCCAACCAGCTCAAGCAAGATGATGGTACATCCTAGGTAGGAATTGATAGGGCCAACAAACTGGAAACTTAGAAAAGACCACTCCATGTAAAATCAGAAATCACACCAAAATACATAGATAGAAAACATCAAAAGAAGCCATAACTGAAAGAAAACTGAAAACCTTCACCAATAACTCCAATGGTGACCCCTACAATGAAGCCACACTCATGTCCAGCTAGGGAGTATCTCTCAACTCCGAAACTAGAGCCACCTTGACGGTTTTTGTCCTCAAAGCCCAAAGGATTCGATCCTCATTTCGACAACACTTCATTATCTCAAATCAACATGAATAGAATGAGAGCCCAAGGTGAGCTTAAATAGAGATTAGGGCTCACAAATTTGAAATCCTTTTCCCTCCAAAAGGGATGCCCACTCCCAGAAGAATAGTTTATTTAACTTTATTTATTTTTTGCCCCTCATCTAGGCATCCAATTTATGAAATGCAAGTCCCCCTTTTGAAAACAACTTTAAGTCATCAAACCTAAGTGTTGGGCACAAGGGGGGGGTGGGGGTAGGGTCAAATTGAACTTTTCAATTTAAGTCACAAAATCACCTTTTCGAAGACTTAAGTAATGGCGAATGAATATTATGCCAAAAATATCAGAGCTCACCCAAGTTGAACTGCCAACCATTGCCAAAATTGGAAACCCTGCATTGCATTGCTGCTAAGACCAGGTGCCCAAAATAGCACTTACTAAAAATAGCAAACTGCTAAAAATAGTAAGTGTGTCCAAACTCCAAACCGGCCCAAATTGGATCACACTAAAACTTACTAAAAATAGTAAGTGCTAAAAGTAGACATTGCTAAAAATAGCAATACTACCCACCAAGGCCCAAAAAGAACCCCGAAAAACCCACAAAAGCTTTCTAGCAACATCAGAATACTCTTCTAGAAATGCTGACACGAATCCCCTAAACTCCTTCGTTTAGCCTACGAGACTTTGAAAATAGGCTAACGGTCACTAAAAAGCTTAGGATTGAGAAGTGGACATTACACCTCAATAACATTTGGCTGAGCCAAACTGAACCCAAGTGTGATCCCAAGGTCCCAAATCAATCTCTAGAAAAATCCACCATGCTGTTGCTGTGCCACTTTGATTAAAACTGTTAATCCATAATGCCGAGTTTGTGCTCTTTGTACCAGTAACCAAAAAATGTAATCATCATCAAAACCTAAACTAAGATACCTGCGAAGGCTGAAATCTATATTATGAAAATCTCTTGCCAAGGCACCTCAGTGAGGCCCACATCTGCAATCTCATTGCTTAACACTATCTTGGGCAACATGGAATATAATCTGCTCAACCCCTAAGAATAATCCTTAGCATATCTCCTCACTATGTCTTAGAAGTGATGCCAATCAGTTCCTGACCATAAGCTGGTAAGAAAGATGACAACAATGTCGTCCTTGGAATTATTTATCCTAAAAATACCTTCTCGATCATAGACTGATAATCCCTCACTAACACTTAATCTCCAATAATCAAAAAACCAACTTTGAGCACGCTAACTCACCCAACCAACTAAAATCATCACAACAACATCGACAAATATATATGTCAACATCTCGGAATGATTGCACTAACCATCACTCAGCCTAGTGGAAGCTAGAAATATCTGCACTAACTCTGTAAATCCTCTCACAACTTGCTGCCAATAAGCTTGTAAGTACTCAAAGTCAATTTTCCGATAAACGGATGTTGCCATAATTAGTGTGGAATACAAGGGCAGCAGCTGCCATAAAAGATTACCCTTGAAAACATAGGAGATATAAGTGTGGAAATGACCATAAAGGCTCTTCCAATAACCAAATTACCCCTGTCAATCAACATCGAACGAAAATTACTCCATTGCTGGGTTGGAGGTATTGGCCAATCCATTTGTATGCTAACATTCAAGGTCATACGTAGGCTGATTGGTAGTGGACAGCGGCACCAACTCTGAAGTTTTGTCCACCACTCCAATTCTATGTCAACATCTCACCGTTGAAGACTATACTTGGATCCCAAATCTAGTGGTTATTCTCAATCATACTCACACATATATCCTCATAGCTGCCGAAACAAAAGATGACAACAGTATTAAGTCTGAAAATTTGATTTATAACCATCTCGGAAATAGCTCTGTCATAAATTGATAAGATCTCATCAACGTTCAATATCCAAGTGCCATAATGACAATTCCGAACACAAAAATTCATGCAATCAGCTACTATCATCACTACAAAGTCTGAAAATTTCATAATCAACACCATAGAATAGCCCTTAAACATTAATGTGTAAGTTGGAAACCAAAGAACCAAGTCTTAAAACTCTCCCACAATTTGCTGCACATTGCATCTTGGAAGAGTGTTGTTTTTGACAAACCAAATATTATCAAAATGCATTATCTTCCCTAAAGTTGATCTCTTAGTTTCCATAATCAACTCTTCAATCAAGTGTCTCCAATGCAATTTCAACCTTCTCTTTAAAATTCTGATAACAAAATCTTTACATACTATGTGTCCTTCCAAGGTGTTGACAAGTAATGGTGTTTTCATGAAGTAAGGAATAGTAAATCCATTATGGGATGTCATGTCTTGAGTGTAACTTGGGCCCATAAACACTATCTCATGCTTAGCCATAAAATCTTGAATATTAGCAAGATGACATCCCTTACCAATGTCATCCATAAAGCTATTATCTATCATCTTATTATGAACAAAATCATATGAAGATAATGGATTTCTGTTCACAATCATAAAATCAACATTTGCTTCATACCTTTCTTTGGTGTCTTCATAGATCTCTTGCACATCTTCTTCCATTTCTAACTGTTCATCATCATTTACCTATCCAAAAAGCGTACCATGCTCAAACCCGGTAGCATAACCTGTTATAGCAGCTCTCATGGCTGCAAACTGCACCTTCATGTGAAAAATGATCCTCAAAATTCAAGAGTTCATACTCTTGATGTGATTTCCAATCTCTATCAGCATACTGAATTTCCCTAGTATGGGGAATGCTGGAATCATTATGCAAATTTTCACCCCTATGGAGTTCATCAATCCTTTCAACTATTTGCTTAGTCTCCATCATCCTTGTATTACTTTCTTGTTCCTTGGGTGTGGTTGCAATAGAAATAGGATTTTCTGCTTTGTATAATGAAAAAGCGAGCCATACTTAAATGGAAGCAAAGCTCATCAACCTGTTTTTCCTTGTCTTTAGCATACTTGATAGCAAGATCCTTATGCATGAGCAATTGTAAGTAATCTGATTTTATCATTTCTAATGCTTCTTTGATTGTGTGCAATTGTGTAAGAGTGACTCCACTTGCAACTCCTTTTTACCTCTCTCAATTTGGGCTTTCCAAATGAGATCTTCAATGTATTTATGGGTATTATCTGCCCTGGTTAACACTTGCACAACTTTCTCTTCTGTAACCACAAATTGGTCCCTCAAATCTTGCAACTCTAAAGGTTTTTGACCAAGTTCATCAAAGTGACTTCGGTTGCCACACAATGAATTTTCTGATTTTCTTTCATTTGTTGGAACAATACTGCCATTAGAATCAATTCTCATTAGTTGATGCCTTGCAATCCCCAAGTAAAGAATGGTAGGACATCATTATGATCAAATATAGTATCATCAAAGGAATCCATTTCCTCACAAGGCTTATCAATAACAATCTCTAAATCACCCACATAGAGACTTGTGTACACCTCACTTGTAGATGCAACAAGTGCTTCTTTTTCCTTAAAACCCATTGTATTACTCTGCTGGAAACAAATTGTGTGGGATTCGTCTTTTTTATTGATTGTGCATGCTTCCTTAGCAAACTCCAAATGAGCCTATTTTTCGATCTCAACACTATCATGAAGATCAATGTACTCCACTTCGTTAATAGAAGCACATGAAGAATTAGCTTCATCTTCATTTTTAGAAGCATCATGACGATTAGGAACAATTTCCACCGCCTGTATCTTCTCGTAAAATTCCTGATGAGATGGCATGACGACACTGAAATTATCAGCAGGTTCAATATTAACACGCCCTTCTATCAAAATGTTTGAAAAGGTAAGTGGACAATCTTTCTTTTTCTCTGTTCCAACGTCTCCTTTTGTGACTTTTTTTTCTTCCTCTATTCTCTTCACCTTTTTATCTGTGCATTGGTGGTTAGGCTCCCAGGTTCCTTTGCATAAGAAGCAAAAATTTTGTCTTCTAAGTTCATTCCTGTTACCTTCTTTTTTCCTTACACTGGAATAATTCTTTTATTTTGTAGTTGCTTTCTTTTCAACTAATAAGTGAGGTTCCAACACTTCAAGATGCTCTAACAATTTTGTTAAATTCTTATCATATTTTTGAAAAATTTGCAACAATTATGTCAGGAGCTCCTGCATGGACTTCATCTTTCTTATTGAAATAACCAACACTTTGCTGCCATTGATATGAATAAGTGTTGGTCACTTTCTAGAAGCAACTAAGAATGATCTTTACCTATCTTCAAGATTCATTAATATGCATGCAAACAATTGGAAACCTCAGTTCTGATAAAAAAAATTTTGCTACTAAAAACTGACATCAAAACCCACTAATTGGCAAGATCTCCAGCTCTAGTACCATTGAAATATCCTAAGCAAATTTTGTATGCAATTTTTTTTCAAATTCGTAAACTCAAGTGCATAGGCATTTCGTGAAACAATTAGGCAACCAATTGTTCTAGAATAGTTTCCACTTATTTGAAAGAGTTACAGGAAATCACTTTCAAATTGTGATATAATGCTAAATACAATATCAACACAATCACAACAATACCTTTATAAAAATTAATAGTGTTGATATTATTTGTACTACATAGGAAAGCTACACTTAATTCAATATAAAATTTCCAAAAATTATTAAAGGTGGTTCGTTGACTTGGAACAATACCAAATATTTTAATTGTGTAGAAAGAAGTACAAGAATGACCCCCCATTGGTCTGTGGAGCCTGCTCAAACTTTGGGGTTAAGATTTTGGCCACTTTACCCAGTGTGGTTTCTCTCCAAATTAATTAACATGGGAGTGCTAGGTGGCGGCGGGGAGGGGGTGTGTGAGGTATGGGGGCTCGGAGGAGGAGCCCACGGTGGGGGTTTGGGGGTAGTGCCCTCGAACCAAACGTTCAATATATTTTTTAATAAAGAAATTGTGAATAATTTTCGTAGAAAATGAGTTTTGCAATTGACTGAAACTAAATAGTTTCTTGTTTCGGATGGAAGTTTGAATTCACAGAAAAAGCAGTAATGAGAAAATGAAGAGTTGCGTAGTTTGAATGTGAATGCTTGCGGATGGAAGTTTGAATTCGCAGAAAAAGCAGTAATGAGAAAATGAAGAGTTGTGTAGTTTGAATGTGAATGTTGCAAGGTAACCTGCGGATGAAGAATATTTTGTGAGTCACACAAATTGCATTCGAAAGTTGTGATTTTAGTTTGTGGCACACGTAGGAACGCGTGTGGATGGAATAATAGATCATAGTTATTGTTTGATGCATGCAACAGATTGCTGCTAGTTAATATAATTGTAATCCGTTGGGAATTTAATAAAAAATGGAAGAGCTATTGTTTGTGGATGTAGCTTAAAGGGTGAACCACGTAAAAATATTTTTGTTGTCTTTAGTGGGGGAGTGCAAGTGGGGTGGAGCCTCTCCTGCGGGGTCTGGGGGCCCGGGGGTGGAGCCCACGGTGGGGTTTTGGGGGCAGCATCCCTGAACCAAAAATTCAATATATTTTTTAATAAATAAATTTTGAATAATTCTCATAGAAAATTAGTTTTGCAATTGCCTGAAACTAAATAGTTTCTTGTTGCGGATGGAAGTTTGAATTCACAGAAAAAGTAGTGATGAGAAAATGAAGAGTTGCGTAGTTTGAATGTGAATGTTGCAAGATAACCCGCGGATGAATAATTTTTGGTGAGTGACATGAATTGCGTTTGGAAGTTGCGATTTTAGTTTGAGGCACACATAGCAACGCGTGTGGATGGAATAACAGAGCACACGTATTGTTTGATGCACGCAATAGAGTGCTGCTAGTTAATGTAATGTTAATCTGTTGGAAATTTAATAAAAAATGGAAGAGTTGTTGTTTGTGGATGTAGCTCAAAGGGTGAACCATGTAAAAATATTTTTGTTGTCTTTCGCCTTTGTGTAATTTTATTTCTTTAATCTGTCATTTTAAAATCTGCATGTTAGTTGTTTAATTCGTTTATATTATTGCTCCAATCCTACTAGAAAATCCTAACACCCCCTTCAAGATATTCACAGCCTTCAAAATCCCATGCGAGCCTTATCGCTCCCTCCTCTTGGCATCATAGGAAATATGATAGCTATGCAGATGGGCAACGACAGTTAAAGGGAAGAATCAAGTCTTCTACGCCTTCCTCAACCTTCCCACATCACCCCAATATTTCCCAAAAAATGATTTGATGCTTTTGACTGGGTTATCTCAACTAGCAAAATGACATGGCACCTTTATGATTGAAGAGACCCCTTTGAATCTGTTGCTAGTCTTCTTGAGTCAAAGCTAGACGACACTCATAGGTAATATATGTACGGTTCTCTTTTTTATAACTGTGACTCAATTAGGAATGAGTTGCGACCAGATATTTCTTTGGCTGCATGACCATACCACTCTGAAATTTGTCTTTGTAAGAGACTTTACAAATTTCATTATCTCCACCTGTAGAATCACTATGAGAAATTTGAGTAATCTCTCCAACAAACTGTCTAGTGTAGAATCATTGCATTACTGAATCCATTTACTTGTAGGGTTTTCGTCATAGGGTTTCAGCTCCTTAAGAAGCTCTCCAAAATCCAGTTATGAAAATAAACGAAGCATAAAACCAAAATGATCTTCCAATTCCACTTTTGTACCCGTAATTGCCCCAAAAGTGACTTTATTTAAATATTTTACTATCTCAGCACATTAATCACTTAATAAATAATTAATTTATGTCATCATTTAACTATGCATTATTCTACAACTTAACTAATTATTTCTTGCACATCCAACTGAACATGTGGAAAATACAAAAAACTTGATCATAAGTGACATCTGAAGGTGCCAAAATACTCTAGAGCTCCTTATAAGCATCAAATATCCCTTTTGGCACGACTGATGGTCACCGAGTAAGCCACGGCTAATTTCAATGCTGGCATGACCAAAAACAGGGACATTACATTAATATTCTTAAAAATTAAAGTATAAAATTCAAAAGTCGTCTAGTTCTCATCAATTCATACAAAAGAAATATTTCTGTCCATTTATGTCAAATCCAAAATTCTAAATATTGAAGTGTATTGAAATCAATTGTTTGACATAAAACTCGAACTACACATTCTCATCCTAACATCATTCAGACTGTGGTTTGGTTATTCTAGGGCTTTACCATATGCTATGCTTGTGCAATTAATGTTTTATGTGTTTATAATAAGAAAACATCCACGTCCCAATTTGTAGATGGTTATGTAGACTTAGGAATATCTCCTAGAGTTATCTTTGTATTGATTTCTTGCTTTGTAATAGCTTTGTGTCATACCCCAGCTACTCCCATTTTAATATCCTCTAACTTAATAGGCCTCTCTTGGAACATTTTTTCGCTTTTGGGTTTTAGGAATATTTGCAAATAAGTTTTGATTATGTCTGTAAATGTTGATCATTCTATCATAATGCAAATTTTTAAGTGGTAGCAATGGAAAGCCTCAAAAAATAAATGTTTAATATTCTCTCTTTTGAAGCTTGGTAGTTTTCTTTTCATTTGTTTTATGTAAATATTTTTATCGCAAAATAGATACTTTTTTATGGACTATCATTTGTATCAATATAAAATGATTATTTATTAGCTTTTATAGATAAATATCCTAGGAGATGACACTACTCTTTAGATTGTAACATTATTGCATTGTGTGCAGGTGCAAATGAGGAGGTTATGGATGATCATTTTGTAGAAAACTCCATGTCTTTGGGTAGTATTATTGTTCTTGTATGTAAAATATTTAATTCTCCCACTTAATTCATTTTGTGTGAAGGTTTTTACTCTCAATATATCCTTGTTCAAAATCAGAATGTAAATTACATTATATGAGCTTGTCACACCTATTGTAATAATTGGTTTTTACCATATCATTTGAATCTTCAATAAATTAAGACATAAATGAAAATAGAGAGAGACATTACATCACTGTTCACAAATTGCCAAAGTAGGAAGTGGGTCTTGGCAGTACATTTTGTCACAATAGATAAATACTGGAAAAAGAATCTGAGGTTATGAAAAGCAACCTAAACTAAGAGCTAAAACAAACAAAGGAAGAGAGGGTAAACTAAAAGTGGTTAGGATCTAGACCTTCATATTTAGGTACAACTACAAATAGCTATATGAGGGAAGGACGACTCAATGAAGCATGAAGCTAGTGGAGATCAAAGTGGAGAACCATGAATGAAAGATAACACTATCACACATGGGTAGCAAAGCTTGGGCTAGAAGAACAAATGACATCATCACTGAGTATTGCGGAAGGGCAAATTGAGGACTTGATAATGTCCATCACAAAATGGCTACAATTGATGGAGTAATGGACAATCTTGAAAGGAAGCAGGGTACTTCCCAAATAACTTCTATTAACAACCAAGGCGAATGATGATCTATTATCTCTCAAGTTCCGACTCTTGCAGATATAAATGCTGTGCTACTAGACTTAATTCGAATTGATTGATGTGTAAATTGCAGGGTTTAGGGTTCTTTAGACATTGGATATGAAACAAAGATGCAGTTGAATAAAACTATGAGGAAACAAGAAGAAGCATCAGCCACAAACAAGGTTGACACAAGATTTAAGCTTGGTGACCCCAGTGTTGGGAGAACCAGTTGGAAGTTGTAATAGCTCAGCTTCCTACTCTTCCTTTGGCCAAAAGTAATTACAAAGAGCTCTTGATAGCGCATGAATGGTAATAGTTTTATTGTCACACTGTCCTCTCTTTATCAAACTGATTCTTGCTTCTACAACCAATTGAACTTCTTACTCTTCTCAGTCTCATATGCTTACAATTTAGACTATTCCTCGTACAAATGGATCATTGGGTTTGTATTGTCACACACTAATTATGCTGTTCTTCACATGAAAAACTACCATACCTGTTAGGGCAGAACTGACATGGCATATGGGAAATCACCTTGAAGATGGTGAAGCTACCAGGACAGATGTGAAACTGACATCCTACTTGTTGAATTTATTGATCAGACATGAAAGCAAACAAAAATGCAACACATGAGACAATGAACACAATCAGATACCCTGGGAAAACCCTCCTCCTGAGGGAGAAAAACCCAGCAAATACTAATCTTATATATATATAGGAATAAGAGCAGAAATCTGCTTACAGCATAGGCCCAGCAATGGCCAAATTTGATACAATGAATAATAACATCTCTCATAGATGCAAAGACACAAATGAATATGTTTCTCCTTCAGTTCGATCTGCAACACCTATCTGTTGTTCCATAATGATGATCTGCTGCTAATTAATGATCTGCTGCTTCAGGAGCTAACTTTCTTCAAGGAGTGCGAACTTATGCTTGATAAACTTAATATCTGAATGTGCAAGAATGACCTTGTATATATACAAGATGAGGCACCTCCTCACTTAGGTTGGCCCTCTTAGAATAAACATAATAAGTGATAAATACAAGATAGGTCGGCCCAAGCAATAAACAATTCATGCGAACCATAAATGAAGTCGGCCCTTTATGTTTTCCCAAAGTTATTAACATAAATTGAATAGCTGAAAGGCTACCATTTAATTTATGCTTCCTTCTTGAAGCGTGAGCAATGGAAGTGCAGCCCTAAGCTGCTATAACATCAACACTCCCTCTCAGCTAGGGATGATACTTCCACCTGCACACGACACATCATATCAATATGAAAACAAAATAGAATATCACCTCATTGTGATATCAACCATTATGGCTACCTCCATAGATGGTATGAACAAGTGCTCATCACTTAATGTGATGTTGTTACCTCAACGTGACTTTCACCATGGCTCTCCCAGAGGGTGATACACAAGCACAAATAAATCATCACGGATTCCCTCACGTGATGCTGTCATGGAGTCACACACATGACATCCACCATGGCTCTCCCAGAGGGTGGAAACAAGGGCTTTCACCTCAAATCTCTCTCAATAGAGAATTGCATTATCAAGGGCTTGCACCTCAACTCTCTCTCAATAGAGAATTGCATTATCAAGGGATTTCACCTCGAACTTCTCTCAAAGAAGAACTCATTAAACAAGGGAACACTGATACTGAGACTCCCTTTCAGCAAGGACTTCATTCTCCACCATATCAAGCTTGTCACGAAGGTACACAACCATTATCCCAAAAATGCTTGATGAGAATGACTGCCATCTGCTCATCCGTGCTGATATACCTCAACTGAATATCTTTCCTCAATACCATATCTTTGATATAGTGGTATGCTTAGTTTTGTCATGAAACACATGGAAAGACAGATTGATTAACACAAGGATGACAGTTGGCTTCAATACTTGTTCAACCAATCCTACAAGGAACTTTCGAAGCCACGAGCTGCCACACAATCTGTAATGTACTCAGCCTCTGTTGTACTTAGTCCCACAGAAGACTGCATCCTATTGAACCAGGATATCATCACATGCCTCAATTGAAACAACATCTAGAGAAACACAACCATCTTCTTTAGGTTCACTAGGCTCCCTCTAAATCTTCAATCTCTTGCATCAACCACTTGACCTCATTGCCAGCAACGCTTGCCTTTTAGAGAAATTTTTTCCAATGCACACCTTTGTAGAGATTCACGGTTGACTCTTCGATCGCATCCCAAATCACTCTATTCTGAATAGGTTTGCGGAGCTACCAATATCAAATCCAAATGTCTGACTTGTGCAATTCTGAATTCAGTAGTTGAAGGGGTCTTTCAAGGATTTTCCACTTGGCCTTGTAATGCTGCAATTTTCATTTCTTCTCAGTGAGTCATAGAACTCCCTCTTGATCCCGATTTCAGAGATTGCAAAGAAAACTTCTGGAGATGTACTCCCTCTAGCCACCAACTCAGTTCCTCTAGTGTTTACTCCCTCTTGATCATTTCTTTGGTTGACATGACTTCTTCATAAGATGCCTCAAGCTTTTCATCACTAAGTAATCTCTCATCATCTTCTTGCCCCTAAACCTGTCCAGGAAGCATTTTAGATGGAGATTACTAACAGTCTATAATTATCCAAAGAAATAACAAGGATAGGATCATACAAGTTATATCATGAATACATGAAATTTTCAAAGGATCTTATGCTAGTGAACACGACACAATTCAAGAGAATCCACTATCTCTCTATACTAATTACAAGATCCAAAGAATAAATAAATGATGTAACTCAGCAATCAAGGAATACTTATCTTTTTAACTATTCTGATAGGTCGAAATGCTGGACATAGTATGATATGTTGTACTTGAGCTCAGATCAGTCCGTACTGTTGTGAGCTTTTTCACACATCACCCCATCCCAGATGGGGACCCCCTAACTTTTGCTCCATTCTGGTCTTTTGGCTTTGGTTAGTGCGTCTCTCTCTCTATCTCTGGTCCTTCCGGGGATGTGCCGTCATTTGACCTGGGTTGAAGTATTGTTCAAGTCTGTGAAATTAGGGTTTTCATCAGTCAGGCTTATTAAAGGTCAAACTGAGTTATAAAATTGAAATTCGAGCTTAATACAGCAGTCAGAAGACTTCCAGCAGGGTCCCACTAAATTTTCACTGTATTCCGACAACTTACTATTTTTAGTAAGTGTTCAATTTGAGACTATTTTATCGAGATTTTGGAATTTTGTCAGTTCCACCACAGTCAGGCAGCTTCAGAATGCCTACGCGCAAAATTTGAATGGATTCTGACAACTGGCTATTTTTAGCAGTTAAGCCTTCAGAGGCTATTTTCAGGATTTAAGCGAGCAATTCTCCGGTGCATGACAGGGGAATTGATCTGGGTTTTCCAAGACCTTCGCGATGATGTAACATGCAAACCGAGATGGTGACTTTCAGAGTTCAGCCTCCCGAGGCTATTTTTAGGGTTTGCATGCAAGAATTTTCAGTGCATGTCCAGATATTCCATGTGGGTTTTGCGAGATCTTCGCAATGATATGACATGCAGATGGATCGGGTCAGTTTTCAAGGACTTACTATTTTTAGCCAGTGCCAAAACTTTGACCAGTTTTTTGGGTTTTTCTGGGTTTTTTGAGATCCCACGGGCACTGTGACATGCAAACTCGTCCGACATCCGGATGACCACTTTCCAGACACTTACTATAAATAACAGTGTCATCCCAGCAGCTACCCACCACTTCAGTTCAGCAATCAGGTGCAATCAGGCACGATCAGGGACAGTCAGGAACAAATCAGAGCACATGCAAGTCAGATTAGGGTTTCCCCTACCACGTCTAAAAATAGATGAAGCAAAATGCAGAAATGACAGAACGAAGCACGCCACCGGAATCAGCATCCTTCAGGCTACCTGCTGGTAAAATTTGAACACGATTTGAATACTTACTATTTTTAGCAAGTCACCTCATGGCTAAAAATAGCACGTCCTTGTCAGGGAAAATGTGTGAACGAGTCTCTTGCAGCATCAAGTACAAGTGGAACAAATTTCAAAGCAAACAGAGATACAAAATTGGTCAATTCTAAGGTTTGCTAAAAATAGCAAATGGCTAAAAATAGCATGTACTGTGCCAAATCAGGTATAAATGAGGTGATACAGGTCAACGAGGGCACAGCCACGCCACTTCCAGCTCGTAACAGGATGAAATGCAAAGAAACCCTGACTCCTCCGAATTTACTAAAAATAGAAGGCTAGGGCATAAAGGGCGTTGGAAATTTTACAAACATAGCTGACAGGCAAACACTCTCATATGCGCCAGGAGGAAGGAAAGATTCAAAAAATTCTCTAAGTGTGAGAATTTCCTTGAGCAAGAATGAAATGCGCCCTCCAAAAGCATGATAAAATTTCCAAGGCAAAGAGATTTTCCTCTTCATACCCCTATATGCGCCTAGGGAAGGTGAAAGGTCACCAAAAATGTGAAAAAATTCACTAAGGCATCAAAATTTCCTAGGACATCCTCAAGGGCGTTCAAAAATGGAAGTCTACAAGGCAAAATGCGCCTAAAAGAGCTGAAGAGTCACTCAAAGAGGGCGGAATTCCTTGACCACATAGTAAATGCGCCTAAGATGGAAGTATCATGGGCTATATGCGCCTAGAGAAGCTGAAAGGTCACCAAAAATGTGAAAAAATTCACTAAGGCATTGCATTTTCCTCCTCACAAGCCAATATGCGCCTAAGATAAAGAAGTTTCCTCCTAGCACTAGCAAATGCGCCCAAGGAAGGTCAAGAGTCATGTCCTAGGCGTGGGTTTTCCATCTCACATGAGGAAATGCGCTCAAGGATGAAATAGAAGTCTACCGCCCCCCCATATGCGCCTAAAGGAGGTGAAGAGACACTTGAAAGGCGTGGGTTTTCCTTGACCACATAGTGAAAGGCGCTTGAGAAAGGAAGTTGCTTGGCCTAAATGCGCCCAAGGGAGGTGAAGAGCCACTTGGTAGAGGCGCGTTCCTTTACATGAATAAAGTGCGCTCAAACATGGAAGCCAACACCCCCATATGCGCCAAGAGGAGGTGAAAGGACACTTGAAAGGGGCGGAATTCCTCCTAGCACTAGCAAATGCGCCCAACATGAAAGTATGCAAGCCCATATGCGCCAGAGGGAGATGAAGGGTCATGTCTTAGGCGTGGGAATTTCTCTTCTCCATGGCATATGCGCCCAAGGTAAGGATGAAAGGTAATACGTTGAAGGTGGAAGCTACCCATGAGGAATGCACTAGAGGAAGGTGAAGGGTCACCATGTGAAGTGCGCCAAGGGAAAAGTAATGCTAAGGGGGCGTGATTGTTTAAAAGACCAAGGATTTCTTTTATTTTCCTTTTCCTCTTCATTATATGAAGCGTGCCTAGTGAGTGGGGATTTATGAAAAATGAAATGAAAATTGCTAAGGAAGTCTAGGCGTGAGGATTGCTAAGTATGAAAAAGGCTTAAGCAAAAAAGTTGCTTAAGGAATGAAATGAAGAATAACATGCTATATGCGCCCTTTAAAGATAAAATTTTAATTTTCAAAAAATTCCTAAGGCATTTTCTTAAGGGAAAATGAAGAATACGCCTAGAGGATGGTGCCAGATTTCCAGAGTTATAAAAAATCTTCAGAGGAAAATTCTTCAGGGAAAATCAAGATAATTTGCCAAGGCCGAGAAGATTGAAATTGCAGGAGTGAAAGACATCCGGAAGGGGAGAAATAAACATTAGCCATTTTTATTATTTTAAATAATAAAAATTAAACGTACCCCTTCGTCCGGATACACATGAAGACAATGGATTCCGGGAAGAGTTTTCTTCTGGGTATTAAACGTTTGCAATTCGGAAGTGATTCAAAGTTATTCTACGCCTCACTCACGTCGTTTCGATGGATATTTTGCCCAGTACCTATTTTTAATAAAATTCCTAAGGCAAATTTAGTGAAATTTCTCTAAGGCAAACGAATAAAATGGATGAGAAATTTCGCTAAAGAGTTTGAACTTGATAATTTTGCCAGAATGCGTTAGGCAAACTTTTCGAAATTGCTCGAAGGAGTAAATGATTTAATATTTTGAGAAATCAAACACAACGAGGCAGGCCTGTGCAGAGGTGATGAATTCATAATTCTAGAAGTTTGAGATTCCGGTGCTTCAGACGACAAGTGTTGCGACTGGAAAAGAGAGGGAAAATGAATTCAAAATGTTTGCTAAGTTTAGCCTCTGCAAGAATTCGACCAAGCTATAAGTTTTGAAGTCCTCTTCATTCTTCTCTCACGAGTTGCTGAAGAGCGGAAAGTGAGAAGTTCGAATTTGTGAGAAGAGCTGAAAGTTGCTGAGGATTTCGAATTTTTTAGAGAGCTGGAGGTTGAGGATTTCGAATCCCTGAAGGACTGGAGTTGCTGAAGCACGAATTGCTGAAGTCACAAACTTGCTGGAAAAGTGCGACCTACCTTGTCAGGATTTCAAGTTGCTGAGAAGTGAGTTTCTAAATTGCTGCAATTGTGAGGAGGTTCGAATTTACCAAAGTGAAATTGCTGAATGCCGAAGTGCGACTTGAGAAGAAAGTTTTAAGTTGCTGAAAGTTGCTAAGTTAGAAGGAAAAGTGCGAACTTCAAAGAGGAGGTTTCAAATTTGTTAAAATTAAATTGCTGCAGGCAAACATTTCCAAGTATTGGGCATTGTGTTGTTGTAACCCAAAGGAAACCTCTAAGAACGTTGAAGTAAACAGGCAATAGTTGAGGTTTGCAGTTGAAAACATCAAGAAGTGTTGCAGCCTTTGTCAATTAAAAGAAAAATCTGCTGACATCCTCAATGATGGTTATTATTTTATTTTAAAAAAAATCTTGTTTGCTGACTATCTTACCCATTTTGCAGAATGGCCGAGTCAAGCAGAAGAGCTGCAGGCAAGAACGTCCACATTGAGTCCAGACAGGCAGTAATCAAGAAATTAAGCAAGTCTTTCCTGCCAGAATCAAAATTCATATCAAAGTTGGGCAGGCTGGCAGACACAAACCTGGGCTCGTTTAACCTGGAGGCGTTCAAAAGAAGGATAATGGGGACTGGAGGCCATCGCCCATCAGTGACTTCACATAGCATTGTCAGAAGTGGGTTATATGCAGCTGCAAATTTTCCACCAGCTATCCGATGCCCGGAACTCATTATGGAATGCTCTCAGCACTATGATTCAGAGAAGAGGACGATCATTGCGCCAGATGGCAAGGTGCTGGCTAACTTGACACTACAAGCAATCGGAGAGGCATTCGGGATCCCCGCCACGAGAAAATGATTTACAAAACGAAGGACAGGGCTGACAGAATGTATTCATCCACAACAGACCGGTGTGCTGATGTGATAAACACCAGGTGGATGATCAAGCCCAAACCAACTCGTACGAAGTTGCCCAAACAAATAATCTCCGAAGACTTGAAGCAAGAGTTTGGCGACCTGATTATGATGTTGAGTAGAGTTGGAGGGTGTCCCCAAGCGTTCGTCTTCGAACCTTGGATGTTTTACTTTGTCAACTTGGTACTGGAGGGCAAGGATTTCATGGATTGGGCACTGTTAATCAGTGATGGTCTACATGAGCAGCTCCGCAATGTGAGGAGGACTAAAACATTTTATATGGGCTCTTACCTCGTCTATATGCTGGCTCGCATGACAAGATATAGGGGGATCTCTTACAAAGAACCAATTGGTTGCGGTTCTTAGCAATTCAAAATATTCGAGGCTTGTCCGCAGTTGCATTTGACAAGCACTACTAATTACAAAAGAGTCAACGATGCCTTTACTATGCACATCACGAGGACCTTGCAGCAAAGGACCCATCACAGAATATCGAGGGAGGCACAAGAAATGATTGAGAAATTTGGATGTTGGTTTATCCAATTCCCAAAATTCACTTACATAAGGCTGCAGGGATTCTCTTCCTACCCATACAGGTTGCCTCGATATCCCACGAACAGGGTAGTGATGCTGGAAGTTTCTAGGCAACTGATTGCCTACGATAAGATTCAAAAGAAGAAGAAGAAGGGCGGACTTGGGTTCCCGATTGCTATGGGAAATTCAGACGAAGTATGCCCATCACTGCAGGCAGCAAGGGAGGCAGAGGCGGAGCTCCAGTTGTTTCAGCTTTCTTACCATTCCAGCAGGCACTACTACGATCCTCATAGAAATATCAGGTGGATATTGACCGAGGAGTTTAGACAGAAGGCACAAATAGAAGATTTTTGGGCAAGTGCAGTGGATGAGGTCGAAGTCAGAAAGAGGATGTTTTCCTGGATACCATTGGCAATGATCAGAGAGTGCAAGATTATTCCTATACCAGATCAGATTGAGGAGGACATAAACGTTGTACAGGCTGATTACGATACAGTAAGAAACACGCCCTTGCCACTCCCAAATTGGTCAGAACCAGAGATCACCGACTTGGATACACTTTGTATCCCAGTCCTGACATTTACACGGAGTTGGATAGAGAGACATGTCAGCCGACTAAAGGGAGGGTCAATTTCCCTCACATATAATTTGATGGGAGACAGCAGGTTACCATCGGCTGATCCGAGGAGACGGAGTAATCCAACTCCAGAGCCTAGGGGAAAAGAGCCAGCTCGATCGGAGCCTGTGATAGTTGAGGAATCCTTGCACATGCCGGTTCGAACACATTCTCCGAGCATACAGGAAGTGTCCCTATTTGCTGATCAGAGGGAGAGGTTGCAGGCAGAACAGGCAGAACAAGTAGTACAAATAGAGAGCCAGCCACTTCGTAGGGAGTCCGTGGGCCAGAGCATCAACGTGCCTCGAGAGCATAATCAACAGGAGAACCGGCAGGAGACCGATGAAAGCACTGCCACAGATACTCAGTTTCAGCATGAGATTGAGGTCGCTCTCGAGGATGATGCTGCTTTCGATCGAGATGCCTAGAGCTCAGGAGACACTGAGCCCATAGATGATGATGAGCCTCGTCGGAACGAGGGCCATGAAGTAGAGACCGAGATAGAGCAGCCTTTCATCATAGCTGACACACGACAGAAGGTGCCAGACTGGCTAAGGGATAGGATAAGGCGTGATCCTGTGGATGAGGCCAATCCTGCAGTCGAGATGGAGGAATTGCTGCAAAGGATCAATGCACCTCCCACGAAAAAGAAGGCTAGGAATTTTTCCAGAATATCCACAGATGAGGATGGATCTCGAACCTTGCATATGGCAATTCCACGGGAGGAATGTGATAGAGACGAGGCCGTTCCTGAGAACTATATTGTGACAACCATGGAACTAGGCCGCCCTACTAGGGCACAGGTGGTAGAGGAGTGCGATAATTCCTATCGGGCACTCAAGGACAGATTGTCCCATGTTGAGAGCAAGTACAAGAGGTTGAAGGTAGAGCATCGGACACTGATTGGCTATGTGCAGCACTTGTCCCGTCCTTGTGGGCAAGAAAATCCAGCGATCGAGCTCCCAGCTGAGTTTTCCAGGGAGTCAATCAGTGGATTAGAAGATTTAAGGAGAATGGCACAGCGGGCGGACACGTGGGTTGCCAGTGTGCGTACAGAGACAAGAAAGTTTATGGAAGGTCTTGCACATGCCTATGGGCAAGCTTCCGATATTATGGCTAGAGTGGAGGCAGTTAACCATGGTTGGGGTGAGGCTCGCATCTATCAGACGAGAGTTGTTCTCCGTCTAGGGGCTTTGATGAGCATACCTGATGAGCATACCTCAACACACTTTGGTTGAGGGAGGTGTTATCCAGCAGGGAGATAGATACGACTTTGCCAGATGGTATTCTTCAGTAGTCACAGGCCGGGGATTCTATGATGCATCACAAGCAGATTCGGTCAGGGTCAGGAAGGCCATGACGAACATCTTGGATGGAGTTCTCAACACATTGGAGGCAATCTTTGCCAGGAGGTTGACTTCTGAAGAGATAACTGCAGATGGACTAAAGGACAGATTGACGCCATTCTTCTCTGAGGTGAAAACCTTCACTCAGGATGATTTCGAGAACACTGCCACGTTCTCTAGTATCATACAGAACACCCAGGATGCCCTTGTTGCCTGGAAGAAATCATGTGCCCGGCATGGGCAAACAGTTGCAGTTTTAGAGTTTCAGTTGGATCACATTCCTCCTATCTCCGATCAGGAAGTTGAGGAAGTATTAGCCAGATTCACCTGATTTGCAGCCAGCGAGAAGGAGAAAGGAAACGCTCTTCTGGATGACGATCTGCTGCAGGAGGACGATGTGCATTGATTGCAGGTAGTGGACCTGCAGAGGAGTGGAGAATATTCTGCACATTCATTGCCCCATTCCTCTCAGTGGCGGTTTTTAGGGCATAAACCCTAATTAGGGCATGGGTGGCTCAATCTGAGCCCTTTATTGTAATCAGATCTGAACCGTCCACTGGACTGGGTTTATTATAAAAGGGGTATCCCCCCTCATTTGTAATTCATTAGAACTAGAATTGAATCAGAGATAGAGTTGAGCTAGAGAATATAAGGCATATAGCATTTAGCTTAGAAGTTAGCTTAGATTGAGGAGGAAAGGAAGTTTTCCCATTGAGGACTTTGTAAGAAGTTGTTGTGAACACTCTCATAATATAAAGATTTATCATTGTTTGGTGGTTCTATCTTCTATTGTGAGTAGCTAGCAAGGCTTGTTTGTCTTTCCAATTCGAATAGAGTAAAGTAGAATAGATTTTGTTTCCATGCAAGTAGCGTTAATTGTGGAATGCAACATTGGTTTGAGCATATCTCCCTATATCCATACCACTAGCAAGCTTGCTGACGGTAAGTCTGCCCTGTGTGGTCAACTGGAATTTCAGCACTTAACTTCGGTTGCGATTTGTGTGTCCACTTGCTTCGTGGTGAAGGGGTGTGCATGTTGAATCTCGATCTGAATATCTACCTATCCTTTGAAGATTGCATCAGCTTTGTCAGAGTTGTCCGAAGGGGAGACGATACAAAGTTTGGTTTGGAGATTGTTAAAGTTAGTTTTGCCTTCCATCCTTAGAGATAGATTATAGGATTCCTATCCCTATCCCCTTTTAATTCAGTATTTCCTGATCGACCCAGATATTAGAGCTATATTGTCAAAATCATTCATTTGCTTCACTATGATTGAACAACTGCGTAAGTCCCCTTGAAATAACCAGCATATACACATCAACCAACTGAGTCTATTCGCGATAAAAGGAACCTTGGAGTTGAATGCATGAACTTTCACGCAATCTTAGCATGCGGGATACTTTGATCAAGAGAGAATAGAGTGACCATTGGACATTTTATTCTGTGCTGGCGTTGTCATAAAAAGCACGTCAACATGTACCCTTCATAGTTTGAACACAATGACGACCTGAAAGGTACTTTGTCTTCGAGAGATATCTCCAGCCGTTAATATAGTCCAATGACTGCAAGCTATGACTCCAAGCTTGATCATTTCTTCATTTGGTATGACTTCGATATCGTGAGACCTTTTAAGTGATATGGTTGCAGCCATTTTGCAACTCGATCTCATTCTTCATTTTTAAAGGATTAGTAATAGTTTATAAACTACAAACTATAAGCAAATATCAAAAGATCAAGATAAAGAAGTAATAGAACTTATCTTTATTGATACTAATATATCTCTTTCTTCCATATTTTACTCCTCTCTAGAGTGCTACACTCAGCACAACAAAAGACAATATGCACAACTACAAATTCCTTGAATGTATTATTCAGTTAACGTAGAACCAAGCCCCTCAAGGTACCATCACAGTGCATGCACAAGAGAATGGTATCGATGTGATCATCCTATCACAACGAAAATGCAGTTCTCTTTTACGTCTCAGAGTCACACTCAGAGACCTACACAACTGACATGAACCAGTTTGAAATGAACTAATGGTAACTTCAAGGGATCTTATGTCAGAGATCACCTACTCAAAAGAAACCATGACCTTTTACAAATCACAAAAAAAAATTATTATTGTAGGTTTGCACAATTCAGTAGACTGAATTTTACCCTAGATTTCAAAAATATAAAAAAGAATACTTATCTCGATTTGCCATCAAGGAAAGAATTTACAGATTAAGACTCCTTTTTGAATTCCGTCAATTGATAGGCCACGACATCTTCAGGAGATATGTCGCAGGCATATATACCTTCTCACTTCTCCAGCTATCGGCCTTTCCAAATATAACTTGATTACATTTGACTGTGAGTCCTTCAGTGCCAAGGATGATGAAAAACTTCAATGAGATTGAATACTTCCCCCACCCAGCAAGGATGAGCCCCGACACATCCTACCAAGATGGAATTTCACGAAGGCAACAAGAATAACATTCTTGAAGGCATAGGCTCAAAAATCAAGATAGTAGAATGCCTGAAACCCAAACTATTCTCCATCGATGGTCTAGCAAAGCTCAGCGGCAAGACTCTCAAACATCTTTATTCGAACTTTTCAAGAAAATTTTTATGACTGAGACTCTATCGGAGGCTCTGAGAAAGTTACGGCTACTTCCTAGCGCATTACCTTGGAATTCAACCACTCAAACAGCAGCGCAGCTCTCAAGACATTAGTGAAGGCAAATACATGACTTTGAGTAAGAGCATTGCAATAGTAATCCCGATTATTGATTGTGTGTTTTGAATCATTCACTCTTCCTGCGTTCTGTGCAGGCCTTGGGATGACACTGATTTGAAAGTGCCTGAGATTAATAGGACTGCATAACTCGACCAACTCCAATCTTTCGATCTTTCACAAGAATCAATTTTTTAGCTTTGGTGGAAGCTGAAATGTCAGTCTTCGGTTCCATAACATGTTCAACAGAGCAAAGGAGATGTTCGGCTCTTCCATAGAGAACATCGACCTTATGAACTTTCTCGATCATCCACAAGATATAGGGAGATCCAAGAATTTCTTCATGGGTCTGAAGATGAAAGATGTCGCCAATCTTCAGCGCTTAATATCCCGATTGATGAATTCCTTCTCAGGCCTATCTTCGACTATTTGTCATTTTTCCTCAAGATGACGATTACATATACTAGCTTCCTTTGATGACTCCAATGGCTGAACGATAGAGGGATTGCTAAGCCCGTTACAAGGGATGTGGACGCGATTCTGAACCAGGATGTATAGCTTATCGCACCCACCAATTTCAGCCCAATATGGCGTTGATCACCAGATACTGCCTACGATTCTTTTACACAATCTCAAGTCTGAAGATTATCAACGGACCTTCTCCAAGATTGGTTTCCCGAAATTCCTAAGATAGGCATTGATTGATTGGATTGCTCAAATGAATCTGATCAATTTCCCTGAAACTTGCTTTGATACCATGTTGAATTTATTGATCAGACATGAAAGCAAACAAAAATGCAACACATGAGACAATGAACACAATCAGATACCCTGGGAAAACCCTCCTCCTGAGGGAGAAAAACCCAGCAAATACTTCTCTTATATATATATAGGAATAAGAGCAGAAATCTGCTTACAACATAGGCCCAGTAATGGCCGAATTTGATACAATGAATAATAACATCTCTCATAGATGCAAAGACACAAATGAATATGTTTCTCCTTCAGTTCGATCTGCAACACCTATGATGATCTGCTGTTCCATAATGATGATCTGCTGCTAATTAATGATCTGCTGCTTCAGGAGCTAACTTTCTTCAAGGAGTGTGAACTTATGCTTGATAAACTTAATATCTGAATGTGCAAGAATGACCTTGTATATATACAAGATGAGGCACCTCCTCACTTAGGTCGGCCCTCTTAGAATAAACATAATAAGTGATAAATACAAGATAGGTCGGCCCAAGCAATAAACAATTCATGCAAACCATAAATAAAGTCAGCCCTTTATGTTTTCCAAAAGTTATTAACATAAATTGAATAGCTGAAAGGCTACCATTTAATTGATGCTTCCTTCTTGAAGCGTGAGCAATGGAAGTGCAGCCCTAAGCTGCTATAACATCAACTCTACTAGCAGTTTTGTCTATGAAGAAACTACTCTATTTTTTTTGTTGTTATTGTTGAAATCTGGTTGTTTGGTGATTAACTTGCTTTTTGGATCCTTATGGATTATATCTCCTATCTTTTGGAGGCTTTTGGTCCCATCAAAGCCTAGTAGTAGACACTGATTATTATTATTAATGTATACATATGGTTATTTCTAATTGATTTCAATTTACAATAATTACCTTTGCATGAATATATATATGTATAGATATGTATTTTATATATACATATATATATTTATAATTATATTAAGACTTACTTCCCAAATATATTTCTGATAATAATATTTTAATCCAATAGACCTCTTGTAATTGCTGATCCTTATTCCTTGTTTTCAATCTGCTTCTCAATTCATATTCCATTCCTTTATTCTGCTGTTTTTATTCAGATTTCTAATTCCTTTTCTTCCTCCCTCCCCTGCTCATACACTCCTTATTTCATTTTATATCCTCGTGAAAATGATCAACCATATGAAGGGAGGCATCCTTTCATTATTAACCCTTTTTAATCCATTGCTCCCTTAACAATTTCTTACCTAATTTCTGCCTATAGGACAGCGCTGTTCTTTTCAGGAAAGGAATCACAGCCTTTTATTAATTGCTGCCTTTGGGAAATGAATTTGCTATTAGTATTTATTAATTTCTGCTAAAGAAACCTGATCGCTGCCTTTATGAGTTTGTTCACAACCCATACTATATGGGTGATTAAATATATTATATACATTTACAATTTGATTTCATTGTTAATATATTTAATTTTTAATATTTATAGTATTATATAATAATGCTTATAAATATTTAAACTGTTAATTACTTATGTTCATATATTTTTTAATATTCATATTGCTATTTATTTTATTTATTCATTGGCATTTTAACGCTTTATACTTTGCAATGTCAGAGGCATGACAGCCAGCTAGTGAGCATGAGAGTGCTAGTGCCAGTGGTAGTGGTAGTGCCAGTGGCACTATTTGTGCTTCTTCTAATTTACCACTAGATACATCATCTGATATGGATGGTGATGATGATATTTTTGATGACGCACATGATATTTGATCAATGATGGCTGATTGTCGACACTTGACATTATTATTTTTTAACTTTAATCTATATCATAACAATCGAGTTTGATTAATATTTGACTATTAATATGGTGGTGTATTTTAATTTTTGCTATGTTGGTGGTGTATTTTGAACAAATCTTATTGCTGCAAATATGTATATATTTCTGATTTTCATATGTTTTTGTATCAATGAACCCAACCCCTAAAATTTTTTTGCCCGAATCTGCAAACTGAACCCTTGAACCCAAACCTAAACCAGTAACTTAGTGTTTTTTTATCAAATACTGAATTCTTTTGTTTTTTCTTGGAGGGTCATGCCCCCACATTTAGTTGGTTGATGTTTCTTTTAGAATTAGCAAGGGCAATTGCCCATTCAAAATGTATATGAAGGGATTCAAACCTAGGTCATCTTTGTTGAGATGGGCCTTGATTGCCAGCTGCCTTCCTCTGTTGGATGAGAAGAATTCAGGAAACAAGTTTCAGAAATTCAAGCAGAGTGTTTACCATAAAAATGTAAATTTGAAATCCTCTAAAATCTAGGAGCTATAAAATACAAAACTGGCTGTATAAACCTTCCTAAGAGGACAAATGAACCACTAGTTAATATTACACCCAGTGCAACTATAGAGTTTGTATGATCGTCAAAGGCAGAACCACTAAACATTGCTCATTTTAGGATCAGATAATTTTACCATAGCTTTGACTATGAGGGGCCATTGAAGATATTATCAGAGGTCTTTGGTCACCTTTTGTAGGTCATATGACTAATGATGCTGAGCTGCCTATGAGACTTAGAATGGATGCAATGGGATCTGGCTGTCCCTGAGTATTGGTTATGAGTATCAAAGCTATTGGTCCATCCTTGGGTAAGCCATGAAACACATTGACTGATTAATCTCCTGCTAACTGCAGAATTGTTGGTCAAAGATGCAGGAAGATTGGTTCCATTGCCTCCTGTTGGGGATCGAACAGATTGAAATAGGTCTGAATTTCTTTGTCAAAGGTATTTTCCGGATTTCTTCTCTTGATGTTGAATGTGCTGATTGCATAACATTATCTGATTTCTATATTTGCATATCAATGATGGAACTCCTATTTGTAAGAGGAGAGACCCGCCTCCAAGGGATGCGTCCCTTGAGAGGACGTGTCTCCATGTTCGCTCAAGGGGCGTGTCCCTTTGTACGCGGACTGTCTACAGTCTAATACTGTTTGTTATGTATGTATTAACACATACACACCCTTCTACATGCTGGCAGGTGACTTCAAGAGGATTCCGATTTCAAACAAATGCAGAATATAAAATCACGGGAATGAACGAATTTATATGAATGCTCATAATTTCGATTTAAATGTTTCCTTTAGAAATATCATAACATGAATGATGATCTTTGATCACTTATGAATGACAATGATACTTGCATCACTGTCATTCATATCTGACCGAAGCTATCATCCATTAACACTCCCTGTTAGCTAGGGAAGATATTTCAAATCAAATACGTCAAGATATCACCTTCACACGTGATATCGAAGATATGATATGCTTTTCTCAAAGTTGTCAAGTCACATGACTTTCTTCATAACACATCTTCATCATTCAACACTCCCTCTAAAACTTCCAAAGTGACATCACCTATCTTGTGATATCGGAAGATATGATATGCTTCTGAAAGTGTCAAGTCACATGACATTCTCCATAACACATCTTCATTATTTCAACACTCCTTTTTAACTAGGGAAGAGGACTCCACTCAAGTATTTATTGATATCACCTAACTTGTGATATCAGAAGATATGAAATGCTTTTGAAGGCGTCAGGTCTCATGACATACTTCATAACACATCTTCACTATTCAATACTCCCTCTAGGCTAAGGAAAATAACTTCCACTAAGTAAAACTGATATTACCTAACTCATGATATCAGAAGATATGGTATGCATCTGAAAGTGTCAAATCACATGACATTCTTCATAACCTATCTTTATTATTTCAATACTCCCTCTTTAACTAGGGAGGATGAACTCTATTAGCACTCCCTCTAAGCTAGGGAGGATAAACTCCAAACACGTATAAAGTGATATCACCTAACTCGTGATATCAGAAGATATGATATGCTTCTGAAAGTGTCAAGTCACATGACATTCTTCATTATGGTATGTGCACTGACATCAAGTCACATGATGTCTACCATAGTTCATGGCATATCCACGGATATAATCATCCACCATGATTATCTCTTATGGATCACAATGACCTTCAGATATCAAGTCTCATGATATCCATCAAGGTGTCTAAGAGATACTATCATGACATGTCTATAGATATCAAGCCATATGATATCTATTATGATAGTTTATCATTGTAGAGTCGTCACTTTACAATGTCAAATACAAGTGTTCATTATCAGAAAGATCGTCACCTTTCGATAATGTACACAGGAGGGGTGGGCCCATAAAGTCATGGAGTCACACGCATGACACAAGAGTTTACACATTAAACATCTTTATATATTAGTACAATTTATAAACAATTTGTATTTCAAACATAAATAACAAATTACATTTCAACCATACCAAGTTTCTTCCTGAAGTGCTCTACCTTGATCCGGGAGAGAGGCTTGGTGAGAATGTCCGCTGTTTAAACATTTGAACTAATATACTCCAACTGGATCACTTTCCTTTCCACCATATCTCTTACATAAAGATAGGGGATCTCAATGTGCTTAGATCAAGGAGTCCCACAAGCAATTTACGAAGCCAAACTGCTTCTCTTGCTCCCATTGAGGCTGCAATGTATTCAGCTTCCATTGAGTTTTTGTGAAACTGAAGATTGTTTTTTGCAAATCCAGGAGATCATAGCCGATCTTAAGCTGAAGCAACATCTTGATGTGCTTTTCCGATCGGTTACACTTCCAGTCCAATCATATCCAGTAGTGCTATGAAGATATCTCAATATATGTTTTACTAGGACCTTCCATTTGTTGCTGGAGTGCTCTACCAAATGAGCTACTGGCCCCTTGTGGCCAACCCATCATAAGTCCGGCTGTGGCTTATATCCAACACCCCCCCTTAAGCCATACTACGGGTGCAAGGTGCTCTTCTGAAGTTAGATCCTGGGACCTGTCGACATGGAGTCTCTCAACATGACACCTCATCTCAGTCTCAGAGATGAACAAGGCTTTCACCTCATATCTCTCTATCTCAGAGAATTAAGTATTACAACAAGTGAAGATGTGACTCCCTCTGAAGTTCTGTACTTGCATCAGCCTTCTGACCTCCTCGTCCAAAATTGTTTGTAAAACTTGCTTTAGATAAACGCTTTCCAACTCACACCTTTGTAGAGATTCGGGCTGATCTTTTCAACCTCATCTCAGATCACTCTAATATGAATAGGTTTGCGGAGCTACCAATGTTAAAACCAGGTTGACAGACATGAGCAATTCTGATCTCAATTGTTGAAGAGGTACTTCAAGAATTTAGCATCTGTCCTTGCAACTTTGAATCATAGAACTCCCTTTGAAGGTTAATGCTTCCTCTTAGAAGAGATGTCTTTAGCCATTCACACAATCTCAAGGTTGCAAGCAGTGTCTCCATTTTTCAACCTATAGGATGTCTCTTTCATTTCTTTATCCGACCTAAAATCATTAGAAGAGATTACTAACAGTTCATGAGACACAACCATCTCAAACAAAAATACTATCTCATTGTTATAGTATGAATTAATAACTATACTTATCTCATTGAAATCGGGATCTCTTTAATTAATCCTCAATAATTTAATTCATCATTCATTTTGTTGATCTAGACATTTCTTTCTTCCATCTTTACTGTTGTCAGAAGAGCTAATCTATAAAAACAATCATTTACTAGTTACATGCACTCCAAGCAAATGACGTCAGATTTGCACAATTCAACATATTGAAATTTAGCCTAGAAGAAAATTCATAGTTTTAACCAAAGAATACTTATCTCTGCTAATCGGAAACTCCTTTTCAGGTCTGCACCTTTCCTGAGATCTGAAAAGTACGATTTGCTCTGCTCTTAGTAGAGGTGTCGCCTCCTGACTAATGATGGAATCAAGTGCCCTGATAAGAATGAGTTCTGATCATGTGAGTATCCAGTTTCAGGATATCGATCATTGCACGCACTCTCACATATCTTGAAGGATTTGCATGTTCTGTGTCCAGTTTAATAAATTTGCCCACATTGCTGACCAAAGATTGAATAAGACCAGGGTCTCACGTCACGGAAGGGAGATATACAGGCGAATTCAGTGCGGAAAGTTGCTTGATTTCACATAGAACCACAACCCACGCTCCGGAACAAACAAATTCTGACACCTGAGGTCGCTTCCCTAAAATCTAAAAATTAGTGATGTGCATCCAATGCTATCAGACAAGGCATTGTCACATTCCTCCAAGATGTGAAAATCAAATAGGTCGGCATCCAAGAACACCTCCATATCTCACAACAATATTGCAATAGTTTTAGCTGACATGGAGGAAGACGGTGGTGGTCTCTGAAGAACCCTTTCCAGCAAAAGAAGCGATCGGGAGACCCAAATCCACCGAATCCTGAAAGTCTCAGCTACCGAAGGCTCATTAACTAGAGGAGTTTAAGCTGCACATGAGGTGATGTACGGGAGGAGAGGGTTAGAGCCAGAGGTTCTATCGTGCATCAATGCCGCCGGGTGATCCAATGGTCGGACAAACCCGTGCCATTCGACTGGTGTCCATTGCCAAGCTTGCCTTCATGCCTAGCGTTTACAGACCGAACTTCAGCAACCCTGCGTGCACGAAACACCTTCTCCTGCACCTTAACACAATTCGCTCTGCTCGCCGTCTCCCACCTTCCGAATGGTATCATACCAAATTCTTTCATCGCCTCTCTTGCTTTCAACAAATGCACCGGGTGATTCTTACGCACGGGATGATTGAAGATTCAGACTTGTTATAATGTGGCTCTGATACCATGTTGAGGATCGAACAGATTGAAACAGGTCTGAATTTCTTTGTCAAAGGTATTTTCCGGATTTCTTCTCTTGATGTCGAATGTGCTGATTGCAGAACATTATCTGATTTCTATATTTGCATATCAATGATGGAACTCCTATTTGTAAGAGGAGAGACCCGCCTCCAAGGGATGTGTCCCTTTGTATGCGGACTGTCTACAGTCTAATACTGTTTGTTATGTATGTATTAACACATACACACACTTCTACATGCTGGCGGGTGACTTCAAGAGGATTCCGATTTCAAACAAATGCAGAATATAAAATCACGGGAATGAACGAATTTATATGAATGCTCATAATTTCGATTTAAATGTTTCCTTTAGAAATATCATAACATGAATGATGATCTTTGATCACTTATGAATGACAATGATACTTGCATCACTGTCATTCATATCTGACCGAAGCTATCATCCATTAACACCTCCAATTTGTGAGGTCATGAATAATAAGAGCTAAGTGCCATTGCACTATATTAGAAGAAATAAGAGGGGCTTCCTTTCGAGTCTCTCAATATATGTTAATATCATGTAATGTCCCCTTCTCAGCAGTGACCTGGCAGTTGGCCGTTAGTCTATCCTGGTGACCCGTAGACTACTCGGAAGCAGAAAGTAGGGTTCCCTATATTCTAGGAGGATGTTTCAGCTCTTGTTGGAGTGTGCTTCTGGAATCTTGGTGTTTGGTTGGCAGCTCCTTTCTGGGTTTTCAGAGAGCTTCGCGTTGATATGACTTACATGATGATCTGAGCAAATTCATGGATTTACTATTTTTAGTAAGTTATATTTCTGGCAATGGTCCTGTTTGCTTCAGTGCATTTGGCTTCCCTCTTCAGATGGTTCAGTTGGTTGCATCAGAATCAACGCCTGGGTGCAGTTCTTGGAGAGAAGTTATTTTAATTAAAATTATTTTTTATTTTAATTATAACCCCTTGGTCTAGCTTCATAACTTAAGTTGTTTTAAAAGGGGGAATTTAAGGGTGGGCGCCCCATCAAGGAATTATGTGAAATTTTAATGATTTATCAAAGAGGAAAAAGGACGCGAACTTGAGAAGAGAAAAGTAATTTTAATTTTAATGAGATTTTTCACTGAGTGAAAAGGGACGCCAACTTGAGGAAGGGTAAGTCAACATGAAATTCGAAATTGGTTGACTCCTGAGTTTTGGCGCACCTTCTGGAAGCTTCTAGGATGCTCTTCAAAAGTTATATAAGGGAGTGCTCATCTTCATGTTTTTCATCTTGAATTTTACGCAAAGTTATGCTGCCGGAATGGTATTAGGATTGCTTCGAGGGATGCATACCTCCTAGCTAGGCTTAACTTCTTGCTTGAAAGATAGCAACTAGTTGAGAGTAGGATTCTATTGTACTGTTTTGCATTTTGAGTTTGAATTCTTGTATTTTCTGTCATTTTCACAGTTGTTGTTTTGCCTGTGGCTGATCTAGATAATTGATCATATGTTTGTGGACGATTTTATTTTGCTTATGGGTATTGAGAAAATGTATTTGGCAGGTTGAGGCGACCCCTTCCTCCAAATATCAGAATTTATTTCCAAGCTTTGGATTTTATAAAGCAAAATTGCCCTTTCTCTTGGGCCGTACCATTTTGGACTTGCTTGGTTTTGCGTGCCAAATAATTAGGGATCATTTGAGTCTGTTTTATGCTTTCATCTTGGGCGCCTTCAGTATTAGAATATATTGCATTTTACTTCATGAAGTTTGGGCGTGTTTTGAGGGAGTTGTCTTCATTTTAGCGAATTTCTGTGTTGCTGATTTTGCAGTTTCAGTGCAGGTCTGCATAACCAGATTGGTAAAAATGGGGTTTGGGAGTTGAGTTTGAGTCCAGGAAGTCTAGAAGAGTGTAGGGGAGTCCTTTACAATTATTGCAGCATGACATATTTTCTAATCACGTGTGCTTGGCAGGCTCACTATCATTGTAAGCTGAACAATAGTACTGTCAGCCATTCATCCCTCATACTTAACTCATTGTAATTCCAACGATTGTGGAAGGGGTCGGCTTGCTGCCTATTACTTTACTGTATTGCATTGTTTATCATGTTGTTGATAGGCTGAGCCTTCAACCCACTCCCGCTGAATAAGTGGTCGAGTTGTATCTTTGAATTCAGTAATGTATTTCAATTCCAGTCCTCCCGCTGAATAAGTGTTAGAGTGATTGCATTTCTTTCAGTTACTTTCAGCAAGTTCTTGTTTGCTAACGACCCCCTTTCGTGTATGCTCTCAACCTTGCCCGCATTGGGATCTAGGTTGATCAGAGGAGAGGGTTACTTTCAACCGGTTTATATTTACACTAATGCTAATGGGTGAACTTAGCTATGTAATAAAATGAAAAAATTGGCTGGGATATCTCAGTGGTATCAGAACCATGATTCTGCCAACCTGTGATTCAGTTGAGTTCAGTTACCGATGAGTGATAGAGCCCACAGATACTACACCAGAAGTCAGGCAGGAAATCGGCCATATCAGTTTCCGTTCACACCAGAGGCAGACACTTTTTCTGAGGCACTCAGAGAAATAGAGAAAACAGTTGACAAAGGTAAAGCAGTTGAAGAGATGTCAGACAACAACGGACCATCCACGGATGAGAGAGAAGAGAGAATGGTAAAAAGGTTTGACGGGATGATTGACATGCTAGGCCGCTTAATTGCAAGAATGGATCAGTAGGCTGCAAACAACCCGACCCTTAATCAAAACAACTCCAACGGTGAAAACAGTGGAGTCAATGGGAACAATGGTAGTGGGAGAGACATAACCATTGGACAGCATGATGCCACGTCTAGGGGATCAGCCTCTAGGCCCCTTTTTCCCACATTCACTCCAAGAGAAGAAACCCAAGTTGAAGCTGCAACGAACTTTGCAGATGACGCCAGATAGACTTAGTTGGAGTATGACTCTTTCCCTCCCGGTCTTAGGGAGCAATGGTCTTTTGACCAATTCATTAATCAGAGGAACCGGAGAAATGGTGGAAGAAATGAATTCAAAGGTCCTACGGGTCGTAGAACGGATTACCAACAAGCTCTCGGGAAAGTGTCCTCGGCCCACTTCGATGGAAGTGATGCATGCACAACTAGAGCTTGGGTGCAGAAACTGGATAATTACTTATCCTTGAGACCTATGGCAGAAGAAGATGCAATCAAATTTGCCACCCTACACTTGGAAGGTGCTGCCCATGAGTGGTGGTATCATGGTTTGGTCACCCTTGGCCACAACCTAATCAGAACATATGGAGAGTTCACCAACAAGCTGATTGACAGATTTGACACTAAGGATCCTGAAGTGAAATTCAGGGAACTTGCTCAGCTGAAACAACATGGTTCCTTGGAATCATACATTGGGGATTTCCAAAGGCTTTCTGTGATGGTGCCCAACATCACCGAAAGAAGATTGGTGGTGTTGTTTTCAGAAGGTCTAATGGAGCCATTGAAAGGATGGGTAAAGGCTTTTGACCCACCCAGTCTTGAAGAGTCTATCAAAAAGGCTAGAAACATGGAGCTGTCCGCACCTAGGCCCAAATTTCCATCCAAGCCTTTTCCCCATAGACAAGACAAAAGGCATCCTCCAAATCAGCACAAGAAATTTCCTCCTCGATTGGATGATGATGCTAGAGAGGAGCTAAGGAAAGAAGGGAAGTGTTACACGTGCAAAGAACCTTGGACAAGGGGACATAGATGCTATGGAAGAGGCCATTCTAACCATATGGAGGCCTATTCTGATTATGGATCAGAATTTGATCACTTGGAGCAGCACTCAGAGATGGCTGAAAGTGATGAAGAACGTGAGCCTGAGGAGATTGAAGAAGAGCAAGGGGGTGAGGGAACCTTTGCCCAACTCTCAAGTTTCCAAAAGAACGAGTCCTTCAAGCTTCGTGGCTCGATTGGGAAGCATCGTGTGATTGCCTTAATTGATACTGGAGCAACACACAACTTCATTGATGAAAGATTGGTTGCAAAGAAGAACCTCAGGATAGAAGAATTTGAAGGCTTCAAAGTGATGGTTGCAGATGGGTTCCACATCGCTTGCACTCACAAAGTTACCAACATGTCCTTACAGTTAGGTAACCATGAAGTCAAAGACGACTTCTATGTTGTTAACATTGGAGATACTGATGCAGTTCTTGGCATTCAATGGCTGCGATCTCTTGGAGAGATCTCCCTGAATCTGCAAACCATGGAACTTAAATTTCAAGCCGATGGGAAGAAAGTAGTACTAAGAGGGATGTCAAATGGAGGTCCTCGGATTGTCTCTTTCAAAAGGATGGAAAGGTTGATCTGACATGATGCAGTTGAGTGGGCTGCAGAGTGCATGGTTCTTCCAGCTAGCTCGGTTGAATCAAAGAGAGATTACCCGCCGGATATTCAACCTGTGCTCACAAAGAAAAGTAAAGTGTTTGCTGATTTACCACCAGGGCCACCTCCAGATAGAGGGTTTGAGCATGTCATTGAGCAGAAGGAAGGGGCTAAACCGGTAATCACAACACCATACTGATATCCTAAGAAACAGAAGGATGAAATTGAGAAAAACATAAAGGAGCTTTTGGAGATGGGCTTCATTCGCCCAAGTAAAAGTCCCTTCGCTTCAGCAGTTGTTCTTGTGAAGAAGAAGGATGGCACCATCCGCATGTGTGTGGATTATCGTGCCTTGAACCAAAGCACCATCAAGAATTGGTATCCCATTCCCCGAATCGATGAACTCATTGATGAGCTGCACGGTGCTAAGTTTTTCTCAAAGATTGACTTAAAGTCAGGATACTATCAGATTCGAATGAGGGGGTCAGATGTTGAGAAGACAGCATTCAGGTGCCACTATGGTCACTTTGAATTCTTAGTTATGCCATTTGGGCTGACTAATGCTCCAACCACTTTCCAATCTTGCATGAACAAAACTTTCTAGAGGCAGTTAAGGAAGTTCGTGTTGATATTTTTCGATGACATCCTCATTTACAACAAGACTTGGGAGGAACACCTCCAACACTTGGAGGAAGTGCTTAGCATTCTTGAGACATAAAGTTTCTTTGCAAAGGAATCAAAGTGTGAATTTGGTATGGGAGAGTTACTCTACCTTGGCCACATCATCAGTGCAGAGGGAGTCAGAGTTGATCTAGAGAAGATCAGGGCTATCGTAGATTGGCCAACCCCGGAAACTCAAACCCATTTGAGAGGATTCTTGGGTCTATGTGGTTTTTACAGAAGGTTTGTGAAAGGGTACTCACAAAGTGCTGCTCCTCTTACTGATCTAACCAAAAAGGGGGCATTCTTGTGGTCAGAAAAGGCACAAGTTGTCTTTGATAAATTCAAGAGGATCATGAGTTCTTGTCCGGTCTTGGCCATACCGGATTTTTCTAAACCCTTTGAGCTGCAATGTGATGCTTCGGGAGAAGGAGTTGGTGCTGTTTTGATGCAAGAAAAGCACCCCATTGTGTTCGAAAGCAGAAAATTAAGAGGCATTGAGAGAACCTACTCAATTTATGACAAGGAAATTCTTGCAATCATGCATGCATTAGCCAAGTTCAGACAATACTTGGTAGGAAGTAAGTTTGTTGTCAAGACTGATCACAACAGTCTCAAACACTTCATGCATCAGAAGGACTTGAACGAAAGACAACAGAAGTGGGTGAGTAAGCTACAGGCTTATGACTTCGACATTGAGTATGTCAAGGGGAAGAATAATGTGGTGGTAGATGCCTTGTCTCGAAGGCCACATTTGAACTCATTATGCGAGCTTATAGCTGATTGGAGAGAATTGTTGCTTGCTGATTATGCCAAAAATCAGTTTGCAACCAGCATTATTGAAGGTATTTGTCAGGATGAAAAGTACAAAGTGGTTGATGGGCTAATACATTACAAGGATAGGATCTTTTTGGTATCCGATTCTAAGCTCAAAAAGAAGGTTTTGCAAACTTTTCATGACATTCCACTTGTTGGTCACCAAGGTTATTTTAAGACTTATCGACAGATCCGTGAAAGATTCACATGGAAGGGGTTGAAGAACGAGGTTTTGAGCTACATCAAGGAATGCCATACTTGCCAAATGAACAAGAATGAGCACACAGACCCCACTGGACTGTTGCAACCCCTACCCATTCCCAATCAAAAATGGGAAAGCATCTCTATGGACTTCATCACGGGGTTGCCTAAGACACAAGGGAAGGATTGCATCTTTGTGGTAGTAGATAGATTAACAAAGTTTGCTCATTTCTTCGCCATCACCAATTCATTTACAGCAGCTCAAGTGGCTGAGTTGTTCTTTCATGAGGTGTTCAAGTTGCACGGTTTGCCAAAAAACATTGTGAGTGATAGGGATAGCAAGTTCCTAAGCACTTTTTGGCAAGAAATTTTCCGGATGAGTGGTATGGTACTTACTCCGAGTACCAGTTATCATCCCCAAATCGATGGTCAAACATAAATTGTGAACAAGTGGTTGGAGGGTTATCTCCGGAACTATGTTTCAGAATAGCAGAAGGCTTGGGTCAGATGGCTTCATTTGGGGGAATACTACTACAATTCATTCTATCACATGTCCATTAGGATGTCTCCATTCAAAGCCCTCTATGGTTATGAGGCTATCAACTTTGCAGATTTGGTGTTTGGGGATAGCAAGGCACCACAGGCCAAAGATATGTTACAACAAAGTCAAGATATTCTGAAATCATTGAGGAACAACATTCAGATTGCACAGAATCAGCAGAAATTGTATGCTGATCGGCGGCATGTTGAGCGCTCCTTCGAGGTAGGAGACATGGTTTACCTTCGCCTTTAGCCTTACAGACAATCTACTCTCAAGAAGAGTGGGGCTGAGAAGCTAAAACCCTGTTTCTATGGGCCTTTCAGAGTTATCAGAAAGGTGGGTGCAGTAGCCTATGAGTTAGAATTACTGCCTAGCAGTAAAGTACACAATGTCTTCCACGTGTCTCGCCTCAAGAAGGCGTTGGGACATAACATTATTGTTTCATCCGATCTTCCCCCACTAGATGAGGAAGGGTTGTTGGTGCTAGTTCCTGAAGAAATTATCAATTCCAGGGAACGTTCTTTGAGGAGAAGGACAATCAAAGAATATTTGGTGAAATGGAAGAACTTGCCGTTGGAGGATGCCACTTGGGAGAATGGGGAGATCCTGCAACATCTTGGTTTACAGTTGCTTGTGGGCAAGCAATTTTGGGAAGGGCGGATTGTAATGTCCCCTTCTCAGCAGTGACTTGGCAGTTGGCCGTTAGTCTATCCTGGTGACCCGTAGACTACTCAGAAGCAGAAATTAGGGTTCCCTATATTCTAGGTTGATGTTTAAGCTCTTGTTGGAGTGTGCTTCTGGAATCTTGGTGTTTGGTTGGCAGCTCC
This sequence comes from Sequoiadendron giganteum, assembly GCA_007115665.2. Classification (NCBI taxonomy): domain Eukaryota; kingdom Viridiplantae; phylum Streptophyta; class Pinopsida; order Cupressales; family Cupressaceae; genus Sequoiadendron; species Sequoiadendron giganteum. The sequence goes on along the minus strand of CM021107.1, from coordinate 610,606,046 downwards.
TTTCTGGGTTTTCAGAGAGCTTCGCGTTGATATGACTTACATGATGATCCGAGCAAATTCATGGATTTACTATTTTTAGTAAGTTTTATTTCTGGCAGTGGTCCTGTTTGCTTCAGTGCATTTGGCTTCCCTCTTCAGATGGTTCAGTTGGTTGTGTCAGAATCAGGGCCTGGGTGCAGTTCTTGGAGAGATAAATTATTTTAATTAAAATAATGTTCTATTTTAATTATAACCTCTTGGTCTAGCTTCATAACTTAAGTTGTTTTAAAAAGGGGAATTTAAGGGTGGGCACCCCATCAAGGAATTATGTGAAATTTTAATGATTTATCAAAGAGGAAAAAGGACGCGAACTCGAGAAGAGAAAAGTAATTTTAATTTTAATGAGATTTTTCACTGAGTGAAAAGGGACGCCAACTTGAGGAAGGGTAAGTCAACATGAAATTCGAAATTGGTTGACTCCTGAGTTTTGGCGCACCTTCTGGAAGCTTTTAGGATGCTCTTCAAAAGTTATATAAGGGAGTGCTCATCTTCATGTTTTTCATCTTGAATTTTATGCAAAGTTATGTTGCCGGAATGGTATTAGGATTGCTTCGAGGGATGCATACCTCCTAGCTAGGCTTAACTTCTTGCTTGAAAGATAGCAACTAGTTGAGAGTAGGATTCTATTGTACTGTTTTGCATTTTGAGTTTGAATTCTTGTATTTTCTGTCATTTTCACAGTTGTTGTTTTGCCTGTGGCTGATCTAGATAATTGATCATATGTTTGTAGACGATTTTATTTTGCTTATGGGTATTGAGAAAATGTATTTGGAAGGTTGAGGCGACCCCTTCCTCCAAATATCAGAATTTATTTCCAAGCTTTGGATTTTATAAAGCAAAATCGCCCTTTCTCTTGGGCCGTACCATTTTGGACTTGCTTGGTTTTGCGTGCCAAATAATTAGGGATCATTTGAGTTTGTTTTATGCTTTCATCTTGGGTGCCTTCAGTATTAGAATATATTGCATTTTACTTCACGAAGTTTGGGCGTGTTTTGAGGGAGTTGTCTTCATTTTAGTGAATTTCTGTGTTGCTGATTCTGTAGTTTCAGTGCAGGTCTGCATAACCAGATTGGTAAAAATGGGGTTTGGGAGTTGAGTTTGAGTCCAGGAAATCTAGAAGAGTGTAGGGGAGTCCTTTACAATTATTGCAGCATGACATATTTTCTAATCACGTGTGCTTGGCAGGCTCACTATCATATTGTAAGCTGAACAATAGTACTGTCAGCCATTCATCCCTCATACTTAACTCATTGTAATTCCAACGATTGTGAAAGGGGTCGGCTTGCCGCCTATTACTTTACTGTACTGCATTGTTTATCATGTTGTTGATAGGCTGAGCCGTCAACCCACTCCCGCTAATTAAGTGGTCGAGTTGCATCTTTGAATTCAGTAATGTATTTCAATTCCAGTCCTCCCGCTAAAAAAGTGGTAGAGTGATTGCATTTCTTTCAGTTACTTTCAGCAAGTTCTTGTTTGCTAACGACCCCCTTTCGTGTATGCTCTCAACCTTGCCCGCATTGGGATTTAGGTTGATCAGAGGAGAGGGTTACTTTCAACCGGTTTATATTTACACTAATGCTAATGGGTGAATTTAGCTATGTAATAAAATGAAAAAATTGGCTGGGATATCTCATACCACCCTATGATCTGTGACATATCAAGCATCTGAAAATGATGTGTGCCATAGATTCCAACTCATAAACAGTGCAGGGCGTAGTGAATACTATCCTTTTGGGGATTATGGTGATCTTGTTCAATATGGTAAAGCTGATGTGATTACATTCTCACAAGTCCAAGGGTATGATCTTGCCCAATTTTGCCTTGAATCACTAGGATGAATAAAAAGGTCTATAGAGATCTGTAAAAATGTTTGGGATAAAGTGCAAGTTTGGGGCTGAGATGGTTAGGGATTTTATGCCCTTATAAAGTTAAACTATGCATTATTTATAAGATTAGTACTTCTTCTATTTATTACGCAACATCATATCTCCCCTTATCATGAGATAATTTTGATCTGAGAATATTATATGTACTCTCCTCACGAGATGCTTTGCTATGAATCATGATATGATCATTAATTTCATATAGCTAGCATTTTCAACAAAATCATCGACACAAATGTTATGTGAAATTGTTGTAAGCACATAATTTTTACCATATTTGTATTTTATTGCATTCCAGAATCTGGTACTCAACAGGTTTATTATCAGATCTAATGATGCAATAAAGACCATTTTACCAAAGTTTCTTCCATATGAACTGATGTGATTTTTTAAGAACCCTATAATAAACCATGTGGCAGAAGCTTTGTCATGTGGCAGTGAGCATTTATTTGTTTTATACTAGATCTGATTGTCTGAAGCTTTGTATTACACTGGCAATCTCCTTTAAGTTTTATTGGGTTTTAGTTGACATCAATAAATTATTTCATTTCTTTTTTTGAAAAGATGATATTTTTATAACAGAGTTGATTGTTGTATTAATTCATAGATTTAAACTATAACTGAAAAACTCCAAAATCTTAGTATGATTTTCTTTGTAATTGTTATTGTGTTACACTGGCTTTCAGGTGGCTGGAACGGGATTTGGTTCAGATGATAAAGCAGCAACTAAACTTCTAAGAGCAATTAAATCAAATGGTGGGTTGGCTGTGAGCATCATCATGAAGCCATTCAGCTTTGAAGGAGAAAGGCGTAAAAAACAAGTATTTTCACTTTTTTTCTTTCTTGGGGATCTTTTTGCAATTGTTTTCTTGAAATCTACCACATTTAGATGTGTTATCATTGTTTGAAAAACACAATTGCTTATTAAATATTTGATTTGAAAAGAGTGATTGAAGTAAAGACTATGGCACAATATTTGCAGTATCTCAATTTGCTAGTATTTCACGAGGAGGCCAATTAGAACTACACTTACAAATCAAACCCAACTTGTTATATTTCTCCTCCTCCCCGAGGACATCTTGCCCTAGTGACATCGTTATGTGAAGACCCAAATAGGGGACAATGTCCAGGGTGCTCATCAAAGATTCTAATGCCACCCTGTGCTCTTTATTCAGTGATTTGGGATTCTCTGCATGAACCAATAGAGCTCTAGAGCTTGTAGGGTGGGAACCCCCAGGTGCAACAAGTCCTGAAGAATCCCTCTTACCACCATTGGTGCCTTGCTTACTGGGTGTAATCCAGCAATGCAGGAACCCTCGGAAGGGATGGACCCAGGAGGTTAGTATTCGATGCATTGACCCCACCAGGATAGGATGCAACAGAAAAAATACCATCTGCACCACTTGTCAAGATCTGTGAAGGATAATCCCAAGAAGCATATGCAAAATCCATTATTTTATGGTTTGCAGAAGAAGGAGTGGGAAGCAACATTTTGAAAAACTACTCAGGCTTCTTTCAACTTGCTCTTTAACCACCAACATATATTAATTTATTATAAACCAGCATTTCTTTCTTGCTTGTATTAAATCTCATTTTTTGCTTTAATATCTGTAAACAGTCGATGCCAAAATGTTTTAAAACAGGAGGATGCTCTCTAAATGGCAGAGATGTCTCTACAAAGTCATATGAATCTGAGCTTAATCTTTTCCATTCATTATTTTTTAGTTTTTGGTTGCAATTTTGTGGAATGGCTTTAATTCTAGGTTCTTCATCTAAAACTTTATATTTTGTCTGATATCTGTAATAAGTGGATGCTAAACGATCAATATTGACATTCCCAACAGGTTCAATAGGAGCTTGCATACATTCAGTGTAATTAACACCAATAATGCTATAATTGTGTTATATTAGCCTTTTGATGGGTAGAAAAATATTTTGAACCTCATACAACGTAATATGTTAAAAGTCATGAAAGTGAAGATAAATAGCTATAGTAATTGCTTATGAATGGTCATATTATATTTATGTATTTATTTATCATTAATTTTTGATAGAAAATGGTATGTGTTGACGTGTTTTTTATGACCACACCAACACAGAATAAAATGTCCAACAGTCACTCTATTCTCTCTTGATCAAAGTATTCCGTATGCTAAGATTGCGTGAAAGATCATGCGTTCAACTCCAAGGTTCCTTATACTGCGAATAGACTCAGTTGGTTGATGTGAATATGCTGGGTATTCCAAGGGGACTTACGTGAGTTGCTCATTCAGAAGAAAGGATTTTCAAATTTCGGGAGATTTGTCAATGAAGCTCGGGTTCTTAAACTAACCAGATAATACTGAATGTAAAAGGATATAAGGATTAGAGATGCTACCATCTACTCCTAAGGGGGTGGAGGGCGAGGATCGACTTAAACAATCTTCAATCCAGACTTTGCTTCGTCTCCCTGCGGACAACTCTGACAAAGTTGGTGCAATCTTCAAAGGATGAGTAAGATGTTCAAATTATGATTCAGCATACACACACCATCACAATGATGCAAGTGAACATACGAATCATAACCGAAGTTAAGTATTGATATTCCAGTTGACCACGCAGGGCGGACTTACCATCAGCAAGCCCGCTAGTGGTATGTGTTGTGACCTTTTCACACATTGCCCCATTCAAATGGGGACCCCCAATTTTTGCTCCATTTTGGTCTTTTGGTGTTTGTTTTGCGTCTCTCTCTCTCTTTGTTCTTCTGGGGATGTTTCTGTATTCGACCTAATTTGAAATTTTGGCTGAGTCTGAAGTGAATATGTGAAATTAGGGTTTTGTTCTTCAGGCTGGATTGAGATTAAATCAAGTTGATAAATTGACATCTGAGTGCAGCCGTGCAGTTAGAGGGCCCAAGACAAGATCCCATTGAAATCTTACTGAAATCTGACAACTTACTATTTTTAGTAAGTACCTAATTTGAGGTCTTTTTCCTCAGAATTTTGGGATTCTAACTACTTCATCACATTTAGGCAGCTTCCAAGTGCCTACACATGAAATTTGAGCAGATTCAGACAACTAGCTATTTTTAGCAGTTCAGCCTTCAGAGGCTATTTTCAGGGTTTAAACGAACAATTCTCCAATGCATGACTGGAGAATGGATCTGGGTTTTCCAAGACCTTCGCGATGGTGTAACATGCAAATCAAGATGGTGACTTTCAACGGTACAGCCTTCTGAGGCTATTTTTAGGGTTTGCATGCAGTAATTTTCAATGCATGTCCGGATATTCCATGTGGGTTTTTCGAGAGCTTCACAACAGTGTGACATGCAAGTAGAGAAGATCAAGTTTCAAGGACTTACTATTTTTAGCCAGTGCCCGCATGTCGACCAGTTTTCTGGGTTTTCTAAGATCCCTCGAACAATGTGACATGCAAACTCATCCGACATCGGATTGACCACTTTCCAGGCACTTACTATTTTTAGCAGCTTCACTCCTGTAGCTCCTCGACACTTCAGTTTCACGAGCAGAGCAACAGGCGACAAAAATCAAGTCAAACTAAGGTCATTTGAGCCACATGCAAGTCAGATTAGGGTTTCCATCTTCGATGCCTAAAAAGTAGGGTAAAAGGCCAAAATTTCGAGAAACGAAGGTATCCCACTGCGATCAGCATCCTTCAAGCAATCTACTGGTAAAATTTGGGCATAATCCGGGCACTTACTATTTATAGTAAGTCGTCTTCGGAACATGGCTATAAATAGTAGGTCAGCACGAGGGGCAGATGTAAATGGGTTCACCAAGCAATGAGGATCATGCCTAGCAAATTTCAAGTCAATCAGAGCTGTGGAAGTCGGAAAATCAAGGGGTTTACTAAAAATAGCAGGCAGGCTAAAGATAACAGGTAAGCATGAGCGACAGGTATGAGAAGGCCAATCAGGCCACGGAGATCACATCCACCAGCTTCCAGTTCAAAGTAGCTAAAATTCCACGAAAAGCCACAAGCCTCCGAAACTTACTAAAAATAGAATGTGAGGGCAAGGGCAAGCAAAGACTTGGAAAATCCTCTAAGGCGTGGAAAACATAAGCTTCACCTTCAAAATGCGCCCAAAGGGTCATGAAGTTAAGAAATTCTCTAAGTGTGGAAAATAATAGCTTGGCATGTCAAATGCGCCCAAGGATGAAGCGCCTTCAAAATTCTACTAAGGCATGAAATGCAAGTAAGACCACCTAAATGCGCCCACCTCAAGGATGAAGCTTGAAAAGTTTCTAAGCTACGAAATAGAAGTACCACCTCTAAAATGCGCCCATCATGCAAGGAGGTGTTCAAGGAATTTTCTAAGGCATGAGCAAAATAGAAGCTCATGGGCTGAAATGGATGTTGAAAAAAATAAAAATTGCTAAGTATGAAAAGTTCCTCTCCCTACCTCAAATGCGCCCACAAGGATGAAGTCAAGGCATAAAAAAAATAAAATCCAAGTGATTAAAATGAAACTTCACTAGGCCAAAGGCGCCCAAGTCAAGGAGGAATGAGAAACTTGGAAATCTCTAAGGCACAAAATGAAAGTTCACCCTCCAAAATGCGCCCAAGTCAAGGTGGGAAGTGACTTCAAAAGTTTCTAAGGAAAAAATGAAAGCAGGCCATGTGGAATGCGCCCACCTTGAAAAATGAGAGCTCACCTAGCAAAAAGCGCCCTCAAACAAAAGCACATAGGCTAATTTGCGCCCAAGGTGGTAGAGAGGCCTCAAAAAGTTTCCAAGGCATGAAATTAAAAGCTCCAAGGGTAAAATATGCCCAAGAAGAGATGAGGGAGGTCATAAAAATTCTAAGTGTTGGAATTAAAAGCTGAAGCTATAAAATGTGCCCTCAACTTGATGTTGCAATGGTAAAATGCGTCCAAGGTAGCTTGCTAGTTGAAATAATTTCTAAGGCTGGAAAATAAAAGCACAAACCTCTAAATGCGCCCTCTAAGGAAGTATGAAGGCAAGACTTAGAATATTTTCTAAGTATGAGGGAAATGAGAGTTCAAGGGGTCATATGCGCCCGAGGTAGGAGGAGGTGAGATACTTAGGAATTTGTCTATGGCATTAGAATAAAATGCCACTGAAGGGAATACGCCTAGAGAGAAGGTAACATAAGGCTGAGGAAAATTTTCTAAGGCAAGTAAATGGAAGTTGACCCCTCTAAATGCGCCAAGGATGGGGAGAGTGGTGTTATGAAAATATTCTAGATTATAAAAATTGCAGCACATAGGGTGGAGAGGCGCCCAGCAGGGGAAGTGAAAGTTAAAAAAGTTTTTAAGTGTTGAGAAATGGAAGCACACCCTTCCATATGCGCCCTAAGCAAGTGCAGCATGGTGAAGAAATTTCTAAGTAAGAAAGTAGAAGCTCACCCCTCTAAATGTGCCCTTGAGGGAGGAAGACTTGAGAAAAGTTTCTAAGTAAAAATGGAAGTTCAAGATGTAAAATGCGCCCTCAAGGCAAACAAGAAGGTTGGCAAAATTTGCCAAGGCATGGAAAATAGGAATGGGCTGTGTAAAATGCGCCTTCAGGAGAAATGAAAACTCCCTAGGCAAAATACGCCAAAACCTTGGGGAGATTGATAGATGATAGGAAAATGCCTAAGGCATTAAAATTGAGGCTTGCCTAGCTAAATGCATCCTCAAGGTAGAAGTTAAGTGGCTGAGACTTGAAGGAAATTTCTAAGGTGGATAAAATAAACTAGGCCTTGTGAAGTGCGCCCAAGATGGAGTTGAAGACATTTTTATTTTCTAAGGCAAAGGCAAAGACAAGGGATGCGCCTAGAGGAGGTATTGATATTAATCTTTCCAGATACAAGGTGATATAAGTTGGAGGGAATTCTTCGGAAAAATATGAGGAACACCAGGATTTTGAAAGGTTTAGGCTACAGGTAAGAAGTATGCCTGGAATTAAAATGGAGCAAACCTTAGTAATTTTTATTATTTTTCAAAAATAATAAAAATTAAACTTACCCCTTCGTCTGGATACACATGGAAATTATGATTTCAGAGGGGAAATTTCTTCTGGGTATTGGACATTTGCCACCGGGAGATGATTTAAGGTTCTTCCACACCTTGCTTGTGTTGTTTCGACAAAGATTTTAGCCTAGCACCCGTTTAACAAATTTCCTAAGGCCTGGATGGATAAAATTTCTAAGGCATGGTAAAATAAAGCTCAAGAGGTCAAATACACTCACAGGGTAGAGATGAAATTTGTCCAAGGCATAGAAGAATTTGAAGATGAAATGAAGCTAGAACATCAAGCATTCAGACGTTGAAAAGTTATAAGTTTGCTGGAAATAATGAACTCTATCAAGATCCAGAGATCAATCAGTCAAAACATGGGAATAAGGTAAGTAAAGTGAATTTATATTATAAAATGTTCTGATGCTTTTGTTTTGTTTTGTAGGATGAACACCAGAGCCAGAGCATGAGGACTTGAGGTGATGAAGTTGGACAACGTTACAACTTTGGAAAAGGGAAACGGCAATGAAGATTTGTCTAAGGCACTAAGAACGTGATGCAAAGGAGGCTAAATGCGCCCAAGGCAGTGGGCTAGAGAAATATGAAAGTTACAAGGAAGAAATGCATCCAAAAATTAAAGCAACGGGAGACTAGAACGGAGAGAATTCCTTGCTCATCACTTTTATATCAACCATATACTCGCCTCTCCTCCTGGTGCAACAGAATTGGCAGACAGAGCAGTGGGAACGCGTTTCTGGATGAGAATCTTCTAGAAGAAGATAGTGGGCATTAATTGCTCATAGTGGGGAGTGGAGAATATTCTGTGCATTCATTGCCCCACTCCTCTCAGTGGCGGTTTTTAGGGCAAAAACCCTAATTAGGGCATATGTGGCTCAATCTGAGCCCTTCATTGTAATTCAATCTAAGCCGTCCGTTGGACTGGGCCAACTATAAAAGGGGCATCCTCCCTCATTTGTAATCTATGTTAGATTAGATCAAGAAATCAGAGAGTAGAGAAAATAGAAGTTAGAATAGTTAGAGAGTTAGCTTAGAAGATAGCTTAGTTTGAAAAGGAAGGAAAACTTTCCCTTTGAAAGTTTTGTAAATGGTTGTTGTGAACACTTTTCATAATACAAAGGTTTATCATTGCATGGTGGTTCTATCTTTTATTGTGAATAGCTAGCAAGGCCTTTTCGTCTTTCCAATTCAGATTGATAGAGTAGAGTAGACTTTATTTTATGCAAGTAGTTGTTAATTGTGGAGTGTGGCGCTTTGGTTTGAGCATATCTTCTTTCATCCATACCACTAGCGGGCTTGCTGATGGTAAGTCCGCCCTGCGTGGTCAACTGGAATATCAGTACCTAACTTCGGTTGTGATTCGTGTGTTCACTTGCATCGTTGTGACGGAGTGCACATGTTGAATCACAATTTGAATATCTTTTATCATCCTTTGAAGATTGCACTGACTTCGTAGAGGTTGTCCGAAGGGAGACGAAACAAAGTCTAGTCTGAAGATTGTTTAAGCCGATCTTCGTCCTCCACCCTTTAGGAGTAGATGGTAGCATCTCTAATCCTTATATCTTTTTATATTCAGCATTATCCGGTTAGTTTAAGAACCCGAGCGTCATCGACAAATCTCCTGAAATTTGAGAATCCTTTCTTCTGAATGAGCAACTCACGTAAGTCCCCTTGAAATAACCAGCATATACACATCAATCAACTGAGCCTATTCGCAACAAAAGGAACCTTGGAGTTGCATGCATGATCTTTCATGCAATCTTAAGCATGCGGAATACTTTGATCAAGAGAGAATAGGGTGACCGTTGGACATTTTATTCTGTGTTGGTGTGGTCACAAAACACACGTCAACAGTATGGATGAAAGAAGATATGCTCAAACCAAAACGCCACACTCCACAATTAACAACTACTTGCATAAAGTAAAGTCTACTCTACTCTATCAATTTGAATTGGAAAGACGAAAAGGCCGTGCTAGCTATTCACAATAAAAGGTAGAACCACCATGCAATGATAAACCTTTGTATTATGAGAGTTTTCCACAACAACCTTTTACAAAACTTTCAAAGGGAAAGCTTTCTTTCCTTTTCAAATTAAGCTAACTTCTAAGCTAACTCTCTATCTATTCTAACTTCTATTTTCTCTACTCTCAATCTAATATCTACTTTTATTGATTACAAATGAGGGGGGATGCCCCTTTTATAGTTGGCCTAGTCCAATGCACAACTTAGATTGAATTACAATGAAGGGCTCAGATTGAGCCACCTATGCCCTAATTAGGGTTTTTTCCCTAAAAACCGCCACAGAGAGGAGTGGAGTAATAAATGAACAGAATATTCTTCACTCCTTTGCAGGAACCACTATGAGCAATTAATGCCCACTATCCTCTTCTAGAAGATTCTCGCCCAGAAACGCGTTCCCACTGTTCTACCTGCCAATTCTGTTGCATTAGGAGGAGGGTAAAAGAGTCTCTAAGATTGTCTCCAGAGTTCGTCTGCTCAGTCTTTCGCATTCATCCCTCCTGTCGTTTCAATTCCTGGATGCATTTGTAACTTTCATATTTCTTCAGCTCACTACCTTGGGTGTACTTAGCCTCTTTCGCATCACGTTCTTAATGCCTTAGCCAAATCTTCACTGCCATTTCTCTTTCCTTGGGAACCTTTTCAACTTTGTCCCAACACTTAGCCATTTCTTTCAACATCTTCTTCTTACTAAACGAACAAAAAGAAGAGCATCAGAACATTATAATATAAACTCACTTCACTTACCTAGTTCTCATGTTCTGACCGGTTGATCTCTGGATCTTGATAGAGTTCATCATTTCCAGCAAAATTTTATAACTTTTCTGAATGCTTGATGTTCTAGCTTCATTCCATCTTCAAATTCTTCTATGCCTTGGACAAATTTCATCTCTATCCTGTGAGTGTATTTGACCCCTTGAGCTTTATTTTACCATGCCTTAGAAAATTTATCCCTCAGAGCCTTAGGAAACTTGCTAAACGGGTGCCAGGCTAAAATCTTCGTCGAAACAACACGAGCAAGGTATGGAGGAATTTTAAATCATCTCCCAGTGGGAAATGTTGAATACCCAGAAGAAATTTCCCCTCAAAATCATCATTTTCATGTGTATCCAGACGAAGGGGTAAGTTTAACTTTTATTATTTTGAGAGAAAATAATAAAATTGCTAAGGTTTTCTCTATTTTAATTCTGGACGTATTCCACACCTGCAGTCTTCATTTTCCTGTCTTGGCATTTTTTCCTAACTCCTTGAAGAATTTCCTTTTCTCGCTCACGGGCACAGTTCACCTTGCCTTTGGAAATTTTAACACCACCCCCTAGGCGTACTTCACACTTTCACCTTTGAAAATGCCTTAGAGGAATTTAAATTCTTCGACTTTACCCATGAGGGGCGCATTTTCTTGTATCAACTTCCACTTTAGCTCCCTAGGCATTTCCATGCCTTAACCATTTTCCCTGGGCGCATTTCACCTTATGTGCTTCCATTTTCAATCTTGGGCCCATTTCATGTACGGTGAGGGAAATTCCCACGCCTTAGAATATTTATCCTTCATCTTCTCCTTAGGCGTAATTTCCAACTTCAGCCTGTAATGCCTTAGACATCTTATATCCCTTGTCTGCTTTGAGGGTGCATTTGAGGTGAAGAGGAGGAACTTTCTTGCCTTAGAAAAATATTTCCAAACTTTATTCAACTTGCCAAGAGCGCATTTAGCATGTGCTGGAGGAACTTCAACACTTAGAGAAATTTCTAACATCCTCCCTTCATGAGGGCGCATTTCCCACATGCTACTTCCATTTTTTTTTTCATACTTAGAAACTTTTCTTAAAACCACACCATCATTCCTAGCTTGGGCGCAAATGAGGTAAGGAGGAGGAATTCTCATTGCCTTAGAATTTTTTGTAGTCAAGCCCCATGAGGGCGCATTTGCTATGTGGAGGAGGAAATTGCTTAGGCCTTGGGCGCATTTTACTAAGCTTCTTGCCTTGGGCGCATATGAGGGTATGAGGAGGAAATCTCCCATACTTAGAAACTTTTTGCCATGTCCTCATGCCTTGGCGCATTTCACATGTGGCACTTCCATTTTTCCACGCCCTAGCATATCATTGCTTCTTGAGCGCATTTTACCCTTGGCTCTTCAAGATGAGGGCGCATTTAGGCATGTCCACTTCCATTTTCTTCACTTAGAATCTTTTTAAACATCACCTCAACCTTGAGGGCGCATTTCTCATAGGGAGGAGGAACCTTTTGCCTTAGAAACTTTTCTCTCATCCCCCTTGTAGCCTTGGGCGCATTTGAGGTAGGGTGGAGGAATTTCAAATACTTAAAATATTTCCTCAAGCCTTCCTTCCATGAGGGCGCATTTAGGGGTGTGAGGAGGAATTTCTCCACACTTAGAAAATTCTCAAACATCCTCCCTCTTGCTGGGCGCATTTTATACTTCAAACTTCTATTTTCAACGCCTTGGACATCTACCTTTCACCCTCCTTCTAGCCTTGGGCGCATTTTCCATATGCTACTTCCATTTTGATGCCTTAGAAACTTTATCCAAGTGACCTTTTCATGCTGGGCGCATTTGACATGTAGTGGAGGAACTTGCTGGAGCCTTGGGCGCATATGGAGGTGTGAGGAGGAACTCCTCAAGCTTGGGCGCATTTCACCCTATGAGGGGGAATTTTTTATACTTAGCGTTTTTCCTCAACAACTTCTCATGCCTTGGGCGCATTTCACCTAGGGAGGAGGAAGTTTCATTGCCTTAAGAATTTTCTTGCCATGTCCTCCTAGCTTGGGCGCATTTGAGGTAGGGTAGAGGAATTTTCAACATCCTCTCACACCTTGGGCGCATTTCACATAGGGTGGAGGAATTTTCATACTTAGGATTTTTGATGCCAGTCTTCATGCTTGGGCGCATTTCATCTTTTCTCTTGCTAGTTTCCACTCGTGGACTTAGAATTTTAAATGCTCCCAGCTACCTCTTGCCACTCTATTTTTAGTAATTTTTTGGAGAAGTGAGACTTTTGTGGCCTTTTATCTGTTCCGAACCTGAAGCTGGTGTGTTGTGCTTCTTGTGACCTCGCCACCTTGTTTATACCTGTTGCCCAAGCTCATTTTCTATTTTTAGCCCGCTTGCTATTTTTAGCAAACCCTAAAATTGCTTGACTTCTGCAGCTCCGTTTGACTTGGATTTTTCACTACGTGGTCCTCATTGCTTGGTGAACCTGTTCACACCTGTCCCTCATGTTGACCTGCTATTTATAGCCCTGTTCTGGAGGTGACTTACTATAAATAGTAAGTGCTCGGATTGTGCCCAAATTTTACCGGTGGATTGCTTGAAGGGTGCTGATTGTGATGGGATATCTTCGTTTTTCAAAATTCTGGCTTTTTACCCTACTTTTTAGGCATTGAAGTAGGAAACCCTAATCTGACTTGCATGTGGCTCAAATGACCCCTGTTTGACTTGATTTCTGTTGCATGCCATTCTGCTTGCTGAACTGAAGTGTCGGGTGGCCACCAGAGTGAACCTGCTATTTATAGTAAGTGTCCGAAAAGTGGTCAATCTGATGTCGGATGAGTTTGCATGTCACAGTGCCCGTGGGATCTCAAAAAAACCCAGAAAAACCCAGAAAACTGGTCGACATGCGGGCACTGGCTAAAAATAGTAAGTCCCTGAAAACTGATCCATTCTGCTTGCATGTCACATCACTGCGAACGTCTCGCAAAACCCACATGGAATATCAAGACATGCACTGAAAATCTCTGCATGCAAACCCTAAAATTAGCCTCGGAAGGCTGAACTGCTGAAAGTCCTCATCTCAGTTTGCATGTTATATCATCGAGAAGCTCTTGAAAAACCCAGATTGATTCTCCAATCATGCATTGGAAAATCACATGTTTAAACCCTGAAAAGCCTCTGAAGGCTGAACTGCTAAAAATAGCCAGTTGTCTGATTTTGTTCAAATTTCACGTGTAAGCGCCTTGAAGTACCTTGACTGTGATGGAACAGTCAGAATTTCAAAATCCTGATGAAAAGCTCCCAGATTGAGCACTTACTAAAAATAGTAAGTTGTCAGAACTTAGTGAAAATTCAGTGGGATCCTACTGGAAGCCCTCTGACAGCAATGTTAAGCTCAGATGCCAATTAGCCAACTCAATTCAGCTTCAAACTGTTCTGAAGAGTGAAACCCTAATTTCACAGACTTAGCCAAAATTTCCATTAGATCAAACGATAGGACATCCCTGAAAGGGCAAAAATATCAAAAGATCAGAGAGACGCAAAACTAAAGCCAAAAGACCAGAATGGAGCAAAAATTAGGGGGTCCCCATTTGGCATGGGGTGATGTGTGAAAAGGTCACAACAGTATGTTTTGACATAACTAAAGCCATTAATGAGAACTATATTATGTCTTAATTATAGGTGTTATAAATTTTGTAAACCCTCACAATCAATCTTTCTATCTACTTCTGGACTCTGCTGTATGTGTGTTTATTTGTGCATGAGTGCATGCATGCATGTGCATTTGAGGTGCTCATGCATGCTATCTTGTAATTTGACATGGACAGATTGATTGTCAGACCTGCAAATTGTCAGGCTTGAGCATTAATATTGACTCAAAATTACACAAAGATAGCATTCTGATTTGTTGTTTGACATTGTTGTCTTCACACAAGGCTCCAACCATGTGCATGTTAATAATTTTAGTTTACTTAATAATAGGGATATTATATATATTATTCTAGCATTTGTTGGAGACTTCAGTTGTTTTCTTGTAGTTATATGTATTTACCCATTAACACAAGCAGTAAACATGGTTAGCAAAGGCCTTTATTTGTGGGTACTTGCACTTCAAAGTAGGTGTTGATGTTATAGCAGTGGGATATATCTTTCTCTCAAATTTAAAAATGATGGATAAATAATGCCAAGGCAAGTCGGACTTGCTATATATAATAATTTTATGAAGATTCACCTTGTTTTTTTTTAAAAGAGGCCAACCCAAATGAAGAGTCACCTAGTTGTGTATAAATACAAGGTGATGATCATTCATTTGATCATCAAGTTCATTCATCATAATTCGCATTCCTAGAAGAAGTTCATACTTGAGCAGCAGATCATCATCTTATAGCAGCAGATCATCATTTTATAGCAGTAGACTGATATCAAGGAGAAACATATTCATTTGTATCTTTGCATCTAGGAGAGTTGCTATTATTCATTGTATCAAATTCGGCATCATGTTGGGCTTGAGTTGTAAGCAAATTTCTGCTCTTATTCCTTCAATATATAAGAGATATATTTGCTGGGTTTTTCTCCCTTGAGTAGGAGGGTTTTCCCAGGGTATCTTGTTGTGTTCATTGTCTCATGTGTTGCATTTTCTGATTGCTTTCATTTCTGATCCTAAGTCTAACATGGTATCAAAGCGGGTCTAAGAAAAGATTTGATTAGATTTGTTTAAGCAGTCAAGTCAACTTTTCATCTAGGGCAGATCTTGAAGTATCGCAGATCTAAGGTTCAAATTATTTCTGACCTAAGGGCAGATCTTTGAAGGTGAATTTGTGCAGAAAAAGATGGTGAGCGGTGTCAAGGTAGAAGATAGGCTTGATGGAGCTTCAAACTTCAACTCTTGGAAACCCAGGGTACTCATTGCATTAGAGGAGAATGATCTTCTTGATTTCGTGGAAAGTGATATGCCCGAGCCTTCCGATGATACTGAGAAAATCCAGTGGAAGAAAAATGGCACGAAAGCTAGAAAGATCATGATAGACTTTGTGATGAATCACCTAGTAGCGATCATCTCCAAGTTGAAGATAGGTAAATAAATGTTTGATACTCTAAAAGGATTGTATGAGATCAACAACACCAGCAGAGCCCTTGCTTTGAAACAACAACTTCACCATTTAAAAATGGCTAAAGATGATTTAGTCATCTCATTCTTTATGAAGATTGCTGATTTGAGAGATTAGTTGAGCGCTATTGGGGATATAATTGCAGACAAAGATCTTGTTATGTTGGCACTAAATGGTCTTCCTCAATCTTGGGAACCCTTTATTTAGAACATCAGTGGGAGATCCAAGTTGCCCAAGTTTGATCGTCATCGAGCTGATTGTATTCAAGAAGAGTCTAGGTTGGCAGCAAGAGGAATTGGGCGAAACTATCATGATGTAGAAAATCAAGTTCTTTCTACACATACTTCTAGAGAAAGAGGCAAAGGAAGAAAGAGGAATAGAGACAAAGAATCAAATTCTGCCCCAGAACCGAAGAAGAAGAAGGATCTCTCTCACATCCAATGTTTCGGGTGTGACAAGTACGGTCACTTTGCTCGAGATTGCAAATTAAGGTCTACACAACATGTTTCTACTGCGGAAATTGACATAGGGACATCTCAGAAGGACCCTAGCTCTAAAGTTGATTCAAAAGGTTTCTCATTCTAAAGTCGATCAATTTCTTCGAAGAGAAGGAAGTGACATTCAGAGGGAGTCAAATTTAGAGAATTTAAGGCACATGTTGAGAGCTTGTCCAGGAAAATGATTAAGGTTTTGAGATAGGTCAGTGGAGGGGAGTTCACTTCCAGAGGATTTCTTTGAAATCTCTATGGCAAGGATCAAGAGGGAGTTTTGTGACTCACTAAGAAGAAGTGAAGGTTGCAGTGTTACAAGGCCAAGTGCAAAATCCTTGGAAGACCTCTTCAACAGCTGAGAACAAAATTGACCAAGACAGTTAATCTGGATTTGACATTGGTAGCTCCGCAAACCTATTTAGAATAGGGTGATCTGGGATGAGGTCGAGGAGGATAGTCCTGGACTCGAGCAAGTCAATAGTGCCGGAAGTGTGCATTGGAAACCGCTCCTCTAAGGCAAGCATTGCAGACAATCTTGGATGAGGAGGTCGGGAGGTTGATGCAAGTACTTGGAGCTCTAGAGGGAGTCACATCATCATGAAGATTTGTTGTAATGTATATTTCTCTGAGACGGAGAAATATGAGGTGAAAGCCCTTGTAGTGTATATTTCTCTGAGACGGAGAAATATGAAGTGAAAACTCTTGTAGTGTATATTTCTCTAAGAGGGAGAAATATGAGGTGAAAGCCCTTGTAGTTTATATTTCTCTGAGACGGAGAAATGTGAGGTGCGAACCCTTGTTCATCTCTGTTGACTGAGATGAGACGTCATGTTGAGAGACTCCATGATGACATCACGTTGAGAGACTCCATGATGAACCCTTGTACTTGTGTTTCTTTCCACACATGGGAGTAGCCATGGTGGACGTCATGTCGAGAGACTCCATGACGACATCACGTTGAGAGACTCCGTGATGAACCTTTGAGTTTTCCACAAATGGGTGTAGCCATTGTGGGCGTCATGTTGAGAGACTCCATGACGTGGATATCTGGAATGATACCTCCCTAGCTAAGAGGGAGTGTTGATGTTATAGCAGTGGGAGATATCTTTCTCTCAAATTTAAAAATGATGGATAAATAATATCAAGGCAAGTCAGACTTGCTATATATAATAATTTTATGAAGAGTCACCTTGTTTCTTAAAAGAGGCCAACCCATATGAAGAGTCACCTAGTTTTGTATAAATACAAGGTGATGATCATTCATTTGATCATCAAGTTCATTCATCATAATTCGCATTCCTAGAAGAAGTTCATACTTGAGCAGCAGATCATTATCTTGTAGCAGCAGATTATCATTTTGTAGTAGCAGACTGATTTCAAGGAGAAACATATTCATTTGTATCTTTGCGTCTAGGAGTTGTGCTATTATTCATTGTATCAAATTCGGCATCGTGTTGGGCCTGAGTTGTAAGCAGATTTCTGCTCTTATTCCTTCAATATATAAGAGATATATTTGCTGGGTTTTTCTCCCTCGAGTAGGAGGGTTTTCCCAGGGTATCTTGTTGTGTTCATTGTCTTATGTGTTGCATTTTCTGATTGCTTTCATTTATGATCCTAAATCTAACAGTAGGTACAAAATTTGATTCATCACAAAGATCTTGAATGTCTGGATATTGATTGTTATTTGTGGTTGAGTATGACCCTCAGCTGAAAGGTACATAGACATGGGGAATGAAGGTTTTATGAGGAGAATTTCTTGTCCTTTGGGAGGCAGGCCAGATGTTATGGCATATTAATTTATTAGAAGTCATCTTGCACATAAAGGTTTCATTATGATATGATGTTCAGTATTACTGTCTCGATGCAAGGCTCTAAAAGTTAAGTTTACATGTTTAAAGCTTGTATTTTTGATATTCTGGGTGTTGTTTAAGACACTGTAGTGTTTATGGAAAAATTAATGACTCTTGTAGTAAATTGAAAGTCTCTACCCATGTGCATTACTAGTAAAAGTAATTGTTTGTGGCTATCATCACTTCAAAGTACATCTAAATTTTAATTTGAGATCTCATACAATTTTGATGTTTAGATGTCTGTGGTTGTAGGTGGATAAATTGATTGTCAAGCTTGCACAATTTTCAAACTTGAGCATTGGTACGCTTTTCTTCAATGATGCCTATTTTAACCATCTTAATTCTTATAGTTCTTTATTGATTTGTATGTGTGATATACAGTTGCACATAGTTATGCAGACATAAAATAGAGAATGAATAATTTATTCAAATATAGTTTAGTAAGAGTTATGATGATGGCCTTTGCTCCTCATAAAATGGTATTTAGCATCTCCTGAAGCTATTCATACCATACTGCTAGTTGTGCTTCAGATGACATGATATTTTCATGAAAGTCCATAATGGTATGTCTATAATGTAATACAGCAAATATTTATTACCATTCTGTAGACTAGAATGTTAAAACGCATAACGGAAAGGAAGAATCAAGCCATCATGGAAATGGTCAAATCCATAATGCATTCCGCTTGTTTACCTAAATTCTAATGGGCTGAAATGATCAATACAACCATTCATATTCTTAATAGGTTGTTTTAAAGGCATTAAATCTTTGAACACCTCTGGAAATGTGGGAGAAAAATAAATCTAGTGTTTCCCACTTAAGGATATTTAGAAGTCCTATGTTCGTATTCATTCCAGAAATCGAAAGGAGGAAAGTTGATCCAACTTCTTTCAAATGTGGTTTTGTAAGATATGGATGAAACACAAAAGGTCTAAGACTTAGATCCTTTTAAAAGGAGTTCATATTAAGTAAAAATGTTCCTATTCTTCAGAAACCTTTTTCCATCCAACCTACTTAAATTGAAAACCTTGAAGAATCTTCTATTTTAGATAAAAGTAATCAAAGTCAAATTGATGAAATTATGGGGGAAGGAGTTTCTAGAAAACCTCAACCTAAAATATCTAAATGGGCTCAGACTCTAATCCAAGAAGCTAACCTAGAGAATCCTTATTCACAAAAAATGACCGTGAGTCAACATCCATATTAAGTTTTAACGACTTTATATGAAAGTGAACTTCAAACCTGTGAAGAAGCTAATAAATATGAGAAGTGGAGGGATGCAAAAAAATTATAGTATGATGCTCTAATTAGAAACAAGACTTGGGGTCTTTCCTTCCACCTTAAAAAATAAATGTTGATTACTGTTGGTTTATAAACTATGTTACTGGGTTCTTTGGTTTAGGCTCCCGTGCCTGCTCCGGGAGCGTTTGGGTCTGGGAGCGGCTTGGGGAGTGCCTGGGAGTGGACCCACAGGGAACCTGGGGCTGCCTGGGTGCTCCCAAAAGGACCCAAACTATCATGAAGTTCATAATTACACATATTAACCTGCATTTTCCTGTAAGTTTCTAAAATCTATATAAAGGCCTTACAAATTTGTAAGCAAATGGAACTCCACTCAGCTCAAGCCCGACTGTAATCAGTGACAATCTCAACCTCCATATCAAGTTTTGACCACCTAAGAGATTTTACAGCAATGAAATATTCTTTCTTGAAAGATTCCAGGGCATTGATAGTAGCATATATGGATTTAAAATCTGTGATTCTATTTGAAAAAGCATATTTATTTAATATTCGCAATTCTATTAAACAAAGCATATTTATTTAATATCTACATCTGTGGTAGCATATATGGATTTAATATCTGCAATTATATTTCTTCATCTAAGTCAAAGCATTGGAGTTAAAATTTTGAACAAAGTTTAAAAAAAACTTACTCTTAAGGTTTCAGGGATTGTGAAAACCTTGTATTCTCAATGTCTTTATTTCATGTTGATTGATGATTGATGATTGATGAAGTATCATACTACCAAATGTGTTTACAACTCTGTATATTTTTAATTTTTTTTGCATATATATATATATATATACACACACACAGCCGTACCCAAACGTACCATACCCAAGGGAAAAAAAAATTCTGTACCAGCATACCTGTATTCCGTATCTGTACCTCACCCATACCAGAACTGGAAACTTAGTCTATAAAGTCAAATAAAACTGCAATGTTGAAATAGACAAATATAAGACAAGGTTAGTCATTAGAAGCTTTATTCAGCAATATGGTATAGTTTATGTAATGTCTCTAGCAGGATTGTTAGCTCAAATCCACTAAATTTTCTTACAATCATTCAGATCCTAACTCTTTTTGATCACCTTGTTCTCAATGTGAGGACAATGAAAAATAACCTGCAAAATATTGGCTGCTAGCCAACCAAATTACATTAATTTCAAATTTGTAGAATCAATCAATGCCAAAATGGCAGATGGTGATGCAAATTTCGATCAAGCCAACTTGATTGATAACAAATGCATCAATGCCAAAATGATGGACTGTATCACCTGATGCCGATACATGCCAAGTTAGCGGAATAAGATATAAAATGAAATGGATTTGGTGGATAAATTGACCAGGATCTTTTTACAATGATAGCAAGTATCTGACAGTGAACTGTCCATGATCTTTAACAAAAATAATCAATTATTGGCGGTAAATTGTCCAATTATTACAGTAGTGAATGATAAGCATTAACAAATCTTCTAAAACTAAATCCAGGTATTCCGTATTATGTTAAACAATTATTCAATATTCTGAATATTGACATTTTGTTTCAAACAGTTGGCAAATAATCTGCATAAAATATAAGATACTTGGAATTAAAGTTGATATGCTTGAGAGTTCGATGGAGGATGAAACAATGCTGCAATCAGTACCCAAATCCAAACTACTGAAACCTTAAACACTTTAGATCAACAACAAAAGGTCACCACAAAACAGGCTGATATTACAAGTACAATACTGAAATAAACAGCTGGTATGAACCTGCTGTTCCAATGTATGTTGCAGCTCCAATAAGGTTGTGTTCATTACAAATGATGTATCCAACAAATAATTTACTTCTAATACTGAACATAGAGAAATTCTGGTCAGATGATATATATATGGAAAATAAAGGAGCGACCCACAACCTCAAACCATTAACATCTCCTATTATTTCCAAGGTCGATGGTATGACTGCCTAGAAGATGCAGTGCAGACCCAATATTTGCTATGGCAGTCATTAGGAACTGCAATTCCAACATAAGTGAAGTGTCTAATTTTGAAATCATTTACTATCAATAATATGCATCGAGCCAACTATTATGGTATGATAGACTAATACTACTTTACAAATAAGATGCAGCCTGTACAATTCTGTTTGTCAGAATATGTTTCCTAGAAAGAGATGGCAAACTCAAACTATTACAGACTCACAAAGATTGTCTCCTATATGCTTCCAACACGTCAAAGCTAGGGTTTCATCCTCAAAACTGAAAGCTGATAGTATGACAAACCAAACAAACCCTAACCCTGCCAAACAGTCATGAATGCTGCCTTTGTCTTATCTTTCTTTACTGATAAAAATATTTGATGTTATAAAGCTGATAATTCTATTGTTTGTGATGCCTAGTTGTTGATACGAGCATGAAACAGGGCTATTGTGAAATTCTGCCATCACACATATAGGAAGTGTTGTTCTGATAGGCAATCTGAAACATCATTTTTTCTCCCTTAAAGGTTGGAAACCTTTCTGAATTGTTGCCATTGGAAACCACATATAGGCACCACTATTGATTGTTCATGTCATTTAGAGGTTGCCAAGACACTCGATTGTGCCCTTAAAGCATTCTTCTCCCTTAAAATCTCTGATTTTCTAACCAGTCACCTTTTTGCTTCATTCACGATCCTTAAAACCAATCAATGAGAACCAGATTCTATTTTGGGGGACATATGCCAGTTAAGATGGCAGGCTGGTGACTTTTTTCTTCTCCTACCACTTTAACCTCATTTTCCTCTGCTAGGCATGCATCAATGGCATATTTGCCAATTATGATGACTGAAGTGCTTATTTTCTGCACTTTTGGCACTAAACAGACTGAAATTATCTCTCATGTGTGGCTTGAGGTCACTACTGCCACTTGAAGATCGACTGTAAGTCACAAGTGTGCCTATTCATGCTATTCCTGCCACTCGGACGAGGTCAAAACTCTTAAAGGCATGGTTTTAAACAACCTTTTCCACTTATAAGGACTGTTCATATGCACATAGGCATTTATTTTTGACATTTATGTCACTTGGAAGATGCTTATTAGACCCAGGTGCTCATTGCTACTACCTTGGCACTTGACTGAACTAGTTGCTCATGAAGTCTTCTTTGGTCACTCAATAATTGTCATACTTGATTCTCAAGCATGCCTTATGAAGCCTCTTGTTGCTTACTTGTCACATAGGTACTTAGAGCAGTCACACATGCCACCTTGGCACTTGACTGAACTAGTTGCTCATGAAGTCTTCTTTGGTCACTCAATAATTGTCATACTTGATTCTCAAGCATGCCTTATGAAGCCTCTTGTTGCTTACTTGTCACATAGGTACTTAGAGCAGTCACACATGCCACCTAAGGATATACTAGGTGCTTCTTTTACACTTATGTCATTAATCAGCATGCTATCTCAGACCTAGGCATTTATCTTTGACATTTATATCACTAACCAGCATACTCTCTCAGACCTAGGTGCTTGTTTAATGCATCTTTGTCTTATCCTTCTCCTTGTATGCTTAAAGTGCCTTCCACCAAGCTCCTGATCTAACCTTCCATCATTCTTTGCTTTCATTTGTTCCTTGGCCAACAAACAAAACAATGTCAAGCACGACAACCATTTCTCAGCATGGAGCAAGCGAGAAAATGTATCTGGGCAAAATACTAACATATGGCTTCCATATGCAACCCTTCAACAGACAAAAATGACAAAACATACAGAAAAGGGCTTAGTTGGAAGTACTGTATGGGCACAACATGTTTCACCTGTAATGCTCTTTTGACAAAAATGTTAATGAGGAAAGAGCAAAGTCATGCATGTTGTCATAAAGTTCTTTTTCTGTAGTTGTCCTAGGATAAGCATAAAACTACTTTGCTATACTTACATTGTGAAAAGTGTCATACCATGAATCTGTAATATAAACACTAAAACTATGCTGTATGACTAGGTCACGAAATCGAATCTAACTTTTCCTAGTCCATGGAAAGTTCCAGATTAGGCTAAGCTACTGATATGACAACAGGGAAGAACTCCCTTTTGAATCTAGAAGTTAACACTAACATTCTTGTCTGAATGAGAAATGGGGAGCGATAATGAGTATTGGAACATAAGTAGCCACACTGAGAGAGCCAACCAAGATATGAGAAGACTATTTCTTAACCTCAATTAAGGACAATGTTAGTTGTAGTGTAATTTTAGTTGGATTTCAAAATTTTGATACATTATAACTTCTTGATGAGCATTGTAGTTGTGTTCTGACTTCAATTTTGGCCATCCTTTAGAGGCACAGAAACCTACATTACATTCAATTGAAGCAGATAAAAAATATTTTGCATTCCCTCTTTTGCTTTTCTGTTCCAATCTGTGGTTTTTGAGACATTAACCTCCTATTTGTTCTTTCGGTGCCTAGTAATGGTGTGATTCATTATTTTATACCCAGGAATCATTGTTACAAAGAGCTGCTGGCCCTTTGATGTGTTTACTGCATATTAGGCTCTAGCTATGGACTATGTATAGTATTTTTAGTTCATTTTTCTTCTTATATGATAAGGTAGCATTGCATATCTAACAGAAAGCTGGTACATTTGAAGCACTACAAAAAAAATGCTATTATCTATGGATTAAATTCATCATGTGTTGTGGCTGACTGATTACAATCACTCACATTTAGTGGTGGACAGTGATGCATTGCTCAAAAGAGAAACAGTTACCCTGACAGAAGCATTAAGGATGGCAAATAATGCTGTGTTGCTGGCCATTATGACTGTCGCTGCTCTTTTATCCGTAAGTTACATTGCTGTAAATATAAACAATTAGTAAGGTAGGGGTCTCAATGTTGTAGTATTTTGATCTTTCAGTAGTTATTTTGACTCCACCTGATTTGCAGGATAGTTACATTAAAACTCTTCATGTCATGCCAGATAAAAGCAAAGTGATCGGCACTTCAGAGGTGTTGAATGTAAGACCCCTTGTACATCCCTGTCCTTGAATGTTCAGAAATCATTGTATCAGTGTTTCTAGGCGATGAAGAATGCTGAGGGTCTATTTATTTTTTGATGATAAATTTGATCTTCACAGGTTCCCAAAAATAAAGGCATAATTTTTTGTGTTCATTTTTGTCACGATTCTGTCCAATAAGATGTTATATGCTATTTGTGTTGACTCTTAAACACCTTGAAGCTAGAACTACCAAATGTTTAGTCATGTTTTGGGGTTGGCAGCATCGGTAGTAGTAGACAATTAGTGTGAAAGTACATTAAAGTTTCCGTAAAATGAAAGTAGAATTTTTGAAATTGTATCATTGCCATGCTTCTGTTTAAAGAGATGTTTTGTGCTACTTGTCTTGAATCTCACGTTTAGTCATGTTTGGGGTTGGCAGCATTGTTAATTGTTTTAATACAAACTAGTTAGGTAATTAGGATGACAATGCATGTCTTAAAATTCTATCCAGGTTAACAAATTGTAGATTCCAGGAGGAGAAATTGAAACATCAATATACGCCTACCTTTCTGGTATAGCTAAGCTGAAATTATTTCAGAAACAAAAGCTCAAATTTTACACTTTTAAAGATTCTTTCTTGACATTCTATCTGTTTCAATATTTGCAGATTTTGCAACACTCTGGCAATGCTGTAGTTGGGTTTGGAGCTGGTTATAGTGTCAAAGCATCAGTTGAACGAGCTGCTTTTGACTGTCCATTTCTTAGTGGTGGTTTGGTTCAGGTATAAGTTCAATCTCTTTTTCTAAATTTGTTCTACGGTATTAGATGCTTATATTTTATATTAAAATATTTACAGCGAATCCTTTGTTTGTTTATTCATGAAATGATGAATTCTATTTCTTTTTATTTTTGTTTCTCAAGGTGTCTGATCCTTATATTTAATATGAGTACTTAATATATGATGAATTCCTTGCTTTATTTGCTTATGGTTAAGAGGTTTTTTAAATTATCCAGCTTGAACATGTCAAAGTTAAGATTCCGATGATACCTATTCTGTGATATCTCTTGTTGGATATTTTGAGATTTTGTGATATTTTGTTTTGTGACTGATTTAAAACCTGCGCTAAATTATTGCAATAGAAAACTTTGCACTATATTTTTCCAGCATAAAATGTAAAGAACTAAGATTAAACTAGTCAAAACCCGAAATGCAAATGCAAATTTTGTACTTATTGATTTTTTTATTTTTTTGTTTTCAGATTTAGGACAAAACTGAAAATAACGCTTAGACAAATTGAAGTCTTAAGAAATAATGATTTGCAATATGAAAACTATAATTTCAATTATTAGTTTTTCCTGAAATATAAATACTAGTAGATAAATACTATTCAGATCTACTGCTGAAGCTGAACGCTGCCTACGATTACGATAAGAAAGTTAAATAATTCTATAAGGAATCATAAAACCAACTCCTAATAAGGCACACAATATTTATTAATTTAAAATCCTATAAAACTACTTCAGATCATAGCCTTAGAAGGAGACAATTTTTGATACCTCCTCTCCTTTTGTCTGCCTTGTTGAAGACACTTTTTTTTATCAAATGAAGTTTATTTTGTGGAAGAATTTGTCAATTAAAAATTCTGATCGTAGCTGTTTGAAGGGTGGCAACTAGTATATATTGTGGCCCCGCCATGCTAAGGAAGGAGATTGTAATATTTGAAGGTAATTTGTCCCCCAAACAAAACACCGAATTATGCCCAAATTTGCCGAGTAAAAACATTACAACAAACAATACCTAAGTATTAATTCCTTTCTTCGTAATCACAGCAATAATAAAATCAATAGGATGCAGCCAAAATTAATAACCTTTCATCGCATGAATTTCCATTCTAAATATTTACTGAAAAATGCCAATCACAGCGATTCAATTTATTCATCAGCATATGCCCTATTGCATGATGTGACAAGCACACATAAAATAATTAATTCAAAAGCATTTCAAAGTGTGAATAATCAGGTGCAGCAGCGACTAAATATAATTATGGATTTTGTTAATCATGGAATAATTCGCCCAAATTTAAGAGAAACTTTCAGCAAATAATTTTGCATGAAATAAGAGCAGATTGCACCCAGAAAATTTAGCAAATAGAAGAGTAAATCCTTTCCAGATTGGCACAACAGCTGATGATGCCTCAAACATCGATAATTGCATCAAACTGTCCAATAAAGATTTGCATACAGCAGTTGACAAGATCGACGGTTTTCGTCCTCAATCTAACAACAATGTTTGGAGTGGTTTCTTTCTTTAGAATATGTTCTCAAGGCTTTTCAACTTTGAAGCTCCAACAAAAAGACTCAAGTTTTGAAAATACCTAATAATTTGTTGTACCCAAACCAAATATTTTGCTTCATAAAGGCATTTTGCTTAAAATGGTCTAAACCTTGTAAAATGATGTCAAAACATAGGTTTTGGGCAAATCAAATATGGCCTTTGAGTTAGTGTGATGCCACGAAGATACTGACAAAATTTGAAAAAATTGAAAATTAGGGTTTCTGGACCCCTGTTTTTAGGTCAAAAACCCTAAAAATTGAAACTTGTTAGAATTGGCTGAAAATTGTTTTGATTGGTTTATTTTGCTTCACGATCACAATGGTGAAGTCAAATTCAGTTAAAACTTAGTTTAAGCTTGGTGGGTAGTTTTCGTTTTTTCAACTGAAAAGTTAGGTTCTCTGAGCTCTTAAATTGCAGATGGCCAGGTACCAGGTGTCAAAAGCTAAGCTCGAAACGCTTTGGTAATGTTTCTATGATGAGTTTTGTTCGAAAAGATGCTTCATCTTAGAGGGGTTTTTCGACAAAGTGAAAATGTTGAAAAAATGGCTAATTCAGGAGCAAAAGCTCACCTGTGAGTTAGGGGCATCCTTGATTCTGGAGGCCTAGATCAA
This sequence comes from Sequoiadendron giganteum, assembly GCA_007115665.2. NCBI lineage: Eukaryota > Viridiplantae > Streptophyta > Pinopsida > Cupressales > Cupressaceae > Sequoiadendron > Sequoiadendron giganteum. Next base: position 610,578,764 of record CM021107.1, on the reverse strand, counting down.
CTTTTTACGCTGTGTCTCTTCCAAAGGAATTTATTCGGAATCCTGTTAGCTTCGCGATGAGCCAGCCAGCCAGTCCAACGGATCAGTATATCACCTGAAACTGGAGATTGAACGCAAAACGGGGGAAATTGAAAATGACTGTCTGGAGTGAAAAGCCCGCCTCTTAGCCAGGGGCGGCCATCTTTTTGAGGCTCCAGATGAGGTTTTCTGATCAAGTGACACCTAGGAGGTTTGTTTCAGTCTTGAGCCGGCCTCGCAATGCATCCGTTAGAGGGTGAATCCGAGTTGCTGAGTTGCCGGTATCAAAGGTCAAACTTGAGGTTCCAAACATCATCAAAATTGTCCAGAAATGTCAAAAGCACCCCTAGAGGCCAGGGGCGCCCAAGGTTTTGAAGCCTTGAATTCAGTCTGTTTGATGATTTTAAATGCTCATCCTGTTCGTGTTGGTTCCAGCTTTCCGTTGCATATCTTAGCTGGGTCAGATGACTTCTCAGCAGCCTGTAGCCGGAGGTTCAATGGATTTTAGCCAGTTTGGAAAATGGCTAAGTCTGGGAGGAAAAGCGCCCTTGGAGGCCAGGGGCACCCATGTTTTTAAGCTGTCAAATGATGTTTTTACGAGAGGTGCTCTCCAAGAGCTCTTGTTCAAAATCTAGTCAGCTCCGCAGTGAGCCTGTTAGCTCATTCTGAAGTTTTGTCGAACATCAGGAAATGTGAAGTGAAGTAACGTCAAAATCACTATGAAAATGATAGAAACCGTCAGCCGGTCAATCCGACATGTCAGTCAATCGGGATCAGTGATCAAACGTGAGCTCCGATGAGGTTTTCAAATCCAAATTTTCAAGAAAATGATTGTCTGGAAAAGGATGCCTAAAGTCAAAGGTTGACTTTTTGAACTGAAGAGAAGTGGTGCGCATGAAAGGTGGTTTCAGTTAACTAAAAATAACTCTTTAGTTAATTGTTTTCAAGGTCAACTTCTTCTAAGCCTATTTTTGGCTTGTAATTGAGCGAGATTAGCTTGCATGTGCCAGTTAACTGAACTGTTGAAGGTGGTACCCTAATTAGGGCATATTTTTCATTCAGTTAACTGTTTTGAGAGCCAATTAGAGGCTATGCGTGTATTTTGAAGGTCCAGTTAGAGTTCAAGTGCATTTTCCAAGGTTGTGCATGCATTTGACATGCCTTTGATGATAAATTTTTATTTATTATACATATGGCGTCCATTATTTCTCATTTTGAGTTGATAAAACACGCCTTTCTTGAGCAAATTTTAATCTAAAGGTGCTACAGGTGTCAGAATTCAGCGATCTTCGCAGCTACAAATTCAGAATTTTCAGAGGAAGGATATTTCAGATTTCGTTTTCCGTTTGCATGCAAGTTTCACCGAATCCATTTCAAGCATAGGCGAATTTCTAGAGAAGAAGAGAAAACAAACAAAAAAAAACTTCTATCTTCTGTCTTATTTTCTTCTATTCTCGTCTTAGGTATTCTTCGCATGTGAAAGAAAATGGCAAAATTTTTAGAAACAAAGTATTTGGGTCTGTATATTTCAGCATCAATGACAATACCCATGTCTTAGATTATTTTGTGAAAATTGCTCCGCTGCCTCTATTCTAGAGCATTGTTCTTTTTTCCAAAATTTTCTTTGCATGTGGGCCTAAAACATGTTTTTTCACAAATCTGTCGATCTGGGTTGTCTTAGAATTCAGTTTTGCACAAAACCTATGTTCCAAATTTTCGAGGGAAAAAATTGCCCCTAGTGCCCTTAACTGCCAGTTCAAATCTCAGCTGAAAACCCTTTGCATGCAGGCCTAAAACTCAAAATTTTAAACAACGGAGGATCTACGTCTTTTCAGCTCACCAACGCCTACAATACCCATATGCCTGTTTATCTCACGGGAAATTTTATCGGAAACCTCCTACGGCCTTTAAAGCTCTCAACCGAAAAGCTCTTGCATGCCAAGGCAAAAGGTGTTTTTTCGAATTTCTGACGTTATGGGTTTGCCTAGAATTATTTTCTCTACAAAACCCACATCTCAAAATTTTTTGTGAAAATTGCTCGTTAATAGGCTATTTTTAGCCTCGTTATGAGCTATTTTTAGCTTTCCGGAAAAGTTGTGAGAACATAGCCATGTTTACAGTCAATAGGCGAGTTTTTCAAAAGGCAGTTCACTTAAATTGAATTCAAGACCAAATTGGTCTTAATTCACAATTTCATAAGAAAAGCTGACATTGTTTTGCATCAAGCACATTCGGGGGGTTGATACTGTTGGAATTCTGCGTGTGCAGTGAGTTCGTGTGCATTTCTCACAACCAGAGTGTTCGCAGTCAAACTTCACTGTTTCGTCATGCAACACTCTTCCATTGAGAGGAATCAAGAAAAGCGTCAGAGGCGTCAAGTTGTAGAAGGAACAAAGATCATCACTCCATTTACGGAGCCGCCAAAGTCACTCAGATCTCGTGCCATTATCTTCATGAAGATGGTGTGCATGTTGAGCTTGATGCAGTGCAAACTGAGTACGAGGAACTGGTTTGTGATAACCTAGGTGGAGATCCTGAGGCGTCCAAGTTGGATGAGTTCTCAGTGATGACTACTAGTTTCAAAAAGGCAACTGCAGAAGTCAGAGACAGTCAGAGGGCGATCAAGGATGCAGAGAAGGAGTTGAACAAGCAGTTCATCATCGTGGATAGCGTCAGAGTGCCAAATGATGATATGATTGACAAATTCCTGGATGAAGTGATAAATAGAGAGGGCTTGTAGTAGATGCCCAGTTGGATCCTGCAATTATTTACGAGGATGAGTCAGAAGCAACAGTTAACTCAACGCCATTTCTTAAGTTTTCCTTGTTGATATCAGGCACGCCTATCTCATTCTTGGAGATATCTTCGCAGGAGGATGGACTTTGTGTTAGTTTCAGTTGACTGATGGTAGTTATCAGTTAGCTTTCCTTTCAATAAGGACGTGCATGTTGCACATGTCCAATTAGTCTTGTTTGTATCGGTTAACTGATGGTAGCTCTCCAGTTAACTGTATAGTTTCTTTTATTTAGACTTAGAATAAATTCTCGCATGCTGCGAGACTGTAGTTGACTCAAGGTGATTTTAGGGTTCCTTACACCTTTGATGTCTATAAATAAGAGCATTCAGCTCATTTGTAAATAAATTTTGCTTGTGGTAGAGAATTGCTATGCTGCGGGCAACATGCCTATTCTCAAGATTGGTTCACCCTTGTAAATAGAACTTTTGCACGTGATAGCAATATATGCTAAGCCTACCTTGCCTGTAATATTGTTATTTTGTATCTGTTCATGAGTGATTACTGTTATAATAAATAGATGAGCCTACCTTGCCTTCATGTTATTATCACGGTGTTTGTTCAATCTTAGTTAAATGGGGTTACTAGTTTGATCGTTGGTTGTATGCGTGTTTGGCTAATGCAATTTGCTATCCTAGTTGCTTACTTTTGTTTTGTTTATAATAAGCCTATTTAGAAGAGCAAATAGTTGAGCCCACCTTGCCTTCATGTTGCTAATTTGTACTCAAAGCTTATCGTTTGATGTGTGTAATAGTAAACCTGTTCAGCCAAGTAGATAGTTGAGCCCACCTTGCCTTCATGCTGTGAAGTTGTACCCGATTTACCGTATATTCATTTATTTTAATAGACTTCTTCCCGGATAAGCAAATAGTTGAGCCCATCTTGCCTTCATGTTGAGAATCCACACCTGAAGTCTATCGTGTAAACACATTCCTGCTCCTATTTCCTCATGCTCTGTTTTGTTGAGGAGATTGGATAGTTTAAAGCTTTTAGTTTAGTTGTAGTTAATGATCTACAAAACCAGAGAAAACCCTTAGCTGCAACGCCCTTGGTTTCCTTAACCTTGTGCCTCTTCCAGCAGAGTCGAAAAAGATAGGTTTAGATTTCTTTACTTTAGAAACGCATATCAGCAAACGAGGGAGCTTCCCCTCCTAATTTGAAGAGCACTCATTACGCAGTGTGCATAGCTGTCTGTACTAACTTATACTCCAGAGGTGTTAGTTATTATGCCAACATAATTATGATACAAAATGAGGGAATCATATTTTCCTTTATAGGCATTAGAGTTTGGGCTTTATAGTGGTTGAGTACTTGCCTTTATAGTATTGTAATTAGAGGTTTGTAGAGTTGAAATAAACAAGCATATATATATTATTTATGAATAATATATATAAAAATGCATCGAGAGATATCCTTCTCAAGGCGTCTATTGCACTTTTATGTGAGTAATTGATTAAAAATTACGATATCTCTCGGTGTATGCTAGTAGCAGTCGCAACACGTGGAAGACAAAATTATTATGGTTAGGGTTAGCGTTAGGGTTAGGGTTTGTGTTAGGATTAGGGTTAATATTATGAATAGGTTAGGATTATGATTAAAGTTCACAATACCATTAGGGTTAGGGTTGGAGATTACGTTTGGGATTAACATTTTGGGATAGGGTTAGGGTTAGGGTTAGAGATAAATTTGGGATTATGGTTAGTGATGAATTTGGGTTAGGATTAGGATTAGGGTTAGAGATAGAATTGGGATTATGTTTGGAGTTAGTGTTATTATTATGATAAGGGTTAGGGTTAGAGTTAGAGTTAGAGATAGAATTAGGGTTAGGGTTGGGGTTAGCATTAGGATTAGGGTTATTGTTACAATAAGGGCTGGGGTTAATATCAAGATTAGAGTTAGGGTTAGGATTAGAGATATAATTAGGATCAGGAGTAGGTTTTGGGTTGTAGATAGAATTAGGATTAGGATTAGGATTAAAATTTAAGATTAAGGTTAGGGTTAGGGTTAGAGATGGAATTAGGGGTACAGTTAGGGTTACAATTAAGCATAATTCCACGGGGATGCGTCCCCCTCGAAAAAGTGGCCATCTCGGAGACGAGGACATTTCTGAGATGCAGGGACATCAGGGAAACGTCCCCCTGCCGTCTCCCCGTCCCTCCGTTGTCCCCTGGACGTTTCCTTCATAGGGAGTCTTCTTTGCGTCTCAGAGTCTCCTCGAGTCTTTTCGGCGTCTCCAAGTTTCCCACGTCCCCCTATTAAAATAATGATTTTTAAAAAAATAATTCAAAAAACAAAGCTTTATCATAAAATAATTAAATTTAAAGTTTAAAATTTTAATATTATATTATTATTAGTTATTTGTTATTAACTTATTATAAATTAAAATATAATATATTATATTATTAAAATTTTATGACTTACTCTAAAGTCAAGTCTAAATCTAATTTTTTTGTTTCAACTCATTTTTCATTTCCATGTGCCCTTCGTGCGACTGCATTTGGCGTGAGACTGAGAAGGAAGAACTCAAACCGAGAACTGATTCAACCGAACCAGGAGAGCTAAGCTATGCGTAAGGACCAGGTATTTGATTTAGGTTTTTAATATTTTTTTTTTTCATTTTGTAATGCTCGACCTGACACATGGGCAAGGGCATTGGAGTCTTGGACCAACGACAAGTTAGGCACCCGCAGTCACTGTGGAACGAATGCCTCAAAGAGGTGTCAACCCATGGACTGGTCACAGTCCATGAGCTGACACCCGTTTGAGGCATCCGTTCCACAGTTCATTGTGGTGAACTGTTGACGGGATGTCTCAAAGGGATGTCAGCTCATGGAATGCAACTAGTCCATGAGCTGACACCTCTTTGAGGCATTCGTTCCACAGTGACTATGGGTGCCTAAATTTTTTTTAATTTTTAATTTTTTAATTTTTTTCAATTTTTTTTTATCAATTTATTTATGCCATAAGCCATGGCTTTGGCCCATTGTGCTCTGCAAAATGTGGAAGCACAGGCAAGGCATGTGAACTGTTTGACTGAATTCCACATTTTCATGCATTTTGTCAAACAGTTTCAAGCCTTGCCTTTGCTTCCACATTTTGCAGAGCACAATTGATGCATTCTGTCAAACAGTTCACATGCCTTGCCTGTGCTTCCACATTTTGCATATCTTGCAATATTGCAATCCATGAGACCACATTTCTTTCAACTTTCAAGTTTCTAAGTTTTAGTTTATAGGTCTGATTTTTTTTTTTACATCGTAGGTTTGATATTTTTTTATTTTTTAACATTGTTTTTGGAGCATCCTCATCATAATGAGTTCACACAACAAAAGTGATGATGAACCAGAAATTCAAAGTGCAAATGATTCATTGGATGATCCTGACTTTCGAATAGGAGGGGGAGGCCGAGGGTGAAATTCAACCACAAGTACAACATGGCTCAGCCTCAAATACTCAAACTACCACAAGTTCCATTGGTAGTAAAGATAATAGCTGCCCTTCAGAACTCCTTCAAGAATGGGCCAAGGGCCCCTTTGATCCAAAAAAACCTTTAAAACAATTTGCATCCAAGGTAGCATCAAAGCCTGGGACAACTAGGGGCACTAGATTATGGAAGTGTCACATGTGTGAGCTTACATGGTTTGGCAGCATTACAAGAACTAATGCACACTTTCTTCTTATTCGAGGTGAAGGTGTAGATGTATGCAAAGTTGTGGCAGGTAACTTGAAGTATAGGGCTGAAATTTTAAAATTATGGGGTTGTAATGAGGATGAAGTGCCTACATCTGCTACATTGCCACATAAGAGTATGGGT